>JAQPZY010000626.1:0-30000 GCA_029931535.1 Margaritifera margaritifera | reverse complement strand
AATAATTGCTTACGGAGTACTTGTGGACTAACGATCATTTGGTTCTATCTTTAAGAAATGCTGTTCATGAGTCAAGTTTTCTCAAACAGATAGCCAGTCTAAAAATCAGTTTCAGAGTGCATTCACGCCATCTTCCAACATACAAGAATGATGAGCGAGTTATTGTGATAGTTTCTGGAGATAATCCTAGTGTTATGATTACTTCTAGAATGCTTCCGAACACATTATGAAATATCTGTCAAAGGTACCTTTTGCCACTTTTGTTCTTTACGCTTAATATCTTTGTAAAAATGTGTAGCCCAAGGAACACTTCAGTAACACTGATCTCCAAAATAAATTACTGCTGATGAATGTTGTTGTTTTCACAATTAGATACATCCAGAGTCCTTGAAACAGGCATATAGAAGGAGCCAAAATTCCGACAAAGAATAGCAAAGCAAACAAACAAAGAAAACAGAGAAAGCTATTATGTATAAAAAAGACGAAATGCCAAAAAAAAAAGAATTAAAAAAATACAAAATAATAATACTAATAAAAAATAACAATAGTTCACAAAAATTGGCTTTCATCAGTCGGGTTATGTGTAATGAGATAAATCTTCGTAACACATCCTTTCGCTACATCTATATCTAGCAACTTGCTGTTCCGTCTGCTTGAAAAACACAACAGTATATGGTACAGCTAGTAGCAAAACTAATATGGCACACGGAATATATTTTTTTCATGGAAAGTTCATACTTTCTAGCAGCGGACCTCATCATGTATATATATATATATATATATATATATATATATATATATATATATATATATATATATATACTTGTGTTAGTAATTTCATAATGAGCAAGATATAATCTACTGCAGGCTAAAACCAACTTTCCCGCTCAATGTGTTGTATTCGTTTGATGGGGGAAATAATACAAAAACATGTGAAAACTAGTTTACTGGTTCCATCTTCGACTTGCCGCCAGAGGAGGAAACTTACATTGGTTGTTTTAAAAGGTACTTTCAGCACTTTATTTAGGTTTATCATGCCGAGGAAATGGGGTTTTTAAACGTTTTGTATATTTTAATTACTATTAATATCAAATAACGAAGAGTGGATTGAAAATTGTAATAATTGGTTCCAAAATATAGAAACATATCCTAACTACATTGCCATTTTTATAACATGTCGTTTCCATATAGAAGACGCTGTCTAAAACTTTTATGGCGCCACCCATAACCGTATTGTTACATATAGATTTGTAAATCGTCTATTTGAGCATATAGTTTATGAGAGTGATTGAAGTTGACCTATCAATAAGATAAATGAACATTAACATCAACTGTGTTAAGTCTTTTTCAGAGAGCGAATAATGACATAAGTTTAGTTATGATTAGAAAATATTAAAGACCTCTGAAATAGGATAGAACTTAGATATCACGTTTTGGTCGTATTCCTAGTGTGACGAATCGAACGTATATTCCAGCGTAATTTAGAAAAAAAAATAGCACAATACTTTTAGTATTATGTAACTCAACTTCCAAAAAGCTATAAAATGTATGCTTTGAAGGTCTGCTCTACCTTAAAGGATCTGTGACAGTCTGCTAATTTTTATGTTGTGCATAGGCACTTGAAAAGACCAGTCAGTATTTACAACAATAAATTTACTTTTCAGACACAATAGTTCCATTAGTATTCCGTGAGCTACAACTTGTCATCAAAGTGACATTTGGGAGTATTCCACGAGTAGTCATTGTATAGTCAACGTTAGGGTTATACCCGGTGCACAGACAATTACCTTGTAAAGAGCATTGCGTGGTCGTAGCTTGGTTCATGGCTCTTGCCTTTGTCCATGTCCCATAACGAGAGATCATCAAGATATTGATTGACTTCAATAATTGAATTTCCGTCCATTTCAACCACTTTAGACTGATTATGTTTGAAGTCACTTCTCCCCTTTGAAGAATAAAAAACGAAAAAAACAAAACAAATGGAAATTACCTAGCGACTGCTGAAAATCAGTTTTCCTCTAAGTGAAAAAAAAGTGGAGGGGAACAAAAATGAAAGCCCTGCAGTATTTTTCCGATTAATTTCCTAATTTATTATTATAATGCGCACATAGCTAGATATACAGATGACAGGAAAAAAGTTGCATACTTCTCTTCCATTTATTTCCCCAGTATATGGGTAGCTGTAAGTCATGGAAATCATGCAGGCTACGTTATAAAGATGGCCGTAGGTATAATGATTAGTGGAAATATACATGCCAACAAATCCTGTAAAGTACGAAGAGAGAGAGAGAGAGAGAGAGAGAGAGAGAGAGAGAGAGAGAGATATAGATTGAGAGAGAGATACGGAGAGAGATAGACAGACAGATATATAGAGAACGATACAGATAGAGAGACAACGAGACTATTGGGCAAGTATGCTATTCTATATTACATTTAGAAACCAAGAACGAGAGAGAAAAAAATAGTATATAAATTATATTTTGTACATACAACATATATTACATATGCATAGGATGTATGCGTTCATTTCATTTTGTTCAGGTAATATATACATATGTATATACTAAGACCAATCACGTTGTTTCCAACTAAAGAAAAAAAGTTATCAGTATATATATATATATATATATATATATATATATATATATATATAGTCTATTAAATAGGGTTTAATGAAGCAAAGACTATATTCTAAACTGCATTTGTTGCAGCGATGATTTTACTGCAGTTTAATACATCTTTTTCATAATCGTAAATATGGAGTCTTTCTCACACACACATTTTCATACAACATAAATGTTTGTTTTTAATAATATGGTATCTAACCTTGATTGTGCTTGTTCTAACTCTGGCTCAATAAATCCAAAAATTACATTTTCTAACATTATAATTGAATGTGTGTCAACATCGTTCGTGTTTTAGATATCCCCCAAAATATGAGAGTATTTCCGGATTATGTTTGCACAATAGGCTAGCATAACTATTCAATGTACCAATGTTAGTGAACTAAACATTAGCAAGCATTATCCTATGTAATCCAGTACGTTGTACTTTTAGTAGGCAATGCCCTATGTAATTTTAGTCCAATAAGTATTAGCACGTAATATCCTATGTAATTTTTACAACTTAATATCCTATGTAATAAGTTATAGTGGAAACATTAATAAATAGTATTCTATGCAATTTTAGTCAAGTAAGTATTAGTACGTAATATCCTATGTGATTTTAGTCCAATGAGTATTAGTACGTAAGATATTATGTAATTTTAGAACATTGAGTATTAGTAGGTAATATCCTTTCTAAATTTAATCCACTAAGTATTTTGTACGTAATAGACTATGTAAGTGTAGCCTATTAAATATTAGTACGTAATATTATATGTAATGTTAGTCCCTTAAGTATTATAACTTACTATCCTATCTAATTGTTGTCCATTAAGTATTATTACGTAATACATTATTTCATTGTAGTGTACTTAATATCCCGTGTTATTTATGGTAAAAAAATTATTAGTCCATAATATCCATTGTAATTTTAGTCAAGTAAATGTTAGTTCGTAACATCGTATGAAAACTTTTATAATGAATCAACCAGGGATTAGTATCTGTAGTAATTTTCAAGCTGCGAGGGAAAACACTCTTCCAAGGAAAAGAGACTAGAATCATTTCATACTTCCGTCATTAGAAGTTACGGTGGGTGCCTCTCACATATTTTAGTATGAATGAAAAATGCACTGGGAGAGAAGGTCCCAGATAGGTGGTCAAATATTGACAATACGAGAGTTTTTAGCTCTGCTGTTCTGTTATATGGGGTAAGAATTACTTACGAATGTTTACTCAACATTTGTTTTACTTCTGTTTGTAACGTACTTACAAACATATATACCAAATCTGTAATATTGTTCCATCTATACATCAATCATAAATTGAAGCCAGTAATCTTACAATTGTTGCATACAAGGTGCTATGAGAAATGTAAGCTTTGTCGTGACGAAACCTATATCTCTTCTAGGAATATTACACCATTAAACCGGCGTTATTGTCTCCAACTCTTTTGTTTGAATAAGGGACCATTTCTATTTTCTAGATGGTTGCAAATCTGGGCAAAAGGACTTAGCTTTTATTCAGTTAACGTTATATCATAGATTTATATGGATAATAAAGAATAAGTTATTGCACTTTGAAACGTTGCCATCGGAGACTTCCTATTCAAACACCAAGGCCATACAATTTTCGTTGATGAGTTGAACCTGTCAATTGACGCTGCGTTAGGTGGGCCGTACTGGATAATTATGAAAGAGTAATGAACAGCGTACAAATATGTATAGTTCGACCAAACAACCATAGTTTCCATTGCAGAAGAGAGGAAGTCCTGTATGATATATAATTGGTTATTGATTATTTGAACGATTGCTTATACCTAAACCGGTACTTTACAGCTCCTTTGTCTGCTTAAAGTTCTTAAAATAGTAATCATCTCTCCTCACTCTGATTGTCTTTCAGAATGTTACATTTGTTATAATAGAGGATTTACATTAAATCAAGTGTGCACGGACAAAACATTCACTCTATAGCAAGCACTCAAGAATATGCATGCATCTCTAGTTCACGCAATTTCTTACCTTGAAATATATAAAACTAGAAAGGATGACACTGATTGATATACTCCTATCTTGTATTCCTTTGTAGCGCAGATTTACCTATGACAAAATACAAAAAAAATTATTTAACAATGTTTATATTGTACGATATCAACATGAACATGTAAAAAGAATCCTCAGATGATGTAGAAGTATAACATGCATAATTATCTACATTTGGCATAACAAAATAATGCTACAATGTGTAAAGAAAGATGAAATTTCTCTAAACCGGACACAATTAATATCAAAATGTTGGCAGTGTCATAGAGTTGGCAAATATATGAACGTCTCTTTAGTATGATAACTGTCTTTTTGAGACAATGTGTTTCCCAATTCATACAGAGGTGGCAGGCTTAAAAAGGGACCCGTTTACCGAGGGATGTTCTTAGCAAAGTTTAACTTTAATTACTTATAGAAAACAATATAATAACGTTAATAGGCGAATATTGTTAAAGGAATTAGGTCAAGTGAGATGCATCCAAGTAACTAAAAACTCTTCTTTATTTTTAGGGAATCAAAAAAGAGATTTGGTATGTCCTGCTGAATATCACATCGTTCCATTTCAAATTAGCATTTTGTTTTTAAAAAAAGAATATGTGGTATGTAAAGTAAAGTAATGTTAATGTATTCAGTGGTTGACAATTCATTACTTACACCGTTCATAACGTGTGAGTAATATTCTTGTATCTTTCGTTTCGTTTTACTATTTCTTGTTAGGGGATTGAAGGAGGATACAAGCGATGAATATCTGCAAGTAGAGATGAAATATATATTTTATATATGTGTGCGTGCTTATTGCTAGAGTATGCTTTTTGTATGACAAAAGGGATCGTAAAATATGCACTGTTAATTGATAAATGATCTCAGTCTCAGGAAAGAAATTATACGATTGTAATTATCACATTGGGTTCAACAGCACTTATATATTCCAATTCCCATGCGAATTCGATAATAAAAACGAACTTTCAATTCGTTCAAATTCGAATGGGCAGAAATATTGTATACGCGTATAAACGGAGACTCGAACATGTGACCCATGATAATGCCTGTACACGCAACTATTGTATGTAGTATGTAATTTGTGGCACATAATCAAGGCACCTTTGCCCTGTTTTCTGGATAAACAGGTCAACAAACTTTGCTTTGCAGCACTGGCAAGGAAATGTATATATATATATATATATATATATATATATATATATATATATATATATATATATATATATATGTATATAAAGAATGAGAGAGAGAGAGAGAGAGATACAGTTAAGTACAAGTAGGGTTGGGGGTTAATCGGCGGATCGGCATATATATATATTGCAGCACTGGCAAGGAAATGTGTGTATATATATATATATACATATATATATAAAGAATGAGAGAGAGAGAGAGAGAGAGAGAGAGAGAGAGAGAGAGAGAGAGACAATTAAGTACAAGTAGGGTTGGGGGTTAATCGGCGGATCGGCATATATATATATAGGTGTGTGTATATATATATATATGTGTGTATATATATATATATATATATATATATATATATATATATATATATATATATATATACAAAGATGAATGTAGACTTGTAGGTTGATGTATATATCTAAGTATGTACTTGTTTACGCGAAGAGATTATTTATATAATTATATAGATAACTGGTTAGATAGGCATGTTTTCATGCAAATCGATCACTTACAGTTTCCATAATCCTGAATCTATCAGCACGGCGACCTTGACATAGTAGAATTTCTTTAGCTGGCGGACTTTATCTGTGCATATAATTTGCAATGAGAAAACATATTCATGTTAAATAGCGCCAGCCTCTAATAATACATATGCATTTGTGTCACTTTTTGTGTATGTAGTTTTCACGTAAAGTTTTATATTTTTTCGGTACTAAGGTATAGTATCAGAAGGTATGTAATGCTTAAGAACAGTAAAGGCATATACTATAATAAAAATGAATTATCATGGTCATCCTGTGTTATCTTACTATCTTCATGTATGCTATCATCTTTGCATCTTTATATGTGATAATATTACACCATCACCTTTGTTTCTTTCATAATATCTGTTCTCACCTGTTGTCGAATTATTATGTAAAACTATTATATTTCGGGATGATAACGTTGCGTGTGAGAAGGAACCATGGGTCTGTTTGTGTTGTGCTTCGAAACGTTCGAAAACAGTTGTCAATTCTTCTTCTACTTTCTTCTCATTGATGTTTCCTGCATCAGAAAGATGAAATATTCTTTATCAAATAGTAAGGGAGTATGGTAAGGTTAATTTTAGTTTCCTGCATTTTGTCACTGTTCTGTACTTTAAATGAGAGTCCCTCGAGATAGAGAGACATCATAGTGATATATACGTCATTTCTCTCGATCTCGTTTTTCTGTTAAATCAAGAGAACACAAAATCATTACATTGAAATTATGATACATATTAAACATTGCTTAATTGTACTTATAAAATAAAATATATCGTAAAATAAATAAATAAATGATTAGTCATATATATATATATATATATATATATATATATATATATATATATATATATATATATATATGCCCTGCTTCGTCTGCCGTATTACTCTGAGCGTGCAATTGTGGTTAGGAAAGAACTTACACTTTCATGGGTGCTTTGCAGCAAAGAAAATTACCAAAACAAATGTTTCTGCATATTTTATGCTCATCATATAATAAGATATTGCAAACCTTTATTTTCAACTGAATTTTCTCTTTGGATATGCGTTTGGTCCTGTAGAACATATCGTTTAGCAAAAAGATCTGGAACTTCAAACACGTTTCTTGATGTGACTTCAGTCTCCGCTGGTCGAAGATCGTAACAACTGTTTCCGATTTGTATGTTTCCGTTCTAGAATATAGATGTATTTGTATATAATCAAAACGATTGGTCAGATTGGATTTATCATGTCTCTAGTTATATATCGAATTAATCATCCTTTCATTGTAAACAAATAATGTGGTGTTTTGGCTAGTAGCTGAAACAAGTATATCAATTATATCAATCCGGTTATATCTAGATTCATAAAATTTAATTACACGAGTTGATAAACTATAATTAATATGAAAGGCTCTAGAGATAACGTATACATCAATTGGTGTCCTTTCTGTCTATACTAATATGCTATCTAGACAATATACAAGTTTATAAGACAATTTGCTATATGCAATATCTCTATGCTTCTCTCTGTACCTAACGAGGTCTGAATATATGTAGCAAGGTATTAAGTGGTATTAAAAATAACGTGCTCGATATAAAGGGATAGACTAGAGGAAAACATACCTAAGAGGATAAGTGCAATAGTACCTGCAAGAGTTGCTGAAATGCTGACTAACAAAGTAGCTATTAAATTCACTAAAATGATATCGGAAGAATCATTGCCGAAAATATTATCTATAACCGAACCAATACCTAATGTTTTACTTATACCTGAATCATTACCTAAGGTTGTACCTATAACTGCACTCACAATTGAACCAAAACCAAATGTTGTGTCAATACCCATAACTGAAGCAAACGTTGTGTCCAATGCATCTCCTAAATTATGAAAATACAGAAAGAGCAAGGGTATATATTGCGAGAAAAAGGTAATGGTAAACAATATAAGCAAACAGAAGATGGCATGCCGTAAAAGTGGTAATAATAGCGCTAACTGTGATAATAATATTGGTAATTTTAAGCCCTCTAGCTCGGCAACAATGCTGGCTCTAACCATGACTCAAGTAACCACGATCATGAGTCTCATTGAAACACTATATAAAAAATAACAAAATATTATGATACCTAAATGGAGATTAGATTCAAACAATTATCAAATGCTGATAATTATGCTTTGCCATCAACACAATTTACTCCACGTGTTAATCCTGGTATTACAAACGTGCTCAGAAACATACATATCTACTATTCACAGTGACAATGACAACTTCTTAATTACACTCAGGTTGCAAAACGCAGAACGCAACATATGAGGTAAAATATTAGTATCGCGCTTTGTATGTGTGTACATCGGCCATGGACAATATACTTTTTCACAGTAATTGCAAATGAACTCAGATTGATAGCAATATCACAGTTAGTACTCCAATGGAATACGAACAAGTTTAAACTTAAATACATGCATGTCGACAAGAAACTGTTGATTTTAACGGTACATTTACTCATATTATTGTCATTCAAACAGCATTTGCGGCGCACTGATTTCTTATTTAACTTGAAATTGTGTTTTAAAATATATATTTGGACTTGCTTAAAACTTTATATTTGGAATATTTAAAACTATTTATTGGGAATTTTAAAACTATCAATTAGGAATTTTATAAAACTATACAACTGGAACTTTTGAGGGGATTGTTTTAGGGGAACTTGCTAAAACTATGTATTTTGAATTTTTTGCGGGTTTCTATATGTACATTTTTTAATTATGTAGAGGACTGTTTTAAAACTATATATTTGGAATTTTTACAGTTGAATTTTTCAGGAGGATTGTTTATGAGAAATTTTGCGTGCAAATTTAGAATTTGTCTGGGCTATTTTTTAAGGGGCAATTTTCTTAAAACCATATTTGTTATTATGCAGAGCTATAGATATGGAATTTCTGTAAAACTATGTATTTGGAATTTTATTTACAGGTGTGGCACATATACTTTATTTGTTGTATATCTTCTGAAAATTAGCAAAGTTTCTGGATGCAGTTAATATATAATAGATTTGTGACTCCATACTCACATAATTTAGTATATCTTATTTCTTGATATGCCTTTTTGCTTGTATATGGGCGAGAGGCTACTTGTATTAGGCTCGCATAACCCCATATGATTATTAATACTTTTAATATTATACACGGTGGGCTTCATCTCCACTTTATAAAATAATGTTTCTTTTATAAAGTTCATGGTACAATTCTTTTCCAATAAGTGGTCTTGCAGCAACTTTTTCCTTAATAGTTTCACTGTCATCAACCATAGGAGAGTGTATGTTAGGTCATCAACCGACACATTCTGTAACTGGTTTACCATTACGTTCATTTTTATAGTTGTTTCCTTTACTGCTTAACGAATGATCACTAGGATATATTTGTGTTTCGTAGTATGTACTATTTGTTATATTATCGTCTTACATATTTTTCCTGCTAAATTATAATATTAGACTATCAGTGTCAGTATATACTAATTTCTATATGCTGCTGTTAATCTATTGTAATACAAGTCGTTCATGAGCAACTTTAATAAATCCAATATGGATTGGCCAGAATAAGTTGGTCTGTTTGGCATTAATTTGGATTTAATACGATGGATAGATACCAGTTCCTTGTCGAATAGTGTTCTTGTTATAAATCTAGAATATGTTACTTATCGTCTGATTTTATCAGTTTCGTGGGACCTAACAACAAGCTCCAAATTATTTTTTAATCAGGTTTCTCCATGACTTCCTAAATAAAGAAAAAGTATTTTTCGAATGCATTTTTATACTAAGCTTTCAGATTAATATTTAATTGAATATATGAAACCATCCATTTTTCTTGATTATAAATGTAGTAGCCTGTGGAGTTTGTTACTTTCATACACAGATTAAAATGCTATTTAGATTGTGGTTGTGTACGACATACCTTTGTCTTATTCATTATATACCACTTTATCACAATTAATAACATTACTGCACAGATCTTGTGCTAACGTAGTACGATCGCTGCTGATATTTTCCTCTTTAACAGTTAACGTTGCAAGTAATAATGGGTATCATGCAGATTTTTCAGGGTAATCTAAATCAACTCCCAATATATAATCATCTATTGAGTAATATGAAATATATTCTGGTATTGTATATGGTGAAATCAATTTAAACCCATAAACATTTTAAGGTTGCCTCATAGTCCTATCATAAAGAGAATTACTTTAAAACAAAAAAAATCTAAGAATTATGTTTAGTTTTATCATAATCATCAAATATTTGAATATTATATTAACCATATATTTTGGATACCATTGAGATACCACCTTTTACTTCTTATTTTATAAAGAGATGCATATCAATGTCTGGTAATAATTCTATTTAAGCCTTTGTTATTTTTAATAATGCATTCAAATACATTTCTGGGCTTGATATAAACCATAATGGTGATATTTTAAGTTGTAAATTACAGATGTTTTGTGCGGCGTCCATAAATGTATCAGTCATATGACAATAATGTCTAAATTTATCATCATCTAATTTCTGCTTACATATATGGCAAACAGTTGCAATTTTAAAGTTAGTTCAATCTTTTTTGTCCCGATTATGTTCTGTGAATTCTGAAAGTACTTCTGCATTTCTTTCATTTCAGCATTTAATGTTTCTCAGGAAGTTTACAACAGCATATCCGCTACGATGCAAATCCGGTCCAATAGATTTACCATCGCCTGTATCAGCATTCAATATTATCCCATAGTTTATACAAACTTTCGGAAATAATGTTTCAGAGTCAGCATAAATTATATATGGGACTTTAATCTGCGTTGCATAGTTTTTAAACTTTATAATTGTGTCATCTTTTCTTCTGGTAATATTGCTTTTTATTCCTTTGATTCAACCCGCTCAAAATCAATATAATTTTTTTTCTAAAAGGTTATCATTGCTAAAAATATACAAACATCGTGTGCATATATATTTCTTTCCCTCTGTGTGTGCTACTATTATATACTAACCTAGCAATATGTTAATTTGCATCGTGTTTTTTTTTTTTTTTTGCTCTATATGACATCAATATTATTTTTTCCATTTTTCTATAGAGATTCTCTGTAGATATAACCCTGCATTCCAACGGAATACAGATATTTCATTATATAACTTTTCAAATGTATCAATGTTATTTTTAATAAACTGAGAAATTAATATCTCCAAAGTTGTATTTGTTAGCATGCGGGGTATAATGCCGCTAATACAGACCACATAAAACATGTACTATCATCATTTTTGGATATCAATTCATTCCTGCTTACATGATGATTTTGTTCGCTGTGGAATGTAACTGTTTTTCCTAATTGGATTATATTTGTATAGTTTTAATTCAAGGTATATACATCTTTTATAAACCCAACCGGAGCCAAGGCTAGTCAATTATTCAACCATTTTTTTAAAACCAGATAATTATGTGTTCAAACTACGAGCTATATCGTCTATTCAACGTATAGCGGCAGACTTATTAGCATGTTGTTTATAATTATTACCCACTGTCATTGGTGTTTCAAAAATATGATCTTCATATTCATATCGTTGAAAATATTGTTTACAGATTATTATAATTTATTATCTTATTTACATGTAATCTCCTGCTGAAAATATTTTCATTATAATACTTCATTCTTTTTAGGAATGTATCCAAATCATTGTTATTAAGCTTATTGTTAGGCGTCACATTTATCTCGGCTAATAGATGGCTAGGAACATTTTGTTTTCAAATAAATCAATTACCTATGTGTTGTAATGTTTTTTTCTTTGTGTCTGTATTGGTTGCTGTGTAATATGGTTGCTTGGTGCTGGCGTGGGTGGATGTGCGGGTGATTGATGGATGAGTTTCATTGGTGCTACTATTGGTTGTTGTATAATATATTTTCTTGATGCTGGTACTGGAGATTGTGTAATGTGCTTTATTGATCTCGGTATCAGTAGTTGTCTATATGTTTCCTTGGTGCTGGTATTGGTGTTTGTTCAATACTTTTTGTATGATAGGCTGTCAATTTAATACACATATTCAATGCAGGCTCATCTATATAGCTGATATTTCTGATATAATCGTGGTGTTTATCATTATGATCCAGCTGTATCAAGTTATCTTGGGCATGCCTTTTTAGACATGGCTTCCGATCCAGGTGTAACATGTTCTTGTGGAGAAGGATTCCACAAAGTTTCTCATAATTTCACTAAAATTCAAGTATACAGATTCAAATAAGAAAATACATTCTTCGTTTAAATGCACAGTTCTTTCGATCATCATTATTAACATATAGTGACATGTATTTAAGCCTCAATATATATATATATATATATATATATATATATATATATGATACTATTAGTGCGTTTAAATGGCTTAAAATAATATCTAATAATATAAAAATGAACCGTGACAACAAGATGAAATTACAAAGAATACAGGTAAACTTCAATTTAACCCAAAATAAACGCGAAATATATTTTGAAACAGAACTCACTTGGAGAGACAGAAATCTATATAATATACAAGAGAAAGCAAGTTTATTAAAACATTTAAGACAATTAGACCTGTAAGCCAGTAATATAGGAATAATATCACCAAAACCTGGACAGCTGGTTAACCTTATATCTTTATAGTTAACTATTAATGATATGTTCATACTACCTCATGCAATTAGTCAGGAGATTAATTTAGAGACGCTTGATATTAGTTACGCCATGATACACGAGATGTCCCAAATATCAATGAATTTAATTCACCTTAAAGCAGTAAGTTTCGATGACAGTGAAACAATAATAAAATTTCGAGAAAAGTTTTATTATATCATAGAAAATAATAACCGATAACATATTTGTTTAACAATGTTATTAGCTTATATACTTACTTATAATACAATAATTATATATATATATATATATATATATATATATATATATACAGTATACAATATGATGTTTATGCTGAGATTGATGTACTTGAATTAAAGTTAACTTTTAAAGGTAGTGAAATATTAGCATTATTTGGTATATCCTCAGTTGAGAATGATGTGTCTATTTATGGGTTAAATCTTCTTGATGCCAGAATAACATTACGTCTATTCTTTTCCGGTCGTATCCATTTGTCGCAGCCTCCATTTTGAACACACACTTAATTACTTCCGTGAAAATAATATTCTTACACCTTTCCAGACTGGTTTTATTCCAGGTGATTCTGCGGTTAATCAATTAACATATTTATGATACGTACTACATAGCAATATATTTCTGCAAGGAAATTAGAGTTGTGTTTTGCGACATAAGTAAAGCTTTTTGACCGAGTGTGGCATACAGGACTCGTTCACATATTGAAAGCTATTGGTATGACAGGAAGCCTTATAAAATGGTTCTCCAGCTATCTCAAAAACTGAAGACCATTAGTGATACTTCCGGACGAGTTTTACGAGTGGAGGTATATTAGAGCTAGTGTGTCCCAGGGATCTGTGTTCGGTCCCTTACTTTTCTTGATATACATAAATGATATTGGATATCATAAACATGCCAATAAAGGTTATCAGGAGATTCAGGGCTATTGGAACTGATTCGAAACATTCCATATGTTTGGACTTGTGATTAGGACATTTATGATTATTTGGAATTTGATTGACAATATTGTAAGTATCTCTTTAATTTCACTTTGTAGTGAAGGGAAATAAATTGCTTGTTGATATTACTTACATTATTGGTTTCGCTTTCTTTCTGTTAAATATTTGTAAGACCGAGAGTCGTAATAAAATAAAACTCGAAAATTACACAATGAGGCAGCCAGAATTGTGAGTGGTGCAACGCAATTAGTATCTATTGAAGCGCTACATCGAGAAATATGATGAGAACGTCTTTGAATTCAGACGACACAAATACAAGCTTACCCTCTTGTATAAAATGACAACTGGTTCAAGCCCTCCCTATCTCACATCTCTGATTCCACCAGCTTTTAGTGATATTACTCGCCATGACTTAGGTAATAATATAAACAATTTTGAAGGAGTACAGACTACACAAAGTCTTTATTACAACTCGTTTCTTCCTTTGGACATTTGACAATGGAACACATTATATATAAAGACTCGTCAAATAGACCCCATTAACAACTTCAAAAGCATATTAAATAATCGCAACACTTATATTCCCATACAATTTTATTGGGGTAGAAGGAAATTTCAAATTCTTCATGCCCCACATCTAACAAATTGCATTTCACTTAATCAGCATGTATTTACAAAGAATATAATCAGATCACCTCTTTGTATATATGGATCTGTAAAAGGTGCACAACACTTCTTTTTCATGTGTTTATTACCAAGAACATCGCATCAAAACGTTTCAATCATTCACACCATCTGTAATTTAACTTTAAATACCTTCTTGTACGGTAATACAACGCTTTCTTATGAAGTAAACACTCGTATGTTCGACGCCATTCATACATTTATTGACAAGTTAAACAAGTTACCTAAGCGAACATGTTACTATCACGCATGCACTTGCACGGGGCCATGAACAGCTGCAAACAGCAATTTCCCCTAATTTTCCCAACGATTAGCCATCGCCTCAGCAACTACTCGCTCTAGAAGGAAACATTGCTTACTTTCAATCATGCTTTCTTTTCCTTGTTATTTATTTAGTTATTTACTCTCCCCCATCCTTTCGCTTCTCCCTATTATCTCAACTTTCTACGCAATGTAACTTCTTTCTTTTCTTTATCCTTGAATTTAATAAAATCCCTCGATGTTCATCCTCCTCCTTTATATACCTTTGTTAAATGATAATGTTTAACCAAGGGTCTCTTGACTTTTTTATTAAATGATTTATTTTGTTTTGACAATAAAACTTATTATTATCTGCCATATATTCATATATTTAACATGTTTCTATCGTAAAAGGAGAATTACATTATAGGCCATTGGCTCACGTTCTAATCATTTACCTTCTATATTGTACCTCTTGTAATCTTCAACTACAAATTCATAAAATAAAACATATTTGAACTAAATCACGCTCAGAAAAACTAAATCATTATCAGCACCATCATAGCTGTATTGAAACAAATCATCAAACCGTTGTTTCGTTTGTAATATTGGTGTCTGCGGTTGTGCACAACGAATACGAGATTTTCCCGATTGCTTTCTGGATGATAAAAAATACTGATATTTAGGAACCAGGTGACAAATCATTGATCTTTTTTTGTGACTATGATGGAGATTTTTTAGCACATGGTTTCCATCATCAGAAGACGATCATCTGACAATTTTATCTGAATGATCCAATGCAAATAAAATATGGACCGGAAAGTTAAAAAGCAAGTATGGTAATTTTAGTAGGACATGCCAGATGTGATCTTAGAGTCTATGTCACAGCATAATCAATATCCGGTTTTTCAATGTAAAATAGTATGATGCTATATATGTTAATTAATGTAGTGATACCATATAAGAATTATATGAATATTTGACAAGATTGTGTTATGCATACTGGACAAGTTATACGTGTTATGGTAATGTGCGAAAAGTGGTTATGTTAACTGGAAGTTGCGTCAGTTTTAGTGTAATATTTGTGATGTATATATGTATAAATATAATATTAGTTACTACAGTTATATCATCTGTAATTAATAACAGTTTAAACTAGATGGGAAAAAGAATCAAAGCCTAAATTTAATCACATGTATATGAAACAATTTCTTGCATATGTAAACTTATATGATATCAATAAGCATGTTAGGAGAAACACAAAATGTTTTGTACTTTTCAATGGGTTGGATAATAAAGACATATAGCAAATAGCAAATGACCACTGTTCAGTTGATGCTAATAAGCATTGGGTTGTTAAATTGTACGAAGAAGCAACACGAGACCCTTATAGTTTCTTTGTTTTGATAAAACAACTACATGCACCCTGCAAAATACTGTAGTGGTTTTGACCATTACAAAACTGGTAGTTAGCATTCATTATTATCCTCTAATTTAACATTAGTTCACACCATTCTACATATTGTATTGTTATATAACGTAATAACATAGATCAGATTTGAAAAAGCTGAAAATATGAGAAAAGAAAACAACAAGATTTAAAACAAGAAAAAAAAAAACATAAAGCAACAAATCTCTTGAAAAATTTATAATTAACAAAATATAATTTACCGGTTATCAAGGAAACGAAAGGTAAAAAGAAAATTTCAAAAAGGTTTGTGATATTATTAAATATTATACTACTTCTGACGATTTAATACAAAGATTGCAATTATTATGTGCAAGCAAGGACAATGTAAATAATCAGAAAGTACGGAAAAGTAAATCATGTATATGCTTCATAATTTGTATAATGATAAGATATGTAATAATTCTGATTACAAAACAATATGTGCCAATTACGAATAATCATTAATGGAAAATATAGCATTAACCAGTACATTATTATTTGATAGTGAAAATGTAATTTATGTAACGTCACACAATTTTAGAGTTCAATGTTTTGCACCAGTTGTGTTAGATTAGATATTAGCAAACATTATAAAGTATCACTGACTAGTGCAGAGATCTGGTGCGGCTGGTTTAATATTACATCAGCTAATAATATTTTCAGATATTATGATGGTATCAGATAAAATCATACTTCCAAATATATATATACATATATATATATATATATATATATATATATATATATATATATATAGATAGATAGATAGATAGATAGATAGATTGATAGATAGATAGATAGATAGATAGATAGATAGATAGATAGATAGATAGATAGATAGATTTATAGATAGATAGATAGATAGATATATAGATATATTGATAGATAGATAAATAGATAGATAGATCGAAAGATATATATATATATATATATAGTTAGATAGATAGATAGATCGAAAGAGAGATATATATATATATATATAGATAGATAGATATATAGATAGATAGATAGATAGATAGATATGTAGATATATAGATATATATATATAGATATATATATATATAGATATATAGATAGATGGAAAGATATATAGATATATAGATAGATAGATATACATATAAATAGATTGATAGATATATAGATAGATGATAGATATATAGATATATAGATAGATAGATATATAAATATATATATATATATAGATAGATAGATAGATAGATAGATAGATACATAGATAGATAGATAGATAGATAGATAGAGAGAGAGAGAGAGATAGATAGATAGATAGATAGATATATAGATAGATAGATAGATAGATAGATAGATAGATATATATAGATATATATATAGAGAGAGAGATAGATATATATATAAACATGTTACTAAGAAATACTAGATGTCGCAAAAGAAAAAAATGATGAATTATCAGTATATGGAAAGGTATTTCATATATTAAATAGTGAGGTAAAATAACAAAATAAACAATAAAACCAATAGCATCTAAGATAGGTTCAAACTCATTAGATGTTGCAGTTGATGCTGTTAAGTATCAGAACAAGTATATTGGAGGAAAGGCAATTGAAACAATACTTAAGAACACAAGCCAAATTAACAACAGAAATAAAGGGAACCATACAAGAATTATCAAATGGTAATATTCAGGTAAAAATGAACTGGAGGATACATAAAAAAGTAATCGTTAATATAGTTGTTGCGCTAGTTACACTGGTTACACTCTTCTCTTGGAACACTTGTTTAAGTCTTGTTCACTCAATACCGCATTATTTATTCGTATAGGTCGTGAGGCATACAGTGGAATATACGGATAGCACATATAGGGCATTATACATGTATATATGGAGTAAATAGCAACGTAGTATCGAAAACGTATATATCAATTTATCCATACGCCATCTCTAGTGTATTTAATATTAATGTTAATTATCACGCAGGAGCACGGAGTCGTTATGACTAAATTGAATGAGTCTAGATAAAACATGATTTATGAATTGGTATACTTTTTGTATACTACTGGTATGCAAGGAATATGGATAGCTTTGCTTTAGTTGTGTTAGTAATATATTGCATACTTGCTAATACTTTTGCAGAATAGTTTAGATCCAAAGGTAACAACAACAAAAAATAATCCATTATGTGTGGTCATGGATCCATTGGAGTCAATAGTGCTACGAGACAAGGGTATTATCAGCATAGATGGACGGACAGTAGAGGGCAAGAAGACCATTGATTCTCTCCAGGACCGAACGACTTATGTATGTATGTATGTATGTATGTGTGTATATACATGGCGTTTAAGCGCACCTCAGCACAATATTGACTATATGGTGCCAACTAAAGATCAAGTTTGAAAAATGTAACATAAATTAATTGCACATATATTTAGGATGATAAACCCTTCAAAACAAATTTAAACACGAAGTACGAAAAGGAAAAAAAAAAAAAAAAAACGAAACACAATGATGATAAAGTTCTGAAAGACGTATATAAAAACGATAAAGGTAGAATATTTAAAATATGTTCAAGTTACTGTAAAATTTATTTTACATAAACTGCATTCTCTTAAAATCTCTAAGATTATCTATGGTGGGAGATCACCATACAGTTTATTAATGCAGTTAACTTTAAGAAAAAAAAAAGATAAAAAAGTCTGTCTCACAGGGTGGACTAATTTGTTTCACTGACGTTGGTTAGTGGCTTGGTATGCACTCTGGTGCATGAGTCAGGTATGTGTGTACGATACGCGATCGGCATAATACCACCTCGTCACTGCGATTTGTTTTATGAGGGATTCCACACTCTAAAAGTTGGTTTGACGCTTGAAGTTTGATTGTGTAGATTTCATCCCACATATTTTGACAAGGATGACGAACATGTTGATGTATACGATATTTATGATCAGCGCATGGAATTTTCCATTCCGAAACGAGTGACATCAGGGCAGATTTGGCCGCGTTATCTGACATTTCATAACCCTTCGTAGGATGTGACTGGGCAATCAATATTTCAAAATACTTCCCCTTATCGTACGAGCACATTAGCTGGTCAGATTTTAAAATTCTGCAAGGCTATCAATGTGAAAAGATTATCAGAAATGGTGATATTTTTTTTAAATATTTTTTGAGAGAGAGAGAGATAGAGAGAGGAGAGTCTTTCAAGTAGTTTAGAGAATTAGTATGACCGTAATTACGCAGTAAAAATTGAAGATGTATCCAGCAACAGGCACGAGATGGTGAAATGAGGTTTAACAGCGGCAACCACAAATTTGTCTCCATCTTTCGACCCATACTAACGCCTACGATTGGAGGTTCTGGTTTCATTGAATTTACTTTGGAAAAGGAGATGATTTGTTAAGAACATTTTAAATTTGTAGAGGTCCAATATTATTTGAGGAAGTTCTAATAACAAAGATGATGTTTTGAAAATACAGAATTGTGCAATATTTTCATCACACTTTTTGTTTTGGCTACTTCTAGGTGAGGACGAATTCATATGCCAAAAGGATGAATCAAACGTGGTTTCTGAGTATACAAGGTTTCGAATTTAGGCCTAAAAACGATCTAATATGCAGGATTATATTGATTAGAATATAGTTTGGTAGTATATTTAAGAGCCAATTTCCTTTGTCATACCCCATATACAACATTATGTGCAGCTTCAGGACAAGCACCGTGCATATTACCAGCTCATTATCTCACCTTTCTCAATTTTCACTCATTATACCTTATGTATTAAAGTGTATTCTAACCTAAATAGGTAAACACAAATATGTACATATCGAGAAAATGTTTAAGTAATTTAACTGAAAAGATCACCGCTTCCGTTTCATATGCTGATTTGTGATGCAAGTATATATTGAATTGAAGTATTTAACTCATTGTGCTATATTTTCATGCTTGCTAGGTATTATGTATTTACCGTACGGCAACATCTGTATTATTTATTCCATATAAAAAACACCAGAGTCTTTCATGGAAACTATAAGCAACATACACAATTACACTCATCACAAGAACAATGATTCATATATATTTGATCATAAGAAGACTGATACAAATCATCAAGCTTAGGTTGTCTTTGTTTCTCAAAATTGTCCTTACAATCAGCATCGTTTATCTCAATCATGCCATCATAATCGTAATAGACGCATATAGAGGAAAAAGCATGATCGATGTTGTTTAAGTACTCTGTCATCAAATCTTGTTCTTTGAATCAATAATTCAAGTAATCAAGTCTGTTTTATTTGTTTTAATTGAACTCTTTGGTTTCTCTCTGGTCATGTCTAATTCATCAGTTACATTCGATCAACTAACTTGAACAGATGATTGCTTTCAGCAAATGCTGTACTCTTAGCTATTGTGCCTCGAATTATGACTGCAGCTGCATTCATAGCTATTACGTTGTATTAGTGATTTACAAATGTTGATACTGCTCCCAAATTTTATTGTATATGCTGATCTCGAATAATTAGGTCCTTTTATAGATTAATTTCAGTGATCAAAGCATATGTATCTTCTGAATAGATTCTTTTACACTCTAAAGTCCATTTTCTGATTTTTTTTATGTCTAATGGGTAATCTCATTTTGGGGATTTACCTCTAATTGGATGAAAAAATAGTTTGGTAAGGAGAAGATCTTGGATAATAGATACTGATTCTGGTAGATATTTCGTACAAGACTGATTTTCTCCTTTGAATGATATATGCTGCAAAACGTTTATTGACTTCAGAAAAACGTGATAGAACGTAGCTAAATCCATAATTGATAACCAGTTTCGGGTGTTGTGTCAGCTTAAAAAATATCCACAACTCTTTTGTTTCTTGAAATTCTTCACCCAGGTTAATAATGACAATGTTACTGATACTAAGACCTACAGAGATACTCCTGAGCTGGAACAATAAAAAATCGTAAAGTAATATAAATACTTGCAAAACGTTACTTTGTTCTCAAATTTCTTTTTGTTATTACCGATTTACTTTTAGTGTTCTAATTATATCAAACAAATCAAAATAATTTAAAGCAGTTTTGTTTGTATTTATTTTTATATCTTATTTCGGTTTTAAACTGTAAATAGATTCAAAACTTTCCGCTGCATTTTACATTATCTTGATTAGAAGCAATATTCACTATTCCATTGACAAACGGAACACAATAGATCACACTTTAATTACTAAACTCGTTTCAGACATTTACATTACTTCTGAATATACGGTTAGCAAATACGTCCAACTTTCTCAAAACACATTTGTGGAGATATTCCACGTTGTGTGACTTGCCGTAAGGGTACATGTCTCAGCTCGATCAAGACCTTATCTGAGAGTACATCAGCATTATTTTGTGACATGCAATTATTTGTTCGTTTTTCTGTAATTTTTTCATATCTTCCATTGTATTTCAAACTCAGTCTAATGCTTGCTACGCAATTGTTACATCTCTGCGTTTATCTAATTCGTTTGTTCTATAATTGTTTCTCTGTTGTATTTGTAACATATTAAACCTAATTATTGTGCTTTGCACGCATTGATTCTGCACGATTCTACCATTTTATTCTAATAGTTTATTTTTAATTACTGATAAACGAATATTCTGTTACAGTTGTATATTAACTAATCTGTATCTCCACCCGCTATGAAAGGTAAGCTAGTTTTAACTTCCTCTAGATGGTGTACAGATTCTTTACCTATGAACTAATTTTAGTTAATTCTGTGACAGTTCTTTGTAAAAGATGTAAAAATATTGCATAGCTGAGTATTTGTATGAACTGTTGAATGAAGTTTGAAAGAAGTTTCAACATTCTAATGATTGAATCATCATATGTGTAGTTTGCAGTACCTATTATTTTGTTTGGAGTTAGTATACCAGCAGCTTGCAATCTTTCACAATCCATTTGTTTTCAGCTATTTTAAATGTAGAGAAAATATTTTCCTTTCTTGAGTGAGTAAAAATTTTAAGAGTCTTCTGTTAACAATTCTTTCAATTTAGGGTGTTTTATTTTATGTATTAGGTTTAACGTTTTCCGACAATTGATTTATATTTGTGTAAGTGACTGAAATTTGAGAGTTGTGGTGAAGATTTCTTAAATACGGTTTTTTTCCAGAAATTCAAAACACACACAGAATAATGTATCGCTGTGCGAATGGGGTTCCAATAAGCTACTACTTCCCATAGTGCACAATAGTGGGACCCTGTACTGAGGACTTCATAGACGAATCCTGCTACACCCCAGCGTAGCCGATTCAAGAACAAATTGGTTGGCTCTCTGTACATCTAAAAAGTGTATCTAGGTTTGCCTGCCCACAAACATGACACTACGCTAGGCATGATGCTTAACAAAAGGCTGAATCCTTTCTTGCTACGATTCTCACAGAAAACCAATTGCTCCAGCGGGATACACTTGAAAAATAACTAACCTGTTCAAATGTAGAGTTTGCCATTGATTTATTGGCTCAAGTTAACAGAACTCCCGAAAATGGTCTCAATGGGATCACACTTTGAGGACAATTGACAATTGATACCTACTGGTTGGCTAATATTTTCCCCTGATACCTTCTGGATGGCTAATATTTGGTTTGATAAATCTTTTCTAAACACGTCAACATCAAATTCAAACAAATAATTGCCAATATATCTCATATTTAATGTACTATAACTAATGTATGCCCACGCCACCCAACCACCAACCATACATCTAAAACTCTCGTCCTCCAGCGACCCCATAAGCCAAACTAGTCTTTGAGTACAACTGATTACTGCAATAAAGGCGACCAACTTATGTTTCCATTTAGTTTTACAAAAAGCTGTCATAGAAAAAGTCTTTGCATATCAAGAGATCAGACAATCTAACCCGTCACTACCATTCAGCGTATTACTGAGGCTCTGTTCTTGTGTTTCTCGCTTCATGAGCCAACAGCATATTCCGATAATTGGCTTTTTACTTGGTTCAGCGTAGATCTTGTCCAGATTTGCTCTATAAGCTTGATCTATGGTAGTACAATGCTAATCCATCTTCTCCGCAAGGAGTACGTCTTCATTATCTTTAAAAATATTATCAAATGGACACACCGTCCAACCAGCATCTTAGGATGTGTGATGCCTAAAACAACCAGCCTTCTCTCCATCACACAAGTGTATTAAGTTATACGTATCCCTAATTGGGTTATGCAAGTCCTCCATACTGCTGGCTAAGCCTACCTCTGAGCGCAAAGTTTCAGATGTCGGTGTATCCTCTTCACGCATTGTATGTGGCTTTGGATTTGATATCAAAATTATCTTTGTACAGCGGTTCCAGTATAAATCATCTTCGATGATTTCACATAATCAAGTAGAAAGGGTGGATCTAAACTTTACTGAGTATTTGGTATGGGCGCATCAAGTATCATTTTGTTCGTATGTCTTCGACCTGCAGTACGTATAATTTGACTATTTAGCCGTACATAAGTGAGCGGAGGTATCTTGATTGGTAGAGCGTCATACTCGTGATCGAAGAGTGGCTTGTTCGATACGTGCCCAGGACAACTCGATTTGACTGTCACAGTGTGTGTTTGCGAAAGACTCGCAGCTCTAAATTCTTTGGCATGGTATAGTAAATAATGTTTGAAGTGCCGTCCAAACAAACACAGCCATACAGCAATCCAAACCACCTAGCTGTGACATACCAATTACCGAAATAACATCCCTATAATAACAATCAATCCCTAGGAGTTGTATCATAACATCCCTTGCAATCTTCCAAAACAGATTTGCAAATTTGCAAACAAACCAACTGTGTTATCCCGCTAAGCTATCGGATCTCACCTAGGCCACTAGATGTGTTACTTGCCAAGGGCCTTATCAGAATATGACGACCACTAACGTGAAAATGGAACCCGTGATTTGCAAGAGGACCAAGCGAATATATTCATGTTGCTGTTACTAAAAGCAGCATCCATAGATAGCATTCGCTGAAACTGTAAAATTTTATTATATCTAAATACAAGTTAACACTATATGCATTGTCTTATACAGACGGTGACCTTTCTCTAATCAAAATAGGATCATATGCTTCTCGGGAGTCTAGGTTAAGAACGTTATATGCAATCCAACTCCCAATGAACCAAAATGTAAGTATTGCATGCGGCTTCTGGTCTCACAAGCTCAACCGAATAACATATGAATCCCCTATCTTGATGCTAAAGATGTGATACATATATGAAGCGATATTATGTCTTTGGCATGATGTCAAACTGACCTTGACCCCACAGTCTATATTATGATAATAAGCTTCCACTGACTGGATGTAGCGCAAAACAGTATTACCGATCTGCCAAACGTTCTGCACAACGATAGTTTGCAGACAGCTTATTTGGGCTTTCTAAATAAGCGAAGGCCTTCAGCTGTGCAAAGTAGCAAGATGTAGGGTAGCCACATGATTTGGCGTGGAGGACGACCTAAACTGCTGCACTAAGGAGTATAATTCTACCGTTTACTGTAGCAATTGCAATTCAAATAAACACCGGACTGCAGCACAATACTAAATGGTCTGGCTGTGAGTGTACAAAGCTTGCCTAATTATAAGCTTACCTTCAAAAAACTGATGCTAAAAATATTGAGTGCATCAACGAAGCAGACTATTTTGTTAGGTTAGGTTAAGTATTACTGATTACTGATTAGCTGATTATTCGGAGTGAGAAATGATTAATCAACAATAACGCTTCATAATCAAATAAATAATCACCATTATCTCTCGAATTTACAAAATAACAAAACATGACTATCAGTAACTCAGACACCCGGGTTGTTACAATACTTTGATAATATTTAAGCGTACCAGATGCTTCAAATCTTTCTCAGAGGTGTCACTTTTATCTATATAATACGTTTTGATATGTTTTACATTGGCATTTTTGGTTGGCAACCCTGATGTCCGAAACTGAGGGCTTCATTTGCAATCCGGTCTATCTTAAAAAAAGCAGCACAACATGAGTTCGTTTGTTCTTTGAATAAAGCCTGATTACCTCCCTTAGTTGACCTACAAAAATTATGTTTGTGCGACCAACATCTTGGCAGATATTCGACATAAAAACCTAAGTCGAGCTTACTTGACTAGAAAATCAAGCAATTTTATCTCCCCTCCCCCCAAAAGAAAAAAGTTGTCCCATGTTTCACCGATCTGTTGTCTTAGACACAGATCGAGACTCTGCTGCCAGTATATATTATTTTAATTATTTTTTTAACCTGCCACTACGCATGACAAAAATGTAAGGTTTGCTATTTTTGCTGCGGATTTTGAATCGCTATTTTCCCTCCCGCCATGCTTTGGTTGTTGTTCATGTCGTTGTTTTGGTGATGGTGACGAACCCCGCTTCTTCTGAATTTAGATCTAAATGCCTTAAGCCAACTCCCTAACAACTTTGAGCACGCCAATAATACCGCAGCGAGACAAAACGTGCGCACTCTTATTAGTGACCGGTGACCATCACACAGAGCGTTAAACAGTGTGTATGTATGTATAAAGCCTAAAGACTCTTGCAATTTAGCAATTATTACAAAGCTAAAGAATGCAATATACACAAGGTTGGAGCAATATATCCTAAGTTGTATTTTGGAACTTTATTATCTGCAAATGAGAACCTGTGAACCTAAGAACACTAAATTTCTTCGGTTGGCAGGTCTGACAAACTTAAGTGAGTGGGTGGTCGTATCTGACTAATATCCTGTCTTAGAGTTTTCATAGGTAAGGCTTTGAAACAACGACACCTTTGTGCAACTGCTCTAAATCACTAAGAAACTGAATATTATAATGTTGAGGGAATAGCTTATAATTTGTAATTGTGGCCGCAGGTGCTGCACATGGTCTATATACATTTTAATATGCTAATATGCTTACGATGTCTCTGTCACACTGTTCATTTGATCTTTTGACACATCTGACGGTAACGAATGCCCCATTCTTTTGTCCTGGTAATAAGCCACATCCTATTTAAATAAATATGCGTATATATAGATTGGAATGTAGGAAGTCAGGTATGTAGGTATTTAAACACGTATATATTTAGGTAAGTATGTAGGTAGATAAGTATGTGAATTGAGTGCACTTAGCTTGATACTTAAGTAGCAATCTGCGTTGGTAAGTTTGCAGGTAGGTAACTGGAAATTGAATAAGGCTTAGGCGCGATTATGAACGTGGATGATTAGTTGATGAGGTGGTGGGTATTTGGTAGGATACGTAGATAGATAAACAGGTAGATGATGATGAGCATCTGTGTTAGGTGCGTAGGTAGGCAAGCTCTTCAATATTTTAATTATGATCATGCGTTTCAAGAAATATCAGAACATGACATGAACACTTTTTAGTAAGTAAGACTTTTGTTAAGCGCCATATATGGACTAGGAATTATGGTAGCGCTGAGGAGGAAGTATGGTATCTGACATGAGACAAAGTTCCTGGTGCGAAATTCAGTAGGATATATATATATATATATATATATATATATATATATATATATATATATATTCATATACATGAAATAAATGAAAGCAGTGGATAACATGAGCAAACCTGTACAGTGCTACTTGTTACGATGCATCTTGAAAGAACAAACGAATGCAGGAATTGGCTAGAATACAGGAATTTAATTAATGACAGTAGGATGAAAGCCAGCAAAAGCAAAAATGAGGCCATATATAAGGTTGTTGACAACTTTTCTGTGACATTCTTGTACCCTTGATATAGTATTTTGTTGAACTGAAGATTATTCGTCTGTATCTTATACAATTCAGGCTCAAAGCTCTGCTTTGGTTGGGTTGAAGCATCTGCAAAGTGTTTTGCCTACAAACCTTTGGTTTTCTTTGACACATGGAATGGTCATTCGATGTGTAAAGAAACCAGAGGAAAAGAATTATTCGTTGTTAACTAGCGATTAATTAAATATATTAGAATATTTGTTTTTCGAAATAATCAAAAACTGAGTTGTTACTAACTAAAACTTAAAAGTTACATAAATTAGATACATGTTTTAACATTTTAATTTATTTACTAATTTATCTCTTACCAAAGAATGGAAATATTACATAGTGGATTTTATAAATCGAATTTATGGAAGGAAAATGTGAGTTGATTATTTGGAAATTTCTTGTTATCTTTTAACTGGAAATTGCCTGCTTTGGGTTCTTTTGACTATTGGAATTTGAGTATTCACGGCCGGCAAATCCAATAGGTTTCTGTGGATTTTCCTTTCTCCCGTAAAACCAGTTTGAGTAATGGGCGATTGCAATCATGATTATATAACTGAAAGTGTGACATGGGTAAAAGATTTGTTCACTTCACTCGGCTTCTCTTCCATTTTTTTATTGTTTTTTTTTTTTTTGTTTTTTGCAGTGTTCAATTTTGATCAACTGAAGATTCTTGTAATATTTAATTTCTTTGTTTCTGCATATATTGGATGCTGCATACCTTACTCGTTTAATGCGACTGCTATCATACTTTTTGTTATGCATGTTATGATGATTACCAAACTTTTTCAACTGGACAGTGTACTGAAAATGTGTTTGTTGCTTTCATGTGGTGGCTCGTCTTGGATATTTTGTTTCCTCAAAGCAATGATTTCCCACATGTTGTTTTCATTTGAAAGTGACTTTAAATTAGCCCTGAGTACCGTATCTCTCAATTTGTTGTAAGGTCTAAGGAATCCTTCAACTGTTTGTAAAGGACAGATTTTAACCGGTTCACACGATGCAATGACTGGCCAGTGCTGTTAATGATTCGACCTACTTGAGGGTTAGCTCGATGAACGTGCGGATGACGGGTATTCGTTCCACGTTTTGTTTCGTTTATATTTTAGGTCAGCACGGTTTCTTTTCATTTTTTTTTTTGTGTGTCGCTTCCGCTATTATATCGTGTTATAGTCCCGCTTTGTCAGATAATGGGTTAGCTCTATGTACCTATCAACGTAAGGTATGTCATCATAGCATAATTCTCCTGGTTCCAAGTGTTTGGCTGTATGGGATGTTTTGGGTGCAGTGCATTGGGTCGCAGCTAGTTGGCAAAACCACTGGTGTTTTCCATGCGATTTGCCATAAATATATGCCCTGGTATGCGACAATTATTTAGTTAGTGTTCAAAATTATATGATTGGTATTGGTGTTATGAACCATGGCAGAGAATTTGAGAAAAATGATTGTAAGTATGGGTTTGTTTTATGAACTCATTTAATATTTACCCACCATGTTGGCATTCATTTCCACATCATCAAAGAAACGTACCAATTGTGATGGGGACAGTTTAAAAAAGACAGAAGTTGGCTTTCTAATTATCGCATACAGTATATTTGCATAAACGAACCAGCTGTTCCGCTATTTTGGAGGTAAGTGTTTGCCACTGATCTCAAATGTATTGAGCTTAATGACTAACTCCAGAAGTCGAATCAGGAATTATGTGAGTGGTGTCGTCACAATTATTGTTTTCCAGGCTTCAGTATATCTCTGTCTTCCATCATCATGTGTAATATTGATGAAGAGGGATGATACATCCAGTGACACAAGCATTGTCTTGGGCGAGTAACTAATTCATTGGTTTTACTTTGTTTGTAGGCCCCACCCCACCGCTCATTATACACACACGCATATGCACCTGTCCGTATGAAACAATTCGCGTTTTCTCCGTAATTGTGTTTTTAGCATGCTGCCCGTTTAAAAGCATAAATAACAACCAATTTTGTTAGTTTTGAGTATTGCAAATTCTCTCATCGATAGCGTTTTACTTTAGTTTGATCAATTTTGTTTTTTATACCGATTAACACCCAGTTAATCGTCAATAATTGTTTTCCTACCAAATTAAACATCTTTTTTTCATTTTTTAACAAATTTTTCCTGTCAATTTGTTATATATTTTTTTAACAGTTGTTTTGTTTCAGAAATTTCACATATGTTCGCCGAATACAGCGTTATTTCATTCATTTTAGAGGAGTCTGCTCAGATTTCATATTGTTGTTTTACGTCTCGAAATATTCAGTGTAAAGTAAGATTTAAGCAAAGGTTGTTTGACACCAAGTCCTGCGTAAGTTTTCATTAATTAAAACTTCAATTACATGAATATATTTTGGTCCTTGTAATCTATAACATATTTATGTTTCAATGTATTCAGCAAATAAGGAACAGTTTCCTCTTGTGGTCCCTTGTAAATTCGTTAATCATTTTTTTGTCCGCAAATAGATGATGTATCACTTTTTAGTCAGGTTGATGAGTATTTTTTTTTTCTAGTGGTAGGGTAGTTAACCTTTAAAAAAAAAATAATTGTGTAAGATTTTTTTTCCCATAGCTCAGAACTCACTGCAAGAATTGCAACCACTATCACTATTATCATATTAATTAGTTATATTGAAACATATGTTCCTTAAATCATCGTAGTTTGTTTTGTCCATTTTTCCTTCTGCTATTTTATTACGGGAAAATGTTAGCACATTGCACAGTCACTTGCCATTATTGATATGTATAATATTTCCATGAATAATCCTGTAAATGTTTACCACTTGCATCCTCGATACAATTCGTGTATTTACTTTTAAGCATATCGCTATATAATATAATGGAAATACCTTCAATTCATCAAGTGCATATCATTTTTTACTATAATCAAGTTTTAACACCATTTTAGATATAAACAAGTAATCACGAGCTAAAATCTGGTGCAGTG
>JAQPZY010001010.1:0-350000 GCA_029931535.1 Margaritifera margaritifera | reverse complement strand
CCCATGCATAACACAAACCCAACAGACCTACATATGCATAACACAAACCAAACAGGTCTACCCATGCATAACACAAATCAAACAGGTCTACCCATGTGTAACACAAACCCAACAGACCTACCCATGAATAACATCAGCCCAACATGCCTACACATGCATAACACAAGCCAAACAGGTCTTCCCATGCATAACACAAACCCAATTGCAAATGATATAGAATCAGATCTACTGGTGTATAGTGGTTCTGTGTGGTTGCAAGTCCAAAACCTTGGGCGGAAGAGCTCTCATACTTGGACTGTAGAATCAGAAAGCTTTGCCCTGTCATATCGATACATCCTACCCTCCCTGTGACCCTAGGGCAAGGTCAAGGTCATATGAAAATCTTGGTTAAGTTTTGATTCCTTTTTCTGCATGATTACAAGTCCCAAAACCCGAGAGGGATAGCTTTTACACTAGAACTGTAGAATCAGTGAGCACTGCCCTTTCACATCCATGCACCCCACTGTCCCTCGCACCTTCAGACAATTGAAAATCTTGGTGACATTTTCTGTTAAAGTTTTTCTGTATGGTTGTAGATCCCAAATCCCGAGAGGAATAGCTATTACACTCATTAGCACAAACACAAAGAGGAAGAAGGAGGCGGGGGGAGAGAAACAGGATCTTAGAAAAGTATTTCATATATGTTAAATCAAATAAACTAGTCGAATGCAACAAGGTTGCTGGGAGCAAGTAGCATATTGTATTATTGATAAGTTTCAAAACTTGCATGTCCATTGAGTAAACATTTGATAAGACTGCAAAGACTTTGCATTACTCAGTGATGTTGCTAAGTGACCTTGCATTATATAACAGTAAGACACAAGCTTTATCAAGCCCACATTAGTAAAGAGGCAAAATTTAGTTTGGTAGTGGCAGCATCAACAGTTCTTGTCAATCTGTGATGCACAAGTGAACCATGGTTATTTTTCCAATGGTATTTGTTGGCAGCGAAGGTGTAAATGTTAAGTTTTTTACCTCATCTGTGTCATCTGGCATCCATCAGCATTTGTTAATCTGAAACTTTAATAACAGTAATATAGTATCTGCTACTATTGCATTGCTTTCTATTTCTGATTTTCCTAGTTTCCAGTCCAAGTTAGTTATTCCCTCGTCCAATTAGTATTGGGGGTCCAGAATTGAAAAGAACATGATTCCAGTCCAACTCCTTAGTCATTCCCAAAATATGAAATACCTTCCTTTTTTCCTTGGACTTATGCATAGTACACATGTACTAAACCACTAATTGAAGTTCGCCTTTGTGCCATCTTTAAACATCTTTTAGGCCAGTCACATACCTTTTTGTGTTGATTGAGTGTTTATCTCCTCATTCCAGGCTTTATTTGAGTATTTTCTGTGTTCCTTCTGTTTATTTTGAAGGGTTTTTGCACCTTACTTAGTAAGTGGTGCTAAAGTCAATCGTATTCCCCTTCATAGTTCCAGTGCTATGTTAAGTAGTGTCTACCGTGGGGAGAGGGGGGAGGGACTGCCACTCATCTCCAAGACGGTCTAGAAAGAATCAGTGATCCCATTCGCCTAGTAGGACAGCTAGTATGGTTAGTCCTATTATCTCCGGTGATCAGTTTCGGGGCAATGGAAACCCCATTTCAATGTCACTGTGTCCGGACAGAGATATTGGGAAAGACAATTTTGTCTCGCCTCGGGAGTGAGCTTAGGAGGACGATGTCCTTTCCATCATGGTGGACTCAAATGAGTTCTCAGAGGAACTAGTGGCGATGGTTCCTCACCTCCATTAGGGTCCTCTGCTCCTTCCCACCTGTCAGGTCAGGTGTTGAAGGAGGAAGTTTGGACGTTCATTAAGGCGGCGAATGTTGCTTACTACCTCCTTCCCCCAGACTTGTGCTTCCTGGCACTGAGGAAAAGAAGATTCTCTTCAGTCTGAGGAGGATTTCTGGGGCCTCCCCTCCTCCAGATCTTCTGTTGCTCTCACACTTTGTGATGGTCAGGAAGCTTACACATAAGTTTTCCAGGTGCCAGGCAGCAGAAGGGGTGGTCTGTCCTCACTTCTATGCTCCGGCCACTGGTCTCTGCCTCCAGCTATTGAGTTCATTCTCCAGCTTGGCCCCTTAAGCCAACCACTCCCCCCTCTCAACAGTCTGATAAGCAGCCTCAGTTCAAAGCTCCCTCCCGCCCATCGTTCGCTAGGCATGGCGGTCAGAGAGGCTAAGGGAGGAAATCTTCTGACTCCTCCCCCTTCCCCAAGGAGGGAAGGAGTCAGTCCTAGGGAGTTGCACAATCTCCGACAGTGTCATCCTCTTCCCAGCACCCTGGTACATGCTTGTCTAGTCCTTTTAAGGGGTTTGGTCGGGCATCATGGACAATGTGGGTCCATTCCTCTTTAAAGGATGGATATCAGCTTCATTTCCAGGAACATCCTCCCCTATCATGGACCCCCATCTTCTTTCACTAGTCCAATCTTGTTCAATTAAGGAAAGAGGTACACACTCTTCTGTGGAAGGGTACAGTCGAGAGGGTGGAAAGCAACCAAACTCTGGCTTTCTATTCACGAATTGTTCTGGTGTCCAAAATAGGCAGAGAGTTTTGGCTCATACTCGACCTCTCTGGCTTACACTGATTTCTTTGGGAAGAATGCTTCAAGATGGAGACCACCGCCTCGGTCAGGAATGCCATAATGCCATGTGACTGGACGGTTTCCATCGATCTTCAGGATGTGTACCTTCACATCCCAATCTTTCAGCCACACAGAAAATACCTCCGGTTTTGTCTCGACCAGGATGTATTTCAATTTTGAGCTCTTCCATTCTGCCTCGCCTCTGCCCTCAGCTACCCCACAGCAGCTTACTTAAGGTCTTTAGGGATCCCCATCCTCCAATATTTCGACAACTTGTTGATGCAGAATTCCCTAAGAGATTCTCTTCTGCAGAACGTATCCCTCTGTTGGTCAATGAAGACTCGTCTCGGTCTTATCCCCAACCTAGAGAAGTCAGATCTCATCCCTACTCAGGACTTCGTATATGTAGGGATGAATTTCCTCATATTCCTCCAGACAGGATGACCAATCCTGTCCCTCATAATGGGTCTTCTGGCCAAAACCTTGTTGTTTGCTCACCTTTACCTCTTTCCTGAGAACTCTGAACTCAGCTGCAGTCTTAGTTCCCCTAGGGAGACTTTACTTGCGCCCGCTCCAGTTCCTGCTTCTAGCAAACTGGAGACCACCCAAGGACCTGCTATCAGCTTGGTCCCCCCTGGTTTCCAACATTCACCACCACCTGCGTTGGTGGCTAAATCGGGACTGGTTTCTGGCAGGAGTCCCAATTCAAACCCCCGAACCCCACTCCTTTATGTACACTGATGAGGGAGTAGTTCTTCAGGGATTTTGGCCTTGGGACCCTTCATATAAACTACTTGGAAATATGGGTAGTGTTCATGGTCTTACAGGGGTGTGTCAACCTCATAAGGCGTCATTGTATTATGGTCGTCTCAGGCAACACATCAGTAGTAGCATACCACAGGTGTCGGGGAGGTACATGTGTTCCTACTCTTTGTGTGGAATTCTCGAACCTCCGATGGGCAGCCTCGCAGGAGTCACTCTGTGTACTCCTCATGGAATGGACTCTGCAACAGTAGGTAGCAGAGTGACTTGTCCAACTGTGAGGGAGCTTCTCTGTGAATTCATTACAAAGAGGCTGAACAACAAGCTCCCTCCTTACGTCTCTAATGTACCAGATCAGATGGCCTGGGTGGTGGACACTTTCAGTCTAAAAATGGGGTGGTCTGTACATGTATGCCTTTCCACCTTTCAAAATAATTCCACAGGTGCTCCACCAAGTCAAGATCTCCACTTCTTGACTCATCCTGGTAGCCCCCCAGTGACCCCATAAGTCGTGGTTCAATGACCTACTCGACGTGTTGGTAGACAAGCCCAGAAGATGACCACAGAGGAAGCACCAGCTGTCGCAGCACAGGGGTTCTCTCCTCCACAACAAACCGCAGATTCTCCACCTTCACGCTTGGTTCAACTCAAGTGATCGATCCACCAAGACCAATTTTCGAGCAAGGTTGACAACTGCATCGTCCAGGCTAGAAGGCAAGTTACTTCCTGGGTGTATGATGCAAAGTGGAGAATCTTCAGTAATTGGTACAGTAGGAAATGCGATGATCCTAGTGGTCAATCTTTAAATGCAGTTGCAAACATTCTTCTCTTCCTTTTCGAGGAAAGAGAATGTTCTGTGTCCACTATTAAGGGCTATATGGCAACCATTTCTAACACTCACAAGTTCACTAGGGGTCCCGCTACTGGTTCGGACCCTCATCTTGCTGATCTCATCAGGTATTTTGAGCTTCATAGACCAGTATCTTGCTCATTAATGCCTAGATAGAATCTTTTGTGTGTTTTATGGGTGTTGTCAAAACCCCCTTTTGAACCTTTGAGTGAAGCTTTCTTCGAGAACCTTAAGACTGTTTTCCAGCTCTACTTAGCATCAGCGAGAAGGAGCGGGCTTCATGCCTTGTCAGTGGAGAAGGGTTGTTTATGGTTCAATGGTAACTATGATTTTGGTTTCTCTTTGCCAACTTGGGTTTCTGGCTAAGAATCAACTATCTTTAGAAGTTCCACTTCCTACTTCCTACTGCGATACACAGTCTCAGTCATATCTGCGTTCAGATGATCGAGATAGGCTGTTTTGCCCAGTTAGTGCTTCAAGGTTTTATTTGGCTTCCTTTGAAGAGAGAAGCAAGGGTCGGATTAATTTCTTTCTAACTCACTAACTGGTAACTCACTAACTGGTAAATTCAGCAATGCGAACAGTATTAGGTAATCACAGCTATTAAAATGTAATTTGGGGGGGGTCATTAATTTTAATTATGTAATACTTAACTGCTATTGTTGCAAAGATTCTCTCCTCCCACCCTGCTATATGATGTCCGGTACTCTATGTCCAATTCAAAAGAGGGAGGTATTCCGTATGTTGGCTATGACTAAGGAGTCAGACTGGGATCATGTTCTTTTCAATTCTGGCCCGAAATAATTAACTTGGACTGTGGACTAGGAGTCCCAGAAAAGGAAAGCAACGCAGTAGTAGCAGGTAAATAGTACACAATTTAAAAAAAAGAGTTTTACAGCCCCCCCCCCCCCCCACCACCACCACCAAAAAAATAGCAATGGTGTGTCTTCCATTGTAGCCATATTAAATCCATTTTCCACTTATCTAGAACGACGGAGCCAGTGTTTATCAAAAGTGGTAGAAATGTTTCTTGGGGAGTTCTCTGTCAAAATTGTGTCTGAGGTGGTTCCTATGGCGATGGTGTGGCTTAGCAACCAGGTGGAAAACCTATTTTTTATTTCTTTATAACAGCAGAGCCAATTTTGATCAGACTTGGTAGGAATGTTTCTTAGTAGCTACTCTACCAAAACTATGTCCATGGAAGCTCCCCTAGCAACAGCATGGCTTCCTTAGCAACCAGGTGGCAAACCTATTTTTGACTTCTCTAGAACAGTTTGACCAATATTAATCAAAGTTGGAAGAAATGTTTCTTAGAACATGTTCTATAAAATTGTGTTCTGGTGGCTCCCCAAACAACATTGTGGTTTCCATAGCAACCATATGGAAAATCTGTTTTCATTTTTGATAAAGTATGGTTGAGCCAAAACTAGTAAGAATATGTCTTAGGACAAGTTCTATCAAAATTATGCCTCGGGTTGCTCCCCTAGCAACTGCATTGCTTACATAGCAATCATATGGAAAATCTTTTTGGGACTTTTTCTCAAAAACAGCTGAGTCATCCTTGATCAGACTTGGTTAGAATGTTTATTTGGTTACAATTTTGTCTAGGGTGATTCCCCTAGCAATGAAGTGGCTTTTATAACAACCATAAGGAAAACTTATCTTTAACGTTTATTGAAATGCTAGGTCAATTTTGATTATTAAACTTGTAGGAATGATCCATAGAACATGCTGTACCGGACTGAACTTCTCTAGAATGGTTGAGCCCATTTTGATTAAACTTGGCAGGAACAATTGTTACATGTTCTGCCAGATTTGTGTTCAGGGTTGCCACCCTTTCAATGGTGTAGCTTCCTTGTCAACTAGGTGGGGAAAAAAAAATTAAACTTGTTTGCCAAAATGTCCAAACCAGTTTGATCAAACTTGGTACGAATTTTTCGTAGGACATGCTCAAGCAGAATTATTCATGATGGCTTCCCAAGCAAAGGTGTTTTCCGAGAGTTGATGCAGTATGAGGAAAGAAATATTACTTTGTTGATGTGGGGAAATATACAAATTTGTATTCAGCTAAATTTACAGTACGACTTTAATTATTTAACAAAAGCATGTATATAGAATTTATAGAGGAGAAAAAAGGTCGATGGTAATTCAGTAAAACAGTTGCTTTAACAGAGTCATCTAGGAGAATGGCAAAATTAGACATAAATCTCAAATCATTCATATCTTCTGAATGATTTGAAAATGTTTCAAATTCTTGATAATAAAAGTTCCTTTGTAGATGGATGTCTTGTTGGCTTGATAACAGCTAAATATATTTTATCAGGCATAGTATTCTCTGGATGTTTCAATACGTTTTAAAATGACTCACAAAAAACAGTGGCTAAGACATTTACTATAATCCTGACAGTCCAGCTGCTTACACAAATATTCAAGTGTGTGAACCAATTAAACAAATTAAATGTGGGAAAAGATACAAATAAAATGCACTGACTTAAAAGAATGGTTAACCAAAGAATCTCCTTACACATTACATAAGCAAGCAAAAACAAGATTTAACCTACAAAGGAGTTTATCAGTCACATGGATGACCAGTGGCAGACAGACATTGATGGCATTCCAGCACAGGAAAAATATGACAATGGATAAAAATAAATTTCAAGTTATCTATATCTATATATATATATATATATATATATATATATATATATATATATATATATATATGTATATGTATATTATAGTTGAGAAACTTTTGTATTTGCACCATTATCAATTTTTGTGTCATATATATATTCAAAATACTCTTGGACTGAATGAAGGTGTTAAAAAATGCAAGGCAATCGAATTAGTGCTGGTTACAAAACCAGAGAGAAAAAAGGAAAATACATTAAAAAACACCACTAGTAAATAGAAAAATGGTACACATAAAAACGTGATAAGGTGACTGCAATGTGGAGAATGTCCTATCAAGGTAATAAATGACATCACAGAAGAAATTTAAATAGAACATGCAAAAATATTAAGTTGATTGCAACTGCATCTAAAATGAGCCGAAAAACAAATACAGTGTTAAAGAGTGCAAGTTAGTCTATGAGATTCTGAAAAAACTTAAAGGTAATGAAAATCACATAAAAGTTGATGCAACCATGAGAACACTTAAACTTCTTTCAAATTATATACGAAGACGGTATAGCAATCGTGCCAGTTACGCAATCAAATACACGTTTTGTCTGATCCAAATGCTTGCTGTGTATAATTTAAACATCTATTAAACCTTCTGTTGCAAAGAATTACCACATAATAACCAAAATCAATTGATATGGGGTGGGTTTTTGCACCACATGGATGCAGTAAAATCCTGTACACCTTTTACATTGTGTAGATATACATATTTTGATCGTTCCTGTGGAACTGCAGTGCCTGTGTGAAGCACAACATGCTGCCTTTGGCACAATTTTCTCAAAACTGTTTGGACACCTAGTAGTAACTGAAATTAAACTACACAAATAAATGGTACAATAAGTTGTGAAAATCACAAATGCAAAAGAGAGAAAACTGAGGAAATGGAAACATTATATTTAAAAAAATACATTGTAAAGATTATGTAAAATCCACGAGAGTAAAATTGTAATATAGTGGAGGAATTGAAAAATGTAAAGTGAGAAATCAACAAAGAATTACATATGAATGTGAAGAAGAAAAAAAACCAGTAAATTGAATATACGTACACAAAAAGTCAATTTCACATTAATTTTATGACACAAATAATGGCTTTATGGTATAGCTTTAGCTACAATACTATTTTTGTAGATCCCAGAGAAAAATTGCAGGACTCGAGTCCTAAAGTGATAGACTTGAGTTCTAAAGTAATGGGATATGATTTCAAAATAAGGGACCGACCATATAATTTTGGGTGGGGGTAGGGAGGGGGAATAAACCTGAAACCTGCATAGTGATTTTATTACCTTTGGTTCACTTTGATCAGTAGAGTGTCAATAGGCTGTTGCCATTCTTACTGTCCAGTTTAATTTAGTTTGCCCAAATCTCACATTACACTATGTTCTGTATCTGTCTACTTCATCCTTTGTTCTGATCCGTATATACTCGTGTATAAGCTAATACCAACTGCAAACTGCATAGACCCAGATCTGCCATCACATAATGTGCAGGCAGATCTGGGTCTATACAGTTTTGTAAGGACTAATCTGTAGAACACACAACTTAGACCCTGATCTGCTGGCACATTATGCAATGGCAGATCAGGGTCTATGTTGTTTGTTTGGACCCGGTTTATATGTAAGTATATACAGTAAGCATAAGCAATAATTAACAATATGTGAACAATTGATTGAAAGTGTAGGAAATTTTGTTCTTGCTTAAAATGTTTGAGCACATTTGACATATATGAATAAACTTTTCCATTAAATTCAATTAAATCAAAGTGAGTTCCTGTACTAGTTATTTTTTATTTTGTGTGTGTGTGTGATGTAACTGAAGTCCATTAGAGACCAACCATTTTTTTTTTCTTGCACTGGAAGATACTTTTTTCTCCAACTAATATAATGGATATAATAGTTTTGCTGTTGTTGCTATTGCTAAAAATCGGAGCAAGAATATTTTTTTCAGGATATTTCAGGAAAATGTCCAAGCTCAGACGATATGTATGTAGTAGCGTGTTACAGCACATCAGCACTATAGTGATTATATGGTGCCAACTAAAAATAAAAATAAAAGTTCAAAAAATGTATAAATGAATTGCACAAAAAGTTAGGAAGTTAAACCCTTCCAAATAAATCTAAAAATCAAGTACAACAAAATCAAATTTAAATCGTAAAGGTGTAAAAACAATTTTGTAAAATGTATATGAACTAAAAGAATTAGGTTAATGGACATAAAATCCTTAAAACATATGGGTAACATTTTTTTATATAAACTGCATTCCCTCAAAAAGTCCAAGATTGGTATATCATCATACAGTTTCTTCATGCAGTTCACATCACAATACTTCTGTCTCACAGGTGGAAATTCACACACTTGACAAGAATGTGTTCTACTGACAGTGGACACTGGCAGGGTATGCACTCTGGTTGATGTTCACCCTTCAAGAGGTATGCACAAGTCAGATACAGTGTGTCTGATACGCGATCGGCCACAATACCATGTCATCTCTGTGATTTGTTCTATACGAGGGATGCCACTCTCCAATAGTGGGTTTGATGTTCTTAAAGTTGTGGAGTTTTCAGTCTACATATTTTGCCAAGTATGACAAACATAATGACTTATACAATATTTGAAGTTAATATGGAATCTTCCATTCGGAAACAGGTGACTTAAGGGCAGCTTTGGCTGCTTTATCTGCTCTTTCATTACCCTTTATATCAATCTGGCTATGCAGCCAACAGTACAGAGGTCTTTTCCCCTGATTGCATGAGTACATAATGTTTCTGTAATATCTGGGATTTTAACGGGTTAAGATTGGATTCACTGCAGAGTTCTATACATTTTTGGAGGGGGGGAGGAAGGATCTTCAGTTGGCGGGTTTCTATGCAGATAAAAAAACTATGGATATACTGTAAGAAAACTTTCAGATTTTCAGATTCAAGAAGTCATTACATGCTTACCAAAGGAAGAAAAAGACAGAAGATACATTGTAAATTGGAGACCTAAAACTCTTTAAAATGCTGATGTCAAGATTTATTCGACAGCTATTGCAGCTAGGATTAAAAAAGTTCTTCCATCAATAATCAGTGATACTCAAAAAGGATTTATGAATGGCAGATTCATTGGAGAAAAGACCAGGCTATTATACAATATAACGCTTCAACTAGAAGACGAAAATAGATATGGTATATTATTAATAGACTTGATAAAAACCTGCGATGAGATTAACTGGCACCTTGTGGAAAAAGGTTTACAATCTTTTAACTTCGGTGACACTGTAAGTGGTTAAAATTATTTTCTAATAACTCTAAATGTTGTGTTATAAATAAAGGACACATATCATCATTCTTTATACTTGAAAGAGCTAAAGAAAATCAGACAGCCCCTCCCGTATTTTAAGAAAATTGCCTGTTGGACCAGTCGCAAGAAAGTGTTGTCCAAATTGCCTGAAAAAAACTTTGGGCCTGCCAACGAAATGCGGCAGTTTCATTTTGAATTTCTTGAAAGACACTGGTAAATTGTTAATACTCAACCCCCTGCTGGGGCTCCATTTGTAGGTTCATCTACCTTATAAAAATCATCTGCTTAATTGCATCAAAAGCTTAAACTTTGTGTACAAAGCAAAGCATGTGGCCTATGAATGGGGAACAGTACTATTTCTGTTCTCCGTATTTCATTGGTTACCTATAAAATACTTTCTTATAATATTAAGAAAAGAATAAACAAATTACCCAAACTAATAAAAATGATTAAAAACAAACAATACAACAATATTCTTGCAAGAATAAGGATACATCACAGATATAGAAACAGCTTTTAGAAAAAGAATAAACTTCCAGTCATATGACCTATATATACACCTACCATGCAATCTGAAGAAAAAAAATCCTTTTGGACTAATTAAAAAAAATACCTAGAAACAATAGATACAAAAAAATGTATACTGGGAGGAGACTTTAACCATATATTAATGGAATATGGCAGAACTAGGGGTCTTCAAGAAAAGGACAAAGAAATACAAAAAAAAAATGATTGAGCCAATATTGGGGAAATATGAGATAAGTGAGATCTTTCGAAAATTATATCCAAATGCAAGGAAATATGCATATACCTATGATAAAAAAGAGGGAAGCAGCCTAGATAAATTCTATATTAATAGAACATGAACGAGTATTCAGTCTCGTGAACAATATCACCAGTATGAAGGACCAACCATTACATTTTCTGTGCAGGGTGGGTGTGTTAAAATAATAGTAAAGCAAAAAGGACTTATCAGGCAAATTGACTTCAAGTCGGGGCAAGAAATTTTTTAAAGCGATTGGCCCTGGGCCTGTGTCTAAAAAACATTCTTTAAGCATTGGGTAAGGTAATTGTTGTAAAAACTCGTTTTGCCCATATTTATACATTTTTCAGCATTACCAAATGCAACTGCCAAAGCTGAAACAAAACTAAATCAATTTGTATGGGACAATAAAACTGAGAGAATTAAACGCGACATCCTAGTAGCTCCTGAGAATGAGGGAGGACTAAGAATGACCCCCATTTATTCATTCATTAGGTACATTATGATAAGATGGGGGTTTCAAGATGCTGGAAATTGAAAACAGATTGTGGCAAAATGTTGCAAATACTACTATATTCAAAAATAAAAAGGATATTTGGAATTTAGGGAGAAGAATTTGATAAGTTCATGAAAAACAGTTTTGGGTGGGATGTAATTTTGGCAGTATCTTATTGGAATGAGGACCCACAAAGTCTGAATGAATATTTATCCCCGAGTATTTTAAATTTTGTCCCTTCTACACTATTCTATCAATACAAGTCCTGAACTGCAGCTGGCATTGAAATTCTTACTGATTTAGTAGATGATCAGGGTAATTTAACACCATCTGAAATGATTAAATTAAAAACTAGATACAGGTACAATGGGTCTTTTTAAACACTTCTCTTTAACATGCAGAATCATAGAGAGATGCTATTAAAAGTCATTTAGTACACAATCATTTTTATAAGCAATTGGGTCAAGTAATGAACTTGCTAAAAACGAAATTCACTTAAATTTATTTACAGAGATCTTTAAAAGAAAGTAAATAAGCAACACAATTCTAAGTAAGAAACTTGGGGTGCAGTATTAAATACTACTAGTAGCAAGGGATCGTCTGAGATTGATCCATGTAGTTGGACAAAATGTTTTACTAAAGATACCAAGTTGATCTCTTTTAATTTTAAATTAATTTATAGAATAATCATTACTCATCATTTTTTACAAAACAATGCTCAAAGAAAATTATTTTTAGACACAGGCCCAGGGATGATAACTTTAAAAAAATCACAAGCCCTGACTCAAATTCCACAAGCCCCGACTCCAATTCCATGCGCCCAAAAGGGCCCTATATTTTTACTATTATTTGTCACACAACGTTGCAATTGCTGTACTTTAAATATGAAAAGAAATAAACAAAATGATATTAAATTGACTTGTGTGTTTATTCAGATCTCAAAATATTTCACATAAAGCGATGTTTTGCTCCAGGTCTTGATGTCAGTCATTGTCCAATTGCTCTATCAATGTCATCCTTACTCATTGGATCAGCTGTATTGATGTTCATTAGCATCTGAAGTGTGTCTTGCATCATACAGTTTCTCTTTACACTTTTGATGTTGTTCATATATGCCACTTTATATGTTTAACCAGTGTTGAAATACTTACTCATGTGATTTTAGATCGGTCTTTCCTTTTTATCTTACCCACGCCAAAGGACAGATGATTTGTAATCAAAGACTCAAAAGCCATCATGGACCACCTTTGATCCCTTTATAAAAGCTCAAAAACATCCTGCATTTGGCCTAAACTTATAACAATAAGGTAATCAATTAACAGCTTGTTGTGTACACATTAGCCTTAATCCGTGTACTCAGCCGGTTTTATTTCTTTCTCCTTCTTACTTCAGTTTGTTTTTAAAAAAAATCTGTTAATTTTCAAAATCGGTACATTTTTACTATAAAACGGTATGTGCGGTAGACAACCTTGAAAACAGTATTTTTGTCCTACCGCCGGTAGAATCACATGTATGTTAAAGCCAAGTGAGCACTAAGTATAGGTATTCCATGCAATCTGTTCCCCATTCATAGGTCACATGCTTTGCTTTTGTACACAAAGTTTACAGCTTTCAATAAAAGTATGGTAAGTAGACGATCTTCATAAGAGAAAGGGGCATACATGAGGATAAAAATAATAATTTACAAGACTTTCAACAACTTGAAAATAAAATTCCGCATTTCGTCATCGCAATCAAAGTTTTCTTAGGCAAATTATATTTTTTTGGACAAGCCCGATGAGCACTTCACTTATGATACAGGACGGGTCCGATCTGAAATTAGAGGGTCAGATTTTTTGAGCAATGCAAAAAGAATTAACAAATTAGATGATGACAAATGTACTTTTTGTAAGAGCGAGAATGAAAGTATTGATTCTTATTTATTACTGCAATGTTACTTCAAAACTCTTTGTTAACATTTTATAGAACATTTTACATCTTGTTGCCCAAATAATAAATAATTTTTGGTAGTGAACAATTGAATATTTTCTGTAATTTCTTGCTTATTTTGGCTAATTATGATATTTACACTTGCAGATGTAATATGAAAAATACACAACAAGATTAATAAAAAGAGGACCAATTTCTTCAAAAATGGGCATGAATAATGAATAGATAACTTCTGCACTAAATCCTTTTTTCTTGTTATTGGTTATTTTTATTTGGGTCTGATTTTGATGAAAAACAGGAACAAAATATTGTAAGATCACAAAGTCTATATCACCTTGACAGACTTTGTATACCTGTGTTTGCATACCAAAATGAGGTACCTAATAAGAGTGTGTATCTATATGTATGTGTGCATTTGCATCTTTCTTTTCCTTTCTTTTTCTTTTTAAGAATATCATATTTATTGCCCCAAGATTATCTGATAACTAAAATGTTTGATCTTAAGGTGACCTTGGGGTGGTGTTACCCGACTCAGTGGTCAACCTATTACGGGGATTTAAAAAAAAAAAGAATGGCGACTCGATCCTACAAATTTCTATGTAGTCTTTACTACATGTATTCAATAAAAAATTTGCCAATTTTGCAATTGATTCAAGACCATTCTTGCACTTGAGTAAATTTCACATTTTCTTCAGAGTTTAAAGTCCAAAATGCATGTGAATTATTTCCTGATCATTTATACAAATAGAGTACACAAAGTTAGACTTGTATGTTCCACAATTAATTTAGATTTTGAAGTATATTAGAGCTAGAGATGTGTTATGTCCTGCATAATGAGGCAAAATTAAGCATTCTTTTAGAAATTCAGGTTGGCTCTGTGTCTGTGTGTGTGTGTGTGTGTGTGTTTGGGGGGGGGGTAATTGGAACAAAAGATAAGAAACTTTATTTTACCTCTGAAAATTAACATTATGTTATTGAAGTTAAAATAAAATTCAAGCTCTGTTGCTGAAAAGTGCATTTTTCTGCCATTTGACCCTTAGCAAAAATTAAGAGACCAATAGTTTTTAAACAATAAGGACATTGACAAGCTCTCCGACTTAAGAGAACTGCCAGCGGTCTGACTGTAGGATACCTGGGTGTGTGGTAAATAAACCTCCTTTATTTAAAACAAATCTTTCACACTAGTTAAATTCTGTAGCATTTAAAAAACCAGATGCCATACTATTCAGTTGACACTATTTCTTTCAATGTTTTACTACAGCACCTTACTAAAAATGCATCTAAAGACATAGCATTTTACAAATTTATTTAACCTATCAATACAGCTATTAGCATCACGCTTTGGGATCTTACGAGTTGATGCAGTCTGTACTCAAATTATGTGCCACTTGAAGGCTTAACAAAGTGATAATACACATATTGTGTACTACTGTACATCTTAAACATTGTGGGATTACTTGAGACATGTACTGAGTAAGAAAGGTGCATTTTTATCTATCGGACTTAAGGTGTGTCCAACTCTGTGTCAGTTTACCCTAAATGTGTGTCGTCCTATAAATCATCCCTTCAGTGTGAACCAAGATGTATGCTAAAGATGCTCAAGTCTGATCGGTGTGTAACCTGATGTGTCTCTGAAAGCTTTCATGCCAAAGAAACATTTTGTCACAAGTCTGACATTTGTATGGTCTGTCTCCAGTGTGTATTCTTGTGTGTAATTTCAAGTTTCCTCTCTGCGTAAAACTTCTACCGCATACTTCACATTTGTATGGTTTTTCTCCAGTGTGAGTTCTCATATGCAGTTTCAATGGTTCATGCACAGAAAAACTTTTACCACAAATTTCACATTTGTACGGTTTTTCTCCAGTGTGAATTCGTGTATGCTGATACAAGGCTTGTTTGCTTGAAACACTCTTACCACATAATTCACATTTGCAACGTTTTTCTCCTGTGTGCATTTTCCAATGACTCTTGAGTTTAATTTTTTCAGAAAACCGTTTGCCACACACTTCACAGACATAATTTTTAATTCCTGTGTGTTTTGTAACATGCAATTTAAGCTGGTCTTTCCGGCTAAAGATTTTACCACAAAGGTTACATTCAGAATGTTCTTCTCCTGTATGTATTTTAATATGCTTTTTACAATAAGAATTCAACGAGAAACTTTCACCACAGACTTCACATTTGTATGGTTTATCTCCACTATGAATGTTTAAATGTTGCTTCAAACTGTCATTCCTTGTAAAACTTTTGTCGCAAATATTACACTTGTATGGTCTTTCTCCAGTGTGAATAAGTGTGTGGTGCAATAAATTTCCACTCGTTCTAAAACATCTTCCACACGCTTCACATTTGTATGGTTTTTCTCCAGTATGAATTTTTATATGCTGCTGCAACGTATGATTTCTTGAAAAGCATTTACCACAAACTTCACATTTGCATGGTCTTTCTCCAGTGTGAATTCTTGTGTGCAGCTTTAAACCTTCGTTCTTTGTAAAACGTTTACCACACACTTCACATTTGCATGTTTTTTCACGAGCATTCATTCTTATTGTTCCCCATCAATGTACTAGGGCGGTCGACATCTTCCTCAAGTTAAAAACAACTAATTTGTATTTATATTAACAGTTTGAAGGCATTTCAACTGCTATCATGGGGAATTTGTTAACAGCATTTAGCAGTTAGGCTAAAATAAACATGTATGGGTCCTTTTACAGTAGTAAGGTTCATCAGCATCCGATCCACAACTATCGATACAATTATAATCCATAATTTCGGGAGCGACTAATCACCCCAAGACTATTGAGAAAAAAAGAAAACAAAAAAAAAAGACACCTCAAATTATTTTTACAGTTGAAATTCTTTTCTCAAAATTAACATAAATCATTGAATTTAATTTTAAATATCCAAAAATTTTGAAAGTTCAAAATCCAAGAAATGCTTTAAGTTTAAGCTGATTACCTAGTAGCGCAGTGACTAAAGAGTTATCGTTCGTGCATCTGATTAAAAGTACTGAATAAGAGCGTTCTGTTACATATGGACAAATGAATACCAAATGTGCTGCAAAGTAATTGAATACGCAATTTTTTCTTCTCATTTATCCATATGTATCCAGGCCACACAACGATGCGCTCTTTCCATGACCCTTTTGATTTCTGTCCTTTCTTTTTCTTTTCTTACTTTTTTTTTTTACATACATGCTAAGTTTTGTTCTGAAATTCACTATATATATATATATATATATATATATATATATATATATATATATATATATATATATATATATATATATATATATATATATATATATATATATATATATATATATATATATATATTATTTGTCACTTTTTTTTATTTTAGCTTCTTATATTATATAAGATGACTGTCATACACATTTACCATTTAAAGTCCCATTCTACATTCCAAATTTGGTGTTCTAGAAAATCAAGAAGAAATTTATCAGCAGTTCCATAAAAAAATGCTAAAGGTTACAAAAGGGTATCATTCTAAAACCTTATAAATATGCAACTTTCAAATTTTAATTTAATCAAGAAAGAGAAACACGATGAATTGCGGAATAGGTCTTTTGTTAAGAGAGAGAAATCTAGTAACTATATTAGAAAAGAATATATAATGATACGGAACACTTCATAATTATTTAAATAATTGTGAAATTAAACGTTCAACTAAGTTTAAAAAAGAGTTCCACATATTAAGAAATTAAATGTTTGAGTCTACAACATTTACAATATGGTACGCAAATAATGTAAGAAAACATAAATGTGTTTTGTTGCTGAAAAGGAACAAAATGTTCAAAGGAAAAAACGATTTATTTTTATCTGAAAAAAGACAGAAAGTTTCTAGTGATTTAAAAATAAAGACTTTTCTATTATTTACACAAACACATTTTTAAAAGTTTCTCTTTACTCCGACTACAACACTACCTTCTGAGACAGAAAAGTCTTTTGACGATATGAATTTCGAATTTTGCCTACGTTTTGAGTCCACGAGAGTTTTGGAAAAGTTCTTTTTTTTTTTTACTTCTTTCTTGGTAGATACGTTCTTCGTTAGTCAATTTAGTCAATTCATAATTTCCAGTGTCGTGTAGAGAACTTCTGTAATCCATGAAGTGCAACTTTGTCACGCCGTAAAGTTTGTTTATTAAATCAATCTGCAGTATGTTTAAGCTTCCAGTCAACCGAAATTTTCAAAATCTTATTGGTGGACTCGGCGCTGTTGTTCGTCCAGTTCTTGATGTCATTGTTTTGACCATTTGGTTCGAACACGAATTTTTGAAGTCTTCGCTTTAGATTATTGACATAGTATTGCTGGAAGCTGGTCTGCTTTTCTTCTATTAATGTCTCAAGTTGTTCAGAGCGGCTTTTGAATTCCAGTGTAGTATTGGCGTCGACGATACCTCCGCTACCGAACACAGATCTCATGATCGTATCACGCTCGACTTTTTCAATTCCTACCTTGTTTTGGAGGTCAAACTTAACATTGTCTTTTAAGTGTTTTGTGCACAGATAGCACGTCGCAGAAGGAAACACGTTTTCAATAGCCTTGGTCATATCTTTTTCGTCGTCCGTGCCGAATTCCATATTTTCTGATATTCGCATTTCAACGTTCTCAACATCACTGTTAAGTTATGTCGCCACATGTTACAAGAATGCTTTGTACGTTTTTATACGATGTGTCTTTGTGCAGAAGTAGAGAAACAAGAAAGATAGAATGTTCATTTGTATTTTTAATAACAACTCTCAGATTTTTTTATACCAACAATGTCACATAAAAGTTTCCAAGGCCGAATGTTCGGTCAATGCCAATCGGTTGATTCTTTGTGTTAGTCAAGAAGTATTTCAAATCTTTGATTTGTTCTTTAGTGTAGCAGATAATTGATGGCATTTGTTCTTTGTTTGGTATCACTATTTGAACGTAAGGGTGTTCATTTAACATTTCCAGCACATCTAAAATCTAATCAGCTATAATGGTGTTTTTTGCGCGGCTGTTTTTTTGTTTGTTTTTTTTTTTTTTTCTTTTTTCCTGTCATTATATTTCTAGATTCTTATCACTCTAAAGTCACGTGCACAATTTAGCTAGTCATCTTTTTTCAAGTAACGAAAGATTTCTCTCGGTTGCTGCTTGTTAAAATTTTCTTTCATTTTTTTTTCTATGATTTTTGGGGTTTGTTCTAGTGAAGGTTTGTCCAGAATGCGCGTTCCCATGCGATTGTGAAGTTACTGGTTGATATCCTTGGTATTCGAACAGCGCAAGATTGCTCAAGTTTTGATCACCATTATTTAGAATGAATGAGACCCTTTTCTTAAAAGTTGAATTTCTTTTTAGCGTCGCATAGTACAATCTTAAGACAACAATGCTCTCCTCTGCTGGTTGTGGTTCTAGAAGTTCCCAATATACCTGACCTTTGCATCTTTTTTTGAGGCACTACTTCTGATTTTTGTGCTAAACATTTATAAAATTTTCGTTATTTTCAACGACAAAGATTGACTTAACTCCGTGCCCTTTGCAGTATCCATTATTCCACAATCGTCGTAAAAATTAAAATTTTGTCTTCGATTCCAATCTGCTTACGTTCTTTGAGTTATCCACTAGCAGCAAACAGTTAGACTTATTGCCAGGTGGCACTTGACTGTGTACGTGTTCTTTTTGAGTGATTAATTTATATGACTCATGAGCGGAATGCCTCTGGCCTGATGTTAATGATTTGAGGTTGTTAGGAATAAAGAAAACGACTGGCTTATCATCAGTTTCAAAATTTTCATCAGTGCTGTCACAATTTATTTCATTTGACATGACAGAGTCATCATTGGTGATTGATGGATCACTGTGTAGTGTGCCTTGATCGGTGTCAACAATTTTCGGATTTACACTGCATTCATTGTCCGCGTCTGAACTTTCTGTTGTCTCTGATAATGTCTTTGATAATGCTGACTTCTCGATTCTGGCAATTTTAAATTCATTCCCTAAGTTGTCTGTTACTAAGAAAGAAAATGTTCGTTTATTACCTACGACGGGGGTGCTCATTTTGGGAGGCTAAAATTGTTCGTTGTTTGCATGATTGCCACTGTTCTTTAGAACCGGGACGAAATGATTAGCAGTACAGGTGGTACCATGCATTGGACCCATTCTGCTCCAAAAGTGGTTTACTTAGAATTTGTTCACTTTTAATTTTCTAGAATATCTGCGTCGTTATCTAGCATCAGAGAGAGAGAGAGAGAGAGAGAGAGAGAGAGAGAGAGAGAGAGAGAGAGAGAGAGAGAGAAGGCCAGCCGCGAAACCCAAATATTTCCTTAAGTTATCCAAATTTGTCAGACATATGAACATTAATCGTATTTTTTGTAAAAAAAATTTTAAAAAGTTATTTCTTTAAATTGCTCATATCTCTTACCTGGCCCACATACAGACTGGAATATTTATTTCCCTTGGCGATTACCAAGATGGGGAAAAACTCTACTGATCTACTGGATAATTAGACAATGCAGGAATTATACTAATTTATGAACAAAAACTAAAAATAATCACTGTTTTTTTTATAATTATTTTATTGTATCCTGGGTAGCTCAGGGTGTTTTTGGATAGTCTTGGTGTGTTTTGGGATGGTCTTGGGGTGTTTTGGACAGTCTTGGGGTATCTTGGGCGGTCTTAATCAGAACATAATCATTATTCAAACGATTTAGGGGCCTGAAATTTTTCGAAAATGGTCTGTCACATAAGTTCTATAGATGTTTCTGGTACAATGTTAGTAGAAATTTCTTTGACAGGTGTGTTTAGAAATCAAAAGCACTCGTCTCTAACGATTAGCTAACGGAAAATCTAGCACCTACAAGCGGTGTTTATCATTTGTTGTTTACGTGATTATTATAGGAGACCAATACACACTATTAGGAAAATAATGAAATGGATAAAAAATAAGTGTTCTCAAACCCTTCTCAAAAGATAGCTTGTCAAAGATTGTTTAAATGCATGTCGCCGATTTCAAGGTGAAAATTGGATGACATTGAAGCGAAAGTCAACATGTGAGTAGACGCAACACTCCTTAGAAAAAGCAAAGAATGACACTGAAATATTTCAGTGAGGGACTCGGTTTTTACCTTCTGTTCTTAGAGGATTTGATACTTAAATCTTCCGTACATAATCAATCGAACGCCGATAAAGAAAAATGTTATGATATATAAGAACATGATTAAAATTAAGTTAACACAGTTCTGTTCTTGGCTGTTTAATTTTTCAGTTTAAGGTCTTTTATCTAAATATCAGTCTCTCTTAAAAATCTAGCCACTTCCAAAACTCTTATCTATATACACATTTACCTATTTTTTTTAATACATTATATGTCTGTCTTTGCTCTTCTAACTATATCTGCATTCTAACCCTTCCTTTCTTTCCTCGTCTATATATCTATCTACATGCACTTTTTACATATATTTGTTTTTATTATTGACATATTGTTTTAAAATGCACCCCCACAACAAAAAAAAAGAGACGAAAGTTCTATATTTGTAAAACAAATATAATGCGATTTCCTTAAAATACCCTATACTTTATTTTACTATATTTTTATACATTAGTAGTGATAATTTGTGGTCATATCCTTTATTCTTTCAAGAACTTTCGCATCATTATCATGGATGCTGTTCAAGTAAAGTCTATCTCGTACTACCTGAAGAGCATCCATGATGATGATTGGAAAGCGCCTGAAAGAATAAAGGATGAACATAACTTATATCCTGTTGAATTTACACATTTATTTCTATATATGAACCGGCACGTGGACCTATGCACTTGTTCATATATATATATATATATATATATATATATATATATATATATATATATATATATATATATATATATATATATATATATATATATATTTATATATACATATACATATATTGTTACGACCCTATGGCTCGAACAAACGTAACAAAAAGAAAGCGAAACCAACAATGTTTGTAAAAATCAACAAACAATTTATTTTAGATAATTAATGTGAAAATCAAAATACACTAACAGTATCGTGTATTATAATCCAAATTATCCAACAATTAGTGTCCTAATCTCAAGTCCTGTATATATAGAAACTATAAAATGTTCCAAGTTAATGAATGTTCCAAATGAATCTTCGTAATGAACGAATGTTCCGAATAGATGATGGTTCCGAATGAATGAGTCTGGACTGTCATGATGTTCCAACGATAATATAATCCAGATCATCTTTAAGAAATTCAGAGGCATCCGAGAAAGTCCTAAATATAACTCCAGGTAGCTCTGATGAATGGTCCAATAAATAATTTCTTTCGAATTATCTATACAGCATGGCATTACATTACAGCATGATTCCAGCTCGGCTATTATTTCAAACGATCTAATGATTCCAAAAAGCTGATCATAAAAAAATAGTTCTTTTTAACTCAAGATCTAAAATGGAATGGAATGGAATTAATTCGTATTTCCATGTCTTTTATACAACTTGCAAATGGCACTTTTCACAACAGGAAACGTGTCATATTATGACCCAGAATGCAATACTAAATGCGTTTATTTCATGGAATTTTACTGAAGATACAGTAAACAACTCTGACCTTGAACAAAAGGTCAGTAAACATGTTGTTATTTGATTAATAGTACAACTAAACCCAACTTAAATATGACTCACTATTTGACACAACTTTAAAGTAGAGTCATAGGCCAAAAGTTTAAGCACATTATAGATTCCATATACATAATTCCGTAACAATATATATATATATATATATATATATATATATATATATATATATATATATATATATATACATAAGTGCATATTTTCGAATGTAAATTTAGTGCATATCTTTTTACTTTTGAAATGAAATCAGTATTTCTTTCGTTATGGCCTCAGTGAGATATTTTAAGTTTGGATAGCTCTCTTTGTGCATTGGCCTTGTTTAGATTACAGTTGCAATAGAAAAGTTCTTTACATGCTATTTGTATGAATTGAGATGTTTTCTAATTAAATTAAATACGAGTTAATAGAAATGTGTTATGAGCTAGGGACATATCTTGAAGAAAAGGGGGGATTGTAGTGTTTCTATAAATAATGAATACTCCCCATCTATATTATATATTATGTATACAACGAATGATCCCTGGGCCTCTGTGTGTCGAATTAACAGCATGCCCTCATAGATCGATTTAATGTGCAAGGGACAGTTTTTGTGCACAAAATTTAATGCCGCGTCCATCTGCCTAATGTAAACATTCATATTAAAAAAAATACACACATGAGGTCAAAAAGGTCGATATTTTTGGATAGCTATAATACAACAAAACAGAATATCATTCACAAGTCAATTGAAGTTCATAGCATAAAAAATGTATGCACCACAAGTCCCAATTTATACATGCATTTTTCACTTCCAAAGGACATTTTTTTTTACACCAAGTGATGCTCACAGTGCAAACGCAAGCACTTTCCCTAGGTGATAATTTTGAAAAATATTGTGTACAAAACAGCTTGATGCAATTCAAAATAGTTGCCATCACGGCAGTTTTTATGATATTCTTCTTGCCTTGAACCCACGTGTCTACTGCTATGGATGGATAGCTCTGCTTCCAAGCCGACTATTGGTATTTCACTGTCTACATACTGTGAACTGACTATGGGAGTTGTACATGCCTCACATCAATTTGAATAACAACACAAGTCCGAAACACCTAATTCACAAATATATCCACATCTTTGATTATTAAACAAAAATAGCTCAAAAAGTCGAATCATAACCTTAAGTTAAGAAATTTGACACAGACCAATTTACGAAACTTTCCCCTGCCACCTTAATTCGTATTACCTGTCTGCTCATGTGTGACATCCGTACAGATATCGGTTTAGCCAGAAGGATAAAACCCAAACATGCCTGCTATGGAATCACTGCTGCTGGGGACGGAAAGGTCGTTGCGACTGAAAGGATGGTAATAACAAGGATTACCGGGGTATACTTAGCATGGTAGCACTTGTTCCACCTTACTTTTCACTTGTCCCAAAATAGTAATAACTTGCCGAGATTTGATGAGATGTATGTACTTAATCCATAGAAAAAACAAACGAAATAATATACAACATAATTATTTCTTAAAAGAATTTAATTTTTCAAAAACATTGGTTGTTATACATTTTGCTTCTTCATGGTCATGTATATATGTTTTATACATTATACATGTTTTATGGATTTGAAAAAATGTCCATGTATATGTCTGCCACCTGCACCAGCACTAAGCCAGCAGTTGATAGCTGTGTCTGGGTTAAAGTTCTCAATATATTGTGCTGCACAGGCCTTGTGGGGTCCAGACTTGTCATGAAACTTGATTGGTTCAATCCTGAATTTGTCAGTTCCACTGACAAATACACTGGGTGAATTTCCAACCTGTGCCAGTTTTGGATATTTTTTGCAATAACTGCAAAACATCTTTCCTTTCGAGTCAATACATTCAAGCCAGGGATAACAATCAACCCAATGAGGCTGAAAATTTCTCTGTCTCTTAGTAGTGTCATATTTGACATTTTTTGCCATCACGGATTCTTGCTTATGTCTCTTTGGAGAATAGCTACCGCGCACTCAGTAGCAGTCTTACGTTTTATCCCTCCACTTTCACAAAAATGTTCCTTCTCCGAATCGTCTTTATTACCTTCCTTGCGAAAATAATTTAGCAAACTCATTTTATCCACAGAGTAACTATCAGCTTGCTTGACAACTACTTCTAAAGTGACCATAACATACATTTTCTCTTTTAAATACGAACAGAGACAGCTCATTAATTAGCGTAATTGTTTCGCTTCAAACGCAATATCGCACGTGGAAGTTAATCATCTGTATAATCAATTAAAAATTAAAGAATCATTACTGTCATTTAATCAGTTCATAAAGGGAACCAACACTGATGTCGGTAAAGTAGCTTTCATTAATTTAATTACACTGACTCACTGGATTAAAATCATAGTGAGCCGCTCGTGATGATCTGGCTTGAGTAAACACAATGCAACAAAGCCGCTTAAAACACTGCTAATTGATCATACTGGCTTTCTTTTGTTTGACGTGTTTTGATTTGCCGATAATTTGGTCGCTTAGCCCAATATGCAGTCAAGCGGTAACAGAACGTGCGCATATGCGACATGTATCACTAACCACATTTATGTTATATACAGGATGTAAATGTATACATGAAATGGGGTAGAATCAAGTATTCAGTACGCCAGAATTGTATGATTGGCCAAATAAAGGTAGATATAGTGATTAAAGCACGAAAATAAGGACTTGCCCGACTTTTAAAAAAAGCACTTGTCCCGGACAAGCTACTTGGAAAATTTTACTTGCCCGACTTCGAAAATGAATAGTCTGGGACGTCGGGCTATGGGATTTGCTCAGCCCTGTCTTACTACACATTTCATATAAGGCCGTTAGCAAAGAAAGATAATTCTCTTATTTATTATTTTGCCGTAAATCGGTAGTTTACAGTTATTTGACAATATTTTTAGAAATCTTTGCATTAAAGAATGGCGTTTTAATAGTAAATTGTAAACAGGTCTATATTAAATTCTGAAATCTTGCATCTCGACAATCTAAATGTTCAGCTTTTTTATGACTTCATCTCAGTGTTTAGAAATCAGCAATTTTAGTTTAAAACATTTGCTTAAACAGCCAAATTGATGATTTTGTGAGTTCAAGTCGAGTGTTTCCTTCAGACCTTATTAAAATAATAATAATAATTATTACAGTTCAATGGAATTAGGGAATCAGTGTATAATAATAATAATAATAATAATAATAATAATAATAATAATAATAATAATAACAATAATAAGTGCAAGTTTGATTGTGAAGTCATTAAGTATTTCTCAGAGCTCCGTTCATGAGTTATTCCTTGTAATGTAAAATTGACTGAGTGTTTCTTAAGGCTTTGTATATAAGTTGTCAGTGATTATTGTTACAGTCACTGAGTGTTTCTCAAGGTTCTATTTAAAGTTAACCCATATGAATATAATTAATTTTTAGTCAATGTTTCTCAATCTATCACCAAATAATAAATCCATATAAATTTGTTTACATTTAAACGTTGATACTTCTAATGTTTCTATCAAAATCTGTTATAATAAAGTTATTTACATTCAGTATTTTTGTCAAACGCACACCACTGCTGTGATACCAAGTCCAGGGCCGTCGCAACCTTGCGCTAGAAGAAACTGCGCCCCGGGAGAGCACCGCCTTCTGTGCCCCCCCCCCCCCCCCCGCAAGCTCTCGGGCGATCGCTCGTTTTGCCCGCCCCTTACGACGGCCCTGACCAAGTCAATGAGTCATTCTACAGTATCTAGAAGTGATACAACTGATGTTCTAGTCTGAATTTTAAAGACCTGTGATTTTCTGACTGTTAATTAATAAATGAAACTTAAATCTGAGTGCGAACCGTCCCTAGGATTGCTTACTCCTGCGAAGCACAGAGACCTCTTGGAGTTTAGGTCTAAGTTTCACTGGACCTTTATTCTCAGGAGAATTTATTAGACGCAAAGAGTACAGTATTTAATGAGTGGTTAACAAGCTATTGGCCATCGCTATCTCTTAAACCTGTTGTAGGTAAATATAATGTATGTGGTTGGATCTAATTCCTGCTAAAAGCATTTATTTCTTTTATCCCGAATAATCACAGGAAAAAACCCCACCAAAAAAACCCCACAAAAACAAAGTGAAGTAACAGGTGTATGACACATTTCGGTGAATATTGCCAAAGCAAAGCATGATAGACCACTGTCATAGTTTAACACCCACCCCACTCACCCCTTCCCAAATCTGTGTAAGCAATTGACTAAGTACAATCAAATCTCATCACATGAAAGATATATCAAATGCGACTGTTTCAATTCTATGTCCTTGATACTTACATATCAATGAGAGAGAGAGAGAGAGAGAGAGAGAGAGAGAGAGAGAGAGAGAGAGAGAGAGAGATGTGTGTTATAAATGAATCTTCCGTCCAGATATGACCTTAATATATAATAATTATACATTTTTTCCTAGGGAGAGCATTTTATTTTCTTTTACGTCTGTAATTCCCACCCGACCCCCGAAAAAATCAGCGATGCAACAGATGAACTGAGTTAGGAATGGAAGAAATAAAAGTAAAATATTAAAATGTGGAGAATCCTGGTATCGATCCCGGTACCTCTCGCATGCTAAGCGAGCGCTCTACCATGTGAGCTAATTCCCCTACTTACTTAAGCACCAGACTCAATGTGTCATCACCAAGATAGGAACGGTATCCGTGTAAAGTAGGCAAGCTATTCACTGTGTTCTTTAGTTATGTACCTATGACGACAAAAGAAAGCGCCAACGCACACAGAGACAGACGTTAATTTTCACAAGTGAACAAAAACTTTATAGAAAATACTGGATTAGGTATCAGTATGTTGAAATCGATTCGGCAAAAAAAATAAATAATAAACATAAAAAAATAATAATAAAAAAAAATAATAATAAAAAAATTAAATACAAATAAAGCCAGAAAACACATATGACAAAATTGATCACTAATCTCTCGTTCTTGAAGTCTAGACGCTACAGTGAAATATATATTTGTAAATCTTTCCCTTGCAGACAGCATTTAAAATAAAAACAAAAGCAAAAATGATGTATGAAAAAGTAATACAATATATTAATTGCGAGCTATGAACAGACACAAATTTGGAGAAGCAGAGTATAGATCCCGGTATGCTAAGCGAGCGCTTTAAGATGCGAGCTAATTCCCCAAGTTCATGTTCATAGCGTAATTAATGTGTCATGACCGAGTTATGACTCTCAGTTTATCACAGATACGTAAGTATGCATTTACCGAATGTATCTTGAAGCAAGACGGCTTTTTTATTATGTTACCCCAGAGTTGTCAAAGATATTACTTGAATTATGCTGTGCTTCTCAAATCAATGTCTGCAAAGAACACACAAGGATAAAATAAAAATAAAATGAATTGGATTAAATCGAATAAAAACTTGTTTTATTGTCTTTAAGTCCCCTGATTAGCTTTAAAATTTATTCTATGCGTGACTGAGAGCCACCGGCTATTGAGATAACTGTTTTTATTGCTGGGTCTAAAAAAAGAAAGAAAGAAAAAAAAAAGTAAATTAAACCCCCGTTCAAAAGTAACATCCCTTCTTTTTCGTAATTTTACATCATACTACTTTATTTCCTTTCCTGGGTCGCTATAGTTAAAATGACCATTTTATCTTCTTTCTTTTCTTTATTCTCATCTTTTATTAACTCCTTCGTTGTTCATCGTTGTATTTTATATTTCCTTGATTAAATGTCAATATATTGTTAAGAGACTCGTTACTTTAACTATTCAACAATTTAAATTTTTTGTCATCAAACTTCGATATCATCCGCCATATATTCACGTATATTCACATATATTTAAAATTTTTGTATCGTCAAAGGATGTTGTTGGTTTTCGCGGCACTTTTAACACATTATTGGCTATATCAGCTGGCCTATATCATGCCGACGACATTGGAGATAAGTGCTTTTCTCAAGGAAACACCGAGGCAGTCTGGTCGGGCATCGAACCCGCGACCATTGAAATTGTCCAACGCTCTACCAACTGAGCTACCGCGGCTCCCATCGTCAAAGGAGAAGTACATTATAAGTCAGTTTCTTTCGTTCTAATCCTTTACCTTCTATATTGTACATCTTGTAATCTCTAACTACAAATTTATGAAATAAAATATGTTTAAATTAAATAATTAATTTACACACTTTCAATTACGTGCAGCGTAGAGCCCCGATCTATCAGAGCATTGTACGACGGCATATCTGGGTCTATGAGGCTGTTAGAAAAGTGCGAGTTATGCTCAGGAAAATACAGCAGTTTTTGCTTGTGAAATTTCCATAACAGATATAGACTTATCTGATCTATTTGAACAGCTTTCTCATTTTTTTCATCTACTCATATAGTTCTACCGCAGAGATCTGAGCTATTTCGGATAAATTCAGACCTGCTCTGGCAGAATACCATTCACATACAACCGTCGGGATGGAGGGATGGGGTGGGACAGCGAGCGCTTCGTTGAGATTGTCTACTTTCAGTTTCACGGATTTAAAAAGTTAATCGATTACTTTAAAAAATATGTTAAATGTACTAAATAAGTTCCTATTTTCATTATCTGATCAAACATTTTCCGTCTGTTTTTCTTTCTATGTCTATATTTCTTTCCTTTGCTCTATCTATTTACCTTTATTCTTTCTTATCACCTCTCCAATTCTAAAAGAATCGTTCACCGAAGAGGAAAAGATAGTTACAAATCTGATGAAAGTGCATATAATATAAATCCTTTGCTGTGATATCTAACATTATTATCTGTTAGTTATATTTAGTGATGTTATTAAAAGCAATCTATAAACATTTGTATTTGTGGCATTTCCATGGGGGGGGGGGGAGATCTAAATATGACAGGATATATCACAACCATGCTTCTCATATTTCTTGTTTGCTCAGAGAGAGAGAGAGAGAGAGAGAGAGAGAGAGACAGACAGACAGACAGAGAGAGAGAGAGAGAGAGAGAGAGAGAGAGAGGGGGGAGGGAGGGGAGTCAATTGTGGTTAAATTAAAATCAATTGGCAGATTTTGACCAGTTGTTAGGGACAATGGCTATTATAATCACATAAACCATGACCTGATCCTGTCACAGAGCAAATTCTTGCATCTCCATGATCATGATTTATTTAAAGATGATCTTTAAGAAGGAAGACAAGACCAGAGATGTCAAGTACCTTGGACGTGCGACCATTAAGCGTTTTATTTTTTCCTTCAGAATCAGATTCAAATACTTGATTGCATCTTTTACAATATCTGGCACTGGGTTTGGGCCAAAAGTTATCACAACATTATCGAGGGTCCTTTTGTTTACAGTTATTATAAGTATGGCAGCAAGAGGCAGCATGTATTACATGACAATAAATATCTCTTAGCGCACACAATTCAGTCAAATACTAGTATACCATTCAGCTTGACGGCTTGTGGGGAAGGGGGGATCAAACTGGGAACGGAAGCCGGAGACATAGGTACCGCAAAGCGATTGTTTTAGCCACCCCGCTATTCGTGTTCCTCTGAGTTTACAATCAAGAGATTAAATATGAAAGAGTATACTAAAATTGACATGGTATATGTCTATGAGTAACAATAGTAAAGACAATCATGTGTGAGTATGTGTGCGTGTATGTATATATGTGTGTGTGTGTGTGTGTGTGTGTGTGTGTGTGTGTGTGTGTGTGAGAGAGAGAGAGAGAGAGAGAGAGAGAGAGAGAGAGAGAGAGAACATTTTTGTATTTTTGAATAGGCTTGGATATTAATCTATTACACGTTATTTCTTTTACCTGAGACAGCCTCATATTTTTTTTCTTCAAAATAAATGCTTATTGATGCATAATTTTTTACATTCAATTTCTTGTTTATTGCAATAATACACCAGTATGCAGAAACAGTAGATGTTTTAGGGGCATCCGATCCCCAATTAGCTTTAAAGCCAAATAATAAAGTGCAAGTAAAAGAACACCCCTCCCCCCAAAAAACAACGAAAAAAGCAACAAACAACAAAAACAACAACAACACAAAGAGGGTATTCCATTCCCCCCCCCCCCCTTATAATATCAAGATTTTCCATCCTCAAGCCCCCGACTCAGAACTATGTAACGTAAATGGGACTATCATTGAATACAATGCAACGAATTAACAACTGTGCAAAACATAATTTGTATATATTTTTGTCATAAATACTAATTTATTAATAATAATTTTATTTATTTGGGAATGGTTCTTTCACATAGAGACGAAAATGAAGGAGATTTATTTGTATATAATAATAATAATAATAATAATAATAATAATAATAATAATAATAATAATAATAATATATATTATTCGATTAGTTGCCTCAATAAAATACAACAATTTTGGTTTTAAAAGCATTTATCTTTAATGTCCTATTTTAATATATTCACGCATAACATCATGCAAACATGCGAATTGATACGTTTTCTTGTGGCAACGTGACGTCAACAATACCTGCGCCATAAGATGACGTCACGTAGAAGCAGGGTAGTAACCAAAAGAGTTAGTGAAGCTTTCAGGTAACTCGGGATTACATTTCATCATTTGAAAGAAAACAATATATATATAGTCATGAAATCGAAATCGATGAGATTCCGATGGCTTTCGAATTTAAAAAAGTGGGTAGTAAATAATCTGTGCTGTGTTGTAAGGAAGAAGAACAGAAAAAGACAGCGACGCGAAGATTTGCAAAGTGATGTTGAAGTAAGTACGACAAAAATACATGGTCGTGTTTGCGCACGTGGAGAGAGAGAGAGAGAGAGAGAGAGAGAGAGAGAGAGAGAGAGAGAGAGAGAGAGAGAGAGAGAGAATTGTAAAATGAGCACATATGCAGTTATTTCCACAATGAGTCGGTTGTATCGTGTATCGCAAGAGCAGAAAGTTGAACATGCGCTTTATTGCCTTTGTCATTAAAATTTCCAAGCAATTGTATTTATTTTTCTATTTATTTATTGTTTTTTGTATTTATTGATTTATTTATTCATCTGTTTACTTGCATATTGGAGCTTAACAAATTTCTAATTGCAGTGATTTGTAAGATCTGATTTTGTTAATCATACATACTTCATGAAATACTTTAACTTAATAATCACATATTCAGAAATTCTTGAATTAGGTCTCGATTTGTGCGAGGAGATCGTAAGAATATATTTCATGTGAGTAATGAAATTGCACCCTATAGGATGTATATCCAGATCAGTTACTATGTGAGATACTTCAAGTACAGGTTTTATCCCCTGGCTTTAGCGAAGAGAATATTGTGATCCTGTCTGTCTGTCCGTCCACCTGTCGTTCATATTCTTCCCTTAACTCTATCTCCTCCTAAATTAAGGTGTGGAAATTCACCAAACTTGGTACTTAAGATGCCCATATAGTAACCGTTTGCAAGATGTACTTAATTTTTGGACCACTCCCCTGGGGCCTTGGAAGTTGTGAAATATGAAATATATTATTGCACATTATGCGACGGCAGATCTTGGTCTATGCAGTTGGCAGTTGGTATCGAGTTATACGCGAGTATATACGGTATACATATACGTTACACTATATGGTCCATTCTTTCCAATTGTTATTCCAGGATAAATGTGGGGGCGAGACATTCGTTTCGGCGATAGACCTGAATACAATCACCGATGCGGACCCACAGTCTCCCCGTCTTGCAGAGTAAGTTAGGGATGGCCCATTCATGTAGCAATATTTGTAACTGATGAATCCAAAACCCCAACTCCATATGTCAGGCACCATCTATCACTTAACTGCAATTTTTTCGAAATTGCAAAAGTTACATCCCTTTCCAATAAGGGATTGCCTCCCCCAAGGTACTTATTTTACTATATAGTATATAGGCGAATGAGTGCTTTTATGCGTTTAAACTGATTGTAAAGGAAGAGTTTCAAAATGTTATCTACTATTGTGTATTTACATGAGATGAAACCAGTGTTGTTGTTGTTGTTGTTTGTATTAATAATAACTATTATCAGCTAAAAACCAATAAAGAGTTTATAGGTTGTTGCAATGCATTGTTATAAAAAAACCTACTGCGGGGCTTGGGCTTTATCATAAGAATGTGTCACTTCTTGTGAATTTCCGAGAAATTCTTGGCGCGATTTCTGCAATCGAGGTTTGGGGCTAGAAACCCTTCTACTCCAAATTGGTGAAAATAATATTGGAGTGAGTAATCGAGAAACTATTGTGCTATCCATTCAGTGGCGGCGCGAAGGTTCGAGGAGCCAGGGGGCAATCTTCTTTAGTGGCGACCCTATCGAGGCGCCCTTACTTTGCCAATTATCTCAGTTGCCAACGTCTTTCCTCCCCACTTCCTAAATATAAGTTTTGTGAAGAATTGCCCCGTTACACTAAGGTTAGGAGACATACTATCAAAAGTTTCAGCTGCAAAAAAGTAAATAAATAAATTTAAAAAAAAATCGAAAGCGCCCTCATTAACCTTGTGCCCAGGGGCAATTGCCCCTACCCCCCCTCGCACCGCCACTGAATCCATTTGTTCTTTATTTTTCTCCTTGGTGTTCCTGTCGTCTTTCTTGAGTCTACGCTACCTCGTCGATTTCTAACAGATATGTGAATCATCGTCAATATATCCGTCTGTCTTCACGAATTAAAGCCTACTGTCTCGTCATCTTCCTAATATTCGTGGTGTGGTCTATTGTCCGTATGTCGGTTTCCGTGCTGTGTATTGCAGTCCTGATTGGAAACATCTGTCTGCTTTGGGTTGTCGATGGCTCTACACTCGCACTATACTCGCATTTTGTCTTCTGTTGAAAGGCGTTTACTCTGGCTGTATAGTTTGCCTGTAAATATAAAAGAGGTAAAAACAAAAAAAAAATCCAGGAAAGAATAACTTGTTTTGCCAGTAAGGTTTGGCCTTGAGTTGTGAAAGTGATTGAACATCATTTTAGCGCGGACGTGATTGAAAACTTTTAGAAAAAACGAGGTGGCAGCTCTCACACTCTAACCAGCTATATATATGCTGGGACGGGGCTGTGAGAGGTGCCAACAATAACTAAAAGAGTCAGTCTTGTCCAGGGACACGTGTAAATGGTTACGTAATCTTAGCTGTTGGGTTTAGCTTGTGTGATTAGAAGGACGCGTACCGACATAATAGTTTGACACCTAAACAGTTTCCACTATCGCATGTATAAATTCAATAAGCAATTACTTCATTATTTTTCATCCAATTAGGGTGAAAATATTGCTGCAAACCAAAAATGTCTCTCTGATGATATAGAAACATTTCTAAGAAACATCAGTTTTACAAAAACTGTTACGCTGTTGAGTAGACGTAACTGTCTCTGTTCTGGCGATATCGTCAATTTCAAAACTACACTACACCAGTATATTAAGTAAACTGAAGACAACCAAAAAGCAAAGTTATTGCATTTAATATAATCTTAACAATTAATATTTAAAAAAAATTAAAATCATGAATTGTTGTATGTCATTGAGTCAGAAGCATAAGGGAATTAGTTTCGCTAGAACACTTAAACATTTACAAAGTAAAAAAAAGTAAATTAAATTTGTAGCTTACATACAAATATACACAATATTTTATATGTATGTATGTATATATATATATATATATATATATATATATATATATATATATATATATATATATATATATAAACACACATGTTTCTATTTGTTCTGTTAAAGAACTTTTGCTATTTCATTCCTCTAGTTTGGAAACAGAAATGGCCAAGTTGAAGCTACAAGACCTGCACATAGTATCACCGCTGGGTGTTGGAGGTTTTGGAAGGGTAATATTGGTAAGTACTTTATTCTCCAATTTTTGTCCCTCGCCTTTTTCACCCGAAGCACTCTCCTGCATGTCGTAGGAAAAGAAAAATTGAAGGCATGAGACGTAGTGGCTCATTGGTTAGCGTCCTAGACTCGAGGCTGAAAGGGTGCGACTTCGAATCCTAGCATCGGATCAGCCCGGGTCGGATACAGTGGCATGTCCTTGGGCAAGGCCATTTTCTTCAACTCGTTAGTGAGCAACATACGTGTGTTGATTTAGCGTAAAATATCACCCCCCAATTAAACCCTCGTCTCTTGCGAATAAACGGGGACATAGAATTTGTTGGTTCGTCTGTCCATCATTCAAACTTTTTCTGGTTGGTAACTATTAAGCCGTATACACTCACAGAAGCTGGTACACTCGTGTATCATTCCAGTTAATTCTCTGGCATTCTTTTGGTTCACATTCAGTTTCCAGTGCTTTTCGGTCAAGCTTTGTCTGTATCACCTCCATATCCTTATGACTTCACATTCAATTTGGCAACGACAACAAAAAAAAAAAAAACGAAAAAAAAAAAAAAAAAAAAAAAAAAAAAAAAAAAAAACAAACAAAAAAACAAAAACAACAACAAACAAACAAAAAAAAAAACAAAACAAAACCCATCTCTGATTAGAATTTCAAACATTGCAACCGCAAGTCCTTCGTGCATCCATACTTTAAAGCCGTATACGCTGACAGAAGCTGGTACACTCGTGTATCATATCAGTTAATTCTGGGGCAAACTTTCGGTTCACATTCGGTTTCCAATGCTTTTCGGTTAAGCTTTGTCTGTATCACCTCCTTACCTTTATGACTTCAGATTAAATTTTGCAAAGGTAGAAGAAAAAAAAAAATCCTATTAGAAGTTCAAACATTGCAACCGCAAGTCCTTCATGTATCCAGACTTTTAAGCCGTATACGCCGACAGAATCTAATACACTGGATTGTACAGCAACAATTAATGCTAACACACAGAATATATTTGCTCAATATAAATTCATGGTTACTTCCTGTGTTGTGATTTTGTACCGGCTAGGCCATCTTCCCTTGTCAATGGTAGTTACTACACTAAGTTGCACATCGAAGATGGGGATTGACGACCCTTGTCTAGCGAAGATGGGAATATTATTATGGCACTTTGTGAAGAGGCTAGTAAAAGAAAACTACGTGCTACCTAAAACCAAATACTTTGTTGATGGAATCCGTTGTTTTCACCACAAAAAGGATGAAAATTGGAAATATAAGGATTACATGATCATCGTTTGATATTTATCGAAGTGTAAATTTCACCTAATCGCCCACAAAGTTAGCATAAAGTCCTTCATTTTTATTTTGTGACTGATTAGGTAAATTTTACACTTCAATAAATACTGAACCATTATCATTTAACCCTATAGTGAATCTTGAAAATTATCGGCGAGAATCGGTTGTACCAAGAAGTACATGGATTGTGAATAACACCTGGTCTTGTAAATGTCATCATATATAGGTGTGAAAAACATAATACAATGCCTTGAAATTGTGTCATACGAATACAGGAGTTCTTAGGAACGATAGTTTCATAATAGTTTGAATCATTTTCAGGTACAAGAAAACAATACCAGCAGTGAAACTTATGCTCTAAAGATTCTCAGCAAGCAGCGCATTGTAGCAATCGGACAACAAGAACAGGTCCTGAATGAAAAGAACATTATGGCGGAATTAAGATCAGATTTTATTGTAAGGTAAAATTATGATTTTTATTTTGTATGTTCCCACTGCTTGAAGCTGGGTTTTGCTAGAATATGGGGAGTCGGGTTTTGGTTGGTCCTTCTGCCCGTCTGTTCGTCCTTTCCGATTATGCTTGCTTTAGCACGATTGCAAAAAGAAAGAAAGAAAGAAAGCAAAAATATTTGCGGGAGATGGATGAAATTTGTAGGCATATTTATGTACATTTGCAAACGAATTGGTTAGATTTTCAGATCATTATAGTTATTTTTCTCTCTTTTTATCTCATTTTGAACTTTTTGTTGACAAAAACCGCATTAGTACGATGAAGCAAAATCAACTTGAGGTAGACAAATGAAATTTTGGTAGGCATGTTACCTTGTTAGCATGATTAAGCAAACGCAACTTGAGGTAGACAAATACAATTTGGTAGGCATGTTACCTTGTTAGCATGATTAAGCAAACGCCACTTGAGGTAGATAAATGAAATTTGGCAGGACTGTTGGTATGCATAATAAATGACCGGCTTAGAGTTTCATGTCATTATATAAATTTCAAACTTTGAATAGTTTTTGAACTTTTTGGATTTATACTTGTATTGGCTTGCGTTGGGGGCATAAGTATTTTCCAAACGTAAATCCAGTTTATTTCACGTTGGAACCCATTTCTACAGTAAAAATTTCCTGGGTTACATTACGATGTGGACATCAATGAACACTTCATGGTATTCAAAAATGAGTTCAGTCCGAATTGGACAAAATTGTAAGTGAGCAGACCTTTTTGGGTAAGTAATTTTTCAGCTGAACACTTTATTTTAAAGAAGAGTACTCTAATGCAGGTATAGATTTCATAACTTAGAATAAGCAGAACATTTTATTTTTGAATGCTTATGTTTCGGCATATGTTTGTTAGAGAAGTTTCGGTCTATTTAAGAGGGATGTTAAATAGGATTTGTTCATTAAGAAACCGTAAATTTGGGAAAAGGTGAGAAACAATTAGGTCACACTAACAACCATTCTTGTGACAAAATTGAATTTAAAAATAAATCAGCAAAAAAGTGCTTTAATAAAATTGATGCATTTGCATGTCGCAATAAATTCATGTCGCAAAATTACTTGTCCATGGAAATTCGCGTTATTTTCCACACAAATTGATTGCCTCATTTACAGAAATTCGATATGATCAGAAATAATAACAATTAAGCAATCAGGACATGTTAAGAAATGGAAACCTTCGGCTATAAAAAGTTAAAAGTAAATCATGTGTAACATAAAATAAATACATCTCTTTTAATACGATATAGATTTTGAAGTGGAAACTGCAAGCGACTATTATACTCATTCAAATGACAAAAGCGTCATGAAGACATTGAAGAAGCTAAGGGACTTTCAGACCTAATGAAAATTCAGTAGGAAAATCCGTTATTCCATCCGTTTAAAAATATATATAATTAAGACATCTTCAGCTGAAAGTGCTAATAAAATTATAGTAAAATCACGCATGAAAGTTTTAAGGTAGGCAGGTTCTAGTAAAGTGTTTTCAAGTAATTTTTCTTTCTTTTTCCAGGCTGCATAAAACTTTTAAAGACGATGAATATCTGTATTTTTTGATGGAGCCTTGTCTTGGAGGTGAGCTGAACACGCTGTTATATGAAGAGTAAGTTAAAAATATTTACGCACTGCTGCTGTAGTTTTTGTTTCTGTATTTGTTTGTTTGTTTTGCAAAAAAGCTAGCACTTAAATCAAATGAAGAAATTTATTGCAATATGTTGTTACAAATCTAAATTTAACTGAAGAAAGAAAATCAAATAACGCTTTCTCATGTGACATTGCAGAGAGCATCTTTCACTTATAGGTCTACAACAAACTGATGATACAAAAGTAAATATTCATGTCAACACAACATGCAATCGTCCAGAAATAGGGGTGGACAAGTTTTCTGCATTTACAATATTTATGCACGTTTACTTGAAATAGAGTGGCGCAAATGTCGCAGGTATTGTTACGTACCAGATGTGATCTCCTGCTGATATACTATTTTCAGCTCAAGTTCCCTGATAAAAACATTGGTTTAATCCATGTTAAAAAACAATGGATCATCAAATCTTTGTAGATCTATAGTCAGACATGACTTGACTAACACATGTTTGAAAGCAGTGGATCATCAGATCTTTGTAGATCTATAGTATAGCAAGACATGACTTGACTAATCCATGTTTGAAAACAGTGGATCATCAGATCTTTGTAGATCTATAGTAAGACATGACTTGACTAATCCATGTTTGAAAACAGTGGATCATCAGATCCTTTTAGATCTATAGTAAGACATGACTTGACTAATCCATCTTTGAAAATAGTGAATCATCAGATCTTTGTAGAATTATAGCATAGTCAGACATGACTTGACTAATCCATGTTTGAAAACAGTGGATCATCAGATCCTTTAAGATCTATAGTAAGACATGACTTGACTAATCCATCTTTAAAAATAGTGGATCATCAGATCTTTGTAGACCTACAGTCAGGCATGACCACCCCTGTGTCTCAATAGTGGATTTTATTATATTCAGGTACTTTGAAGTTCCTCATTCGACTGAGATAAAAAAAGGTCTTTATCCCTCAAGCAGTTATGAAGTTTAGGACACTATTTGCAGTACTGACCGAATGGGTATTATACACTGAAATAATGTTATAAAGGTCTTATTGAAGGGTTTTCTTCAAAACTTTCAACACGCTCAAGTGGTTTAATTAAGTACAGTGAGTACGTTTTGTGTCAAAATCACGGTTGGTAAAGACCGAGTCATTCACCACATCGAATGTGGCCTTCCTCGTAATGGAAACAACACACAATAGCTCTTGACGTCATATGACATCCATTGATTAAATGCGATAATATCGCTATATTATCAACTGTTTCTTGCCTCTATTTTCTCGCGCGCACAAGTTGTGTACTTCTAATCGTCCAATGACGTCACTGTCTTCATTAACATATTCGTAATTTTGCGCAGTGGTTTTAAAACAATAGCATGTGACTCGACGCTCTTGGTGCAATACAGACAACACGAGAAAATTATAGCTGTTAAATTTCTTTTTTTTTTTTTTTTTGTAAAAGCGGCAGATACAGCATGATTCTATTTATATAATTATTTAGATTTTCATAAAATGTTTTAAGACCTATTAACATATATAAAAGGTGAGGAAATAATTGTACTTGATGAATACTGTATGTATTGAATGTGCTAAGCTATATTCCCCAAAAATTAAGGATTATTTGAATTGAAAAGGTGCAAATTGGGTGAGAAATATAATCTATGTTTGGGTTTTTGCACCGAGATAAGGAAATCAAAGTCGAGGATTACACTATTTGTCTCCCCGCTTGCTAGAGCCTCGCGGGAGACAAGTAATGTAACCCCAAAGATGGAAGAGAACTCGGTCAATCAGAAACCCAATCACCTCCAGTTTTCCTCCAGAGCTTTCACAAAATCCACTACCCCTACGTGCATGTCGTATGAATGAATTGCATTGCAATCACTGCGGTGTATTTTGCGGAAAAAGTTCACTTTTGTGTCCCTTACGAGAAAAAAACACATACTTATTCGAAGATGTGCATTGTTGTCACTCTTTGGAAGGAGACGAAGATATTCCAAATAGGTATGGCAGCTTCCACTTAAATCCCCACACAAATCAAAGTATGTCGACTTTGAACAGAGTCTAATACTGTGTTAGTTTACGCTTCTAAATTTGCTGATTTCTTGTTATAGAGAGAACTTCAGTCATACAGCTGCAAAATTCTACACTGCCTGTATAGTAGAGGCACTCATCTTCATACACTCAAAAGGAATCGTCCACAGAGATCTAAAGCCAGGAAACATACTCCTGGACTCCAAAGGATATGCAAAACTGGTTTGTATACCTCTAGATATTTACTCTAAAATACATTACAACTTTTACTATTCTCATTCAGTGAGGAATTTTACATTCTACCAGCTGATCGAATTTTAAATGATCAATATAAGAATCCTCATTCACTGAGGCATTTTATATTCTTCCAACTGATCGAATTTTAAATGATCAATATAACAATCCTCATTCACTGAGGCATTTTATATTCTTCCAACTGATCGAATTTTAAATGATCAATATAAGAATCCTCACAGGGTACTAACATAGGTAGTATAAAGATTGAGAGTGACTAAACAAAGAGTACTATCTATACGAGTCTTTACATAAGCGAAATACCAGTGGTAATATCATCCCTAGTCTTGTTTAGTTTTTTTCGGTAGTTGAGTATTCAGACACTGACTATTCCTTTCCTAATTACAAGCCAACGACAATTCGAACCTTTCTCCTTTGATCTGTACATTAATCTGGCTTCGAGGCATTACTTAACTAACTGCACCAATCAGCTGTTATTGCACCCTAGTGTAGTTTATGAGAAATCGTCACTATTATTTCTGCGATTGTTCCTGGAGATTATGCTGACAAGTGAAGGCTGTTACTTGTATTAAATACAAAAAGCATTACAGTCTAAACAGAAAAAAAAATGTCTATTGAGTTCAGTCTCTTGCTTTTGCGTAGGATGACAAAGCAAACACGTGTTTGTCGGCTGGTTCCGAAAAGGTCATTGCACTAAAATTTCCAACATTTCATTCAGTGCAATCAAGTTAATAAAATGCAACATAACCTCTGCTGAATTTTTACTTGATACGACTAGCTTAGTGCCTAACATAAATAAGAGAGTCTTGGTGCATCTGACCTTATAACTAATGCACTGGATGTCATAAAATATGTAGAAAAATGAAGGAAACATATGAACTTAATTAGTGTAGTATAACGATAGTGAGCAGCATCGACTGGTATAGTTTCCATTTACCTGGGATTGTGTACAATTAAAATTGATCGAAACTATTTCAAAAAAGAAAGGCTGAATGCGGTCAGAATGTAAAACTTCATGTAAAATGGTCGTGCTTGATAAATCGTATCTAACATAAGGAATATTGAGAGAGAGAGAGAGAGAGAGAGAGAGAGAGAGAGAGAGAGAGAGAGAGAGAGAGAGAGAGAGAGAGAGAAAGAGAGAGAGAGAGGGAGTGGATGGTTACATTACGTGTTTACTTATCAATCAATCAACATTTTTTCCTGGGGCTGTGGTCATGCAGTAACCATTATTTGTTAGAGGAAATCTGCAACGGCGAGTAAGCATGTAGCATACATTTCGTCAATACTTGCAAATGGTTTGATGTCCATAATGATGTAAATGTTTACCTTCCACTCTCCGTCACAAAAATTCTGTGACATATCTTTGTTTTGTACTTTAAATGTGTAAGGGGAAGGTCGGTTCTAAGCTTGGTGAAGCTTTGGCGTTGCCCTTTTAGCCTTTCGTGTGATAAAGATATGTTGAAACTAATTCATAAACATCTAGCTTTTCACTATTGTTGTTTCATTCTTTCATTTCATTTGAAAATACTCTTTCTCCATGTGGTAAGAAAACATGATCAAGTGACTTTGCAACTTTGTGATTTATAGTACAAATTTCAATGCATTAGTCGAATTTTTGATGTAAGAGAAAGGATCTGCAGGTGCACGTGGGATTGGTGGGTAGGGTTGGGGGGTGGAGCTGGTAAATTGAAACAAGCTACAGGGTAAACCTTACGAAAAGGCTAAGTACCAGCATGGCCGACTTGGTGTGGAAAACCTTGAGAGAAATGATGTACAACACATTTCATATTGATATAAACTGCATTCATTGAATCAATGATAGTTAATCCCATTCCCACTCATAGGGTTGTTAGACAAATTATTTTAAACATTCCACAAGCATATTATAACTTAAGGCAGGTAATTTTCAATTTAACATTACCTGACTACTTTTGGAACATACTCTACCTTTCAGGTTTACGTAACACCTATCATTTTATGCGTTACTTTTTCTCAATAGATTGACTTTGGGATGTCCAAGAAGGTGAGACCAGGAAAAAAGACTCGGACGCTGTGTGGAACGGCAGATTATATGGCGCCGGAGATCATTTTAGCTAAAGGGCATAACACATCCGCCGATATTTGGTCCCTGGGAGTTCTTGTATTTGTTATGCTTTCTGGTCGGTAAGGATGATAGATGACAGTCCCTTTTGTACGGATATTATAATCGGCTTGCTATATATATATATATATATATATATATATATATATATATATATATATATATATATATATATATATATATATATATATAATGCATGTATTTAAACAGTACGTGAACCTATGATGTTTGAATGCAGCTGTAGTCGCAAAAGCGCACACGTCAAAATAGTCACAACTGTTTCGATCATGTAAGAATGATTATTAACGCCTCATCATATAAACAATAAAATATATTTAACATATAAAAGAGAATCTAACTTTATACATAAGTCTTTCTCGTACAGAAATATATGACACCTTTTAAAAAAAGAACCCCATGTAAAGCATATAGATTTAAATAAAAAGTTAATTTTCATATACACAGTCTATGTTAAACCTACGAAAAATCATGAACTTTAATTCATTTATTAATAAACTATTTATCAAAATAATACAAAGGGCTGTATTAAAAAAAGTATACGGTTACATTCATGCAATATTATAAATTATATTCTGTAATGTGAGAATGTATATGCGTCTTTGTCTGGCACATTTTTGGTGCATTCAACCCTTACCACAACAGCGAAATGGACTCTGACCAAAGATGGAACGTGTTCAATTGCATTGGACTGATTAATCGCACGCTCTACTCGGTATTCCATTTAGTCCTTTGACTGATGCCACTGTCAATTGTCATATTTAGATACCATTTTCGAATGCAAACAATCGTAAATGTGTATTTACCCTGTGTCATGCTGCACAATCATTTGAGTCTTCACAGTCCGATATAATTCTGAAATATTTACTGTCTCTAATTCTAGTATGGGCTGATTTATTTCCATTATGTGGGATGTAGTATGGGCTGGTTTATTTCCATTATGTGGGATAACTCAGAGAAGAAGAAAACATATAATGGAGACATCACAACTTGGTTCAAAACATTTCAACGGCTATCAATTTTCCTTTATCTAAAGTCAACTTTGAAAATTACTTATTTGTCGGTCCGTTTAGGTTAGCATTTCTTTACGTTTTTGCAAGTAAATAGTCAGCACATGATGTTCGTTATCTTTTAACAATTGCATTTCTTCTTGCAGCCCTCTATTTGCAGACAAGAATGATAATGACATCCAGACTTGTGATAACATCTTGAAGGGGATCAATGATCTTGTCTTCCCAAACGAAATAAGAAAGATCGCTGAAGATTTCATACGGAAACTATGCAGGTAAGAATGGAATTGATTCTGTTGTCTACCCAAGCAATATAAGAAAGATTGATGAAGATCTCTTAAGGAAACTATGCATGTAAAAAGGGTATCAATGCTGTTGTCTACCCAAGCAATATAAGAAAGATTAATGAAGATCTCTTAAGGAAACTATGCATGTAAAAAGGGTATCGATGCTGTTGTCTACCCAAGCAATATAAGAAAGATTGATGAAGATCTCTTAAGGAAACTATGCATGTAAAAAGGGTATCAATGCTGTTGTCTACCCAAGCAATATAAGAAAGATTAATGAAGATCTCTTAAGGAAACTATGCATGTAAAAAGGGTATCGATGCTGTTGTCTACCCAAGCAATATAAGAAAGATTGATGAAGATCTCTTAAGGAAACTATGCATGTAAAAAGGGTATCAATGCTGTTGTCTACCCAAGCAATATAAGAAAGATTGATGAAGATCTCTTAAGGAAACTATGCATGTAAAAAGGGTATCAATGATGTTGTCTACGCAAGCTATATAAGAAAGATTGATGAAGATCTCTTAAGGAAACTATGCATGTAAAAAGGGTATCAATGCTGTTGTCTACCCAAGCAAAATAAGAAAGATTAATGAAGATCTCTTAAGGAAACTATGCATGTATAAAGGGTATCGATGCTGTTGACTTCCCAAGCTATATGAGAAAGATTGATGAAGATCTCTTAAGGAAACTATGCAGGAAAAAAGGGGATCGATGCTGTTGTCGTCCCAAACAAGATAAGAAAGATTGATGAAGATCTCTTATGGAAACTATGTAGGAAAGAATCCTAATTAATGCTGTTGTCGTCTCAAACAAGAAAAGAAAGATTGATGAAGATCTCTTACGGAAACTATGCAAGAAAGAAAGGATATCGATGCTGTTGTCGTCCCAAACAAGATAAGAAAGATTGATAAAGATCTCTTACGGAAACTATGCAGGAAAGAAAGGATATCGATGCTGTTGTCGTCCCAAACAAGATAAGAAAGATTGATGAAGGTCTCTTAAGGAAACTATGCAGGAAAGAAGGGGATCGATACTGTTGTCGTACCAAGTGACATAAGATCGCTGAAGATTTCATATGGAAACTATGAAGGGAAGAAGGCTTCTTCGTCTTTGATTTCAGCTTATTACCTATATAATAGGACAGCGATTTCAAATCGAGTTTAATAATGGATGTGTCCTGCTTACTTTAGGCATAAGGAACAAAATGAAGACAACACATATGTAATCTCAAACCACATAAAACCAGAACTTACTCGATTTTAAATTGAAACATTTATATGGCAGAGTTTCAGAACTTAGCGTTTGATTGTGGTAAAACATAATCGATAATAGAAATAAAATCATTTGAATTAATAACTAGATAAGGCTGAATACATGAGAGCGGTGCCCCATCTAGGTATTCTTTTATCTCACCTCAGTAGACATACAATTTTGCTGACAGGTTTCAGTTGTTGTACACATGATACTATTTCTTGATTTTTCCCTCTGCTTTCGAGAAAGTTTTATTTTTTTAAAAAGGTGACCATAACAAAATATATGTAGCATCTAGAGTTCTAATGTTTTTTAAAATGTAAGCCTTGCCGTCGTCTTTCTTCATTTTTGCTCCCAGTAACGAGTAGGTTGAAAACCTGCAACCAAGCTTGTTTTTACGACGGCACGATGAATATATATGCACTTCCTTATTGTCATTTTTGTCCTTACTACCTTGTTGCCGACTCTCTCTCTCTCTTTCTTTCTCTCTCTCTCTCTCTCTCTCTCTCTCTCTCTCTCTCTCTCTCTCTCTATATATATATATATATATATATATATATATATATATATATATATATATATATATATATATATATATATATATATGCATTTCACCTTTTATGTCATTCGACGCTAAACTGTTTGAGTGCGTTCACTTGCAAACTTCAGATTTTTAGTTTTTAAAACCCAATTTTATGCCTGAAAAATAATTACCTTTCAAGAAATAAAGCTATAAATATTTACAATTTTACATAGCTCTTTCATATAAGATACTGAGAGAATGCATTTTTCCTTAGGCCTTATAAGGACGTCAACCATATTTTAAACAATGCTAGAAGAATGAAACGAATCTAATACTTGTGTCTGTTGCATGACGGTGAATTGTACGAGTCTAATACTTGTGTCTGTTGCATGATGGTGAATTGTACGAATCTAATATTTGTGTCTGTTGCATGACGGTGAATTGTAGTACGGAATTGCTTGCTTGGGTCTCTATATCAAAAGACTTTGCTTATAAACAAGACTGCTAAAATTTAAAACCAAGAGACACATGCGTATAGTACCCATGCATGTATAATGTATTGATGAATTTCATTCAAGCATTCTCCTTCCTATTTTCCAAGGAATAATCCTGCCAAACGCCTCTCCGCACAGGAAATACCCAAACATGGATGGTTTAACGAATTCCACTGGGAGGCCTTAAGAAACAAAACAATGGAACCACCTTTCATTCCAACGGTTAGAATCTCTCTCTCTCTCTCTCTCTCTCTCTCTCTCTCTCTCTCTCTCTCTCTCTCTCTCTCTCTCTTTCTCTCTCTCTCTCTCTCTCTCTCTCTATATATATATATATATATATATATATATATATATATATATATATATATATATATATATATATAATTGTCCACAATAATTTATGACCCACCGCCCCTACCCCCCCCCCCCCCGTAAACAAAAAAAGAAAAACCACAATAAAACACGGCAAGATAGTTACTTACTGTGAATTTGCTGTTATTTCTGAGATATCAATTTTAGTGTATTACGTCGTTGCTTCAAACAACTGATTAGAAAAACCCACAGCTAACAACGACCCATCTACAAAGACAATAGGACCCTCCTCGCCATCAGATACGTATCCACACATTTTAATACCGGCTAATATGTCAGTTTCAGCAAAACCACATAATTTGGAACCAACGAAAATGAACTAGCTAGCGGTATTTTCCTTCCTGTCTTCCATTAGATGAATCAAAATAGTTCATTACTTTCATATGCCATTTTCTCCCAGTTATCTTGCTCTGACTTCCTATTTACACTAAAAGACAATCCCTATCTGAATCTATCGTCAGCTTATTGTCGACCACACGAAGGATTATCTTCACTAACTGAGTGAATCGTATTTTTGTCATTTATATTGTTTTCTGGTTATCTCTCCATCTAGCTGTCTAAATATTTAAGTTTTTTTCTTTTGCCTATTCGTTTGATTATTTACGAACAAAATATTAACCCAAGGCATATATATTTGGTTTATTCAGGTCAAATCATCAGTTGATACTAGGAATTTTGATTTTGATGACTTCCCAGAAGAGGCAGATAATCCAATCACGGATGACGTTACAAGCTGGGACCCGGATTTTTAGCTCAATTCTTCATCCCCACCTTTCACCTGTCAATTTCGATTTTTCTCAATCAACGTGAATCTGTATCTGAGACACAAGGTTCGGGATTTGAGCAACAGTTAATCCTGATGATTGTGGCTATCAAGAACACTTACCAGGCACAACAAACTTAAAGCATGAAAATCACGTGCAGAGTGATGGGATGATAATTTTTAAATTTTTTATAGAAACATCTGCGAACAAATATTAGCTGGACATTCAAGTGATGGCCGCGGTAGAGGCGATCAACGTATGTGAATTGGACATGCTTAAATTCGATATCCACGTTATATGCATATTACATGGCAAGCTCCTGCACTCTGTGCCACACGACTTCAGGCCCAGTACATCTCAATGACCAGTCAATAATCTTTGTATTATATACCTAAAACAAGTATACTAATCGTTTATTATGTTATAGAACTGACACAAATGAAACAAACAATTCAAGTAAACGTTTAATTGAACACTTTATATGTCTTAATTCAGTGAATGAAACCTGAGCACCACGCAGTAATGCACGCTACTTTACAAAAATGGAAGTGTTTGCGTAGGTGCGGTTATGCTCTGTCAGCAGTCAACGAAACAACGTTTGTTAAAGAAGATGGAATGATATGTTGCTAAAGAAACATAACACAATATCGCTATTAGGAATAAAACGAGTGCATCTAGCAAATGACGCAATACAAAATTGAAGGTACAACTATGAAAAGATGCACCATAGATAATCCCTCGAAGGTGGTCGTTGTGCTCGGCTTGATCCTTATTCGCTTTTGCTGTCATGTGGAAGCAGTACTTGTGGCGGGTGCAACTAGAAAAGCAATGTGCGTCAGGATTGAAGAATATGATTTCTGTTACATTTCGCTTAGTTAAGAGTCGTAAGCTGTGATTCATGAGATAGTTGTGTGCATAATTTTGGTTAGTGGGATTCCGGCTTTGAAGAGTTTCGTAACTGTTGTTTTCAGGATGGTAAATTCTACTCTGATGGCCTGCATTGTCTGCCGGATCCTTCATCAGTGAACACAGGGCATTGTGGTCCATCGGTCTTGGATAATACCCCCAAAAAGGATGTAGATTAAGTTTGGAGTCGTTGCCTTTTTTTTAGGTATTACTCAAGACCGATGGACCACAATACCCTTGGTTAACTGATGAAGGTTGTGGCTGAAAATGCGGGCCTTCAAAGTAGAATTACCAACCACTCCGTCCAAAAAACAACAGTTAGGAAACTCTCTAAAGCCTGAGACGAAAATAAAAATTATGCAGGTCGCAAGGTACATACCTATCTCATAAATCATAGCTCACAGGAACAGAAGTCATCATGACGCAAACTGCTGTTCGAAATATGCCCGCTACAAGTTCTGATTCCACCATGACAGGAACAATGAATAAGGACGATGCCGCCCACAGGGACCACCTTTGAGGGATCTCAATCATTGTACCTTCAATTTTCTTTGATGTATTGTGTCATTTACTGAAGGTACTCATTTTTTCCTAATGTCAATATTACCGTGTGTTTCTTTGGCCATATGACATTTCATCTTCTTTGACAAACGTAGTTTCTTTCACAGCTGACGTAGCATTACTCCACGTACACGCGCTCGTCCATAGTAGTAAAGTAGTGCATTACTGCTCGCTGCTCAGGTTTCATTCATAATATGAACGACATGTAAAATGTTGAAAAATAAAACGTTGAAATGATTTTTGTTTCATTTGTGCTATTTGCAACAACACAAAATAGCAATTATTATGCTTGTTTTTAAAGATATAGTAAAAGAAGATATTGAATCAGATTCGCAAGCGTGGACATTCCATTTCCTGCCACATGACTTTGGGACCAGAGTTTCGCAATACTCTCTTAATAACATATATAATATCTCTGTTTAAGAATCCCGTAGGTCATTGGCTGAAATTCAAAATTTAACATTTAACATATGTGATATCCTGAAAAAATACACGTAATTCCACTGATATCCCTATATTTCATTCAAGTCCACGTTATATGAACCTCACCCTCACGTAAACTTGACACTATTTTGTGTTTCCCCGAGTTTTTGGGCTCTGGTTTTGTTTATTAGCTTGCTTGGCTTTTTTGTTTGTGTGTTTGTTTGTTAGTTAGTTATTTGTTTTCCTCTCTTCTTTTAAATGCGACAACTGTGCTTGCATTTGTTCAGAAAGGCGTTTGACCAATCAGAATAAAATATTTAGATTATGTCATTTTTGAAAAACGTAAATTCACTTTTCTTCAGTATAATTAAACAATTATAGTCCTTGTTCTGGGGTGATATTAGTGCTGGATTACCCAATAGCCAGACGTGCTTAGTGCACCAGCAAAGCAGGGGTACCAAGAAAAAAGAAAATAAAAAAGAGAAATTACGGTTTAGTATTGTGGTATTGTTTTTATTTTGAATTACCGGGGGGAGGGGGTGGCACCATAATCTTTTCAGTGCATAGGGTCAGGTCTTAATCCGGCCCTGGGGGATATGTTGACTTGTACACCCTCAGGATATGTTATGTTACCCTCAGATAACATGACATATTCCTTGAGTGGACAATTCGTCAAAAATACTCCAAAACAAGGGCACTAATTGTGTGATGTTGTTACTCTTTAGCTTGCCTCCATGAAGAGCTATTATACTACACCTCGGCTTTGGCGGAGCATACCCATATTAAAGCATATACATATGGTCAACTTTACTGCATTTCAATCATTCTTTCTTCCTGCGTCGGCGTCCACACACACACACACACACACACACACACACACACACACACACACACACACATACAACCTAATTGCATCTCAACCATTGTTTCTTCTTAGATACTAGGCATCAGATTGGAATGGGTCCCATTTCTTGCACTTACCCCTCCCCCCACCCCCGGGGTGTGTGTGTGTGCTAAAGGGGATACCGTTGTACATACATATGGATTATTTCTACATTCATTGTAAAGTTTTTACATGTGGTCATGCTTTCAGGCCCCAGGTATACATACTGTTTTTCCTGGAGTCTCAAAACTTTGTGAGGAGATGCATCTTGACCAGTACTACATCCTCACTACAAAAGTAGGTCACTGTGATCCATATCTCATCTTGCAATGACTATGGTTAAATTGTGTTTTAAGTTTATTTTTCAGTCTCTTTTCATACTGAAATTATCAAGCTCGATATAAAAATATGCTATGCATCTTTATTAGTACCACACGCTTACAACAAAAGGGCACTGTGACCTATATTAAACATCTTACTGCCTTAGGATAAGATTTTGCTTTAACTCATTGCCACATAGGTTTCTTGCACCTCGTATACATACTGTTATACCTGGAATCATAACACTTGGAGAAGGTGTGCATATTTACGAGTGCTACACCCACATAACAAAAGTAGGGAACTCTAACCCATATTTTGCGCTTCACTGATTTTGATTAGTCATATAGAAAACAAATATACCAATTCACCAAACCGGATTAATCTAGTTTCATAAAATTTAGTTATAATGACTGCCGTCCTACCACACCGAAAGCAAGATAAACTAAAATTAATATGATGAGAGATACTAATTTATTGATCAACTGGTATGCCTGTTTTCTATACTTGTTAGAAGTACGTAGCTACTTCCAGAAGTATAGAGATGTAGTCAAGGATGTATTGAGAATAATGTGCTGAATATAATATAAAGAGACAGTGAGTGAAATATTACTTTCCAAAGTGGTTGAAATATTGACTGAGAAAGTGGCTAGTATATTAGCTGAAAAGGTGACTGAAAAATTACTACCTAAACTAGTATCCAAAATATTTGTAACTGAGTCTACATCTGTAACCGTAACTAAGGCTGTGTTCAAGTCTAAACCTAATGTATCTATATTATCCATGCCAAAATCTAATGTACCTATATCATTCAAATTACCCGTCCAAGCCTAAACCTAATGAACCTAATGTACCTATATCATCCAAATTACCCGTCCAAGTCTAAACATAATGTACCTATATCACCCAAATTTCCTTTCCAAGCCTAAACCTAATGTACCTATATCATCCACATTACCTGTGAATTATTGAGAGGATTAAATATACACATTGTGATAAATAAGTTTGGCAACTAATATATGCAGACTTAAGAAGACATGTTTTGGTAATCGTAATAGTGGTAATCACAGCAATTTTAAAACCCACCAGCTCAGCTGACTCTAATGATGCTGAATCCAGTGATGCTGACTATAATGATGCTGACTCTAATGATGCTGACTCTAATGATGCTGACTATAATAATTCTGACTATAATGATCCTGACTCTAATGATGCTGACAATAATGATCCTGACTATAATGATCCTGACTCTAATGATGCTGAATATAATGATCCTGACTATAATTATGCTGATTATAATGACGCTGACTCTAATAATGCTGACTATAATGATCCTGACTATAATTATAATGATTATAATGCTGCTGACTCAAATTATGCTGACTCTAATGATCCTGACTCTAACAATGCTGACTATAATGATCCTGATTATAATTATGCTGATTATAATGATGCTGACTCTAATTATGCTGACTCTAATGATGCTGACTATAATGATCTTGACTCTAATGATGCTGACACCAATGACTATGATGATGCTATGTTCGTCTGAATGAATTACTGTATTCAAACTGGTTATTCAGCATCATCTACTGATAATAAAGAAAATGCATAGGCTTATTAGTCTCTAAATCTAAATGGACACTAGATATAAACAATTATCAAATATCTACAATATCTAAATGGATACTAGATATAAACAATTATCAAATATCTACAATATCTAAATGGATACTAGATATAAACAATTATCAAATATCTACAATATCTAAATGGATACTAGATATAAACAATTATCAAATATCTACAATATCTAAATGGATACTAGATATAAACAATTATCAAATATCTACCATGTCTAAATGGCTTATTATGAAGGACATACAAATAAATAGCATCAGCGTAGCAATTGTGTCCTATCACCTAAATCTGACATTGAGCATAAGGATATAAATGACCTACTAATGAGATATATTTCGTGTAAGCCCAATGGCAAATTTGTAAAGTTGGATTGCTTTCAAAGCAGATATTTTATGGCATTCGCTTCTAATGATAATATAGCATGTAAGAAGCGCAATAAAAGGATAATACCACATATGGATGATGATGACTATATATCATTTTTTCCAAATGTTAATACTTTCGGAAGTATACTTCTTTACTTGCGGAAGTATAAACATTTGGAAAAATTATATATATTCACATATTCAGGGAACTTAAGTGTGTAGTAGTGAAGTAAGTCTCTAGAAAGAAGTTTGAAAAATAGCTAAATCTACAGTATCTAAATGGATACTAGATATAAACAATTATCAAATACTGCCCCTTATCCGTGTCCAGCAAAACAATTTAATTTTTAATGCAGTTGTTAATACGTGTATTACAAACGTTCTCAGAAAGATAAACATCTACTATATGCAAGATAAATTCTTTACATACAGAACATAAGACATTTTCAAAAACAATACTCTTAAATTTAACAGTGATCATTCACTTAATAGATACAGAGCTTAATGTGATATGCCTTTTGGACAAAATCAATTCAATTGAGCTGTATTGTGTGCAACATCTGAATGTGGAATATGTTAATCGCATTTATCAGATTTAAGTATATGAGAATTAGTCAAGTATGTTTACAGATTTCATATTTACTTTCAATCCAGAAAGCTTCTATTTGAATGTTAATATCTTTATCATATGACCAATCATTTCACTCTAATATTGACGGGATAAGCCTAGTTTAACATAATCTACAACAGCTTTAATATTCCACCACATCATGATTGGATATACATCAAAGGGAAGAATTTAACTTTCAATAATAGCCAGAAAACCTATTACGAGAGAGAGAGAGAGAGAGAGAGAGAGAGAGAGAGAGAGAGAGAGAGAGAGAGAGAGAGAGAGAGAGAGAGAGATGATCGTCGATCATTGTAGTTACAGAGACATATGTGTGCTATAAATGAATCTTCCGAGTGCAGATATGACAATAACATATATATTAATTATACATTTTTCCCTATGAACACATTTTATTTTCTTTTACGCATTTAATTCCTACACGACCCGAAAAAAATCAGCAAAGCAACAGATGAACTGAGTTATGAATGGAAGAAATAAAAGTATTAAAAAAAATAAGAATGTGGAGAATCCGGGTATCGATTCCAGTACCTCTCGCATGCTAAGCGAGCGCTCTACCATGTGAGCTAATTCCCCTACTTCCTTAAACACCCGACTCAATGTGTCATCACCAAGATAGCAACGGTGTCCGTGTGAGGTTGGCAAGCTGTTGACCGTGTTCTTCAGTTATGTACCGATGACGACAAAAGAAAGCGCCAACGCACACAGAGAGACAGAGATAGAGACAGATGTTAATTTTCACAAGTGAACAAAAACTTTATCGACAATACTGGAATAGGTATCAGTATGTTGAAAAAAAAAAAAGATTACCCCCCCCCCCCCAGTAAACACATATGACAAAATTGATCACTAATCTCTCGTTCTTGAAGTCTAGACGCGACAGTGAAATATATATTTGTAAATCTTTCCCTTGCAGACAGCATTTAAAATAAAGATAAAAACAAAAATGATGTATGAAAAAAGTAATACAATATATGAGTTGCGAGCTATGAACAGACAAATATTTGGAGAAGCAGAGTATATATAGATCCCGGTATGCTAAGCGAGCTCTTTACCATGTGAGCTAATTCCCCAAGTTCCTGTTCATAGATTAATTAATGTACCATGACCGAGATATGATCCTCAGTTTATCACAGATACATAAGTTTGCATTTACCGAATGTATCTTTAACCAAGACGGCTATTTTATTATATCACCACAGAATTGTCAAAGATATTATTTGAATTATGCTGTTCTTCTCATTTCGATGTCTGCAAAGAACACACAAGGATAAAATAAAACAAGATGAATTAGATTAAATCGAATACAAACTTGTTTTATTGTCTTTAAGTCCTCTAATTAGAGGAGATTAGATATGTTTAAATTTATTATATGCGTGCCTGAGAGCCCCCGGCTATGAAGATAACTGTTGTATTGCTGGGTCTAAAAAAAGAAAACAAAAAATCAGTAAATTAAACCCCCATTCAAAAGTAACATTCCTTCATTTTCGCAATTTTACATCATACTACTGTGTTTCCTTTCCTGGGTCGCTATAGTTAAAATGACCATTTTATCTTATTTCTTTTCTTTATTCTCATCTTTTATTAACTCCTTCCTTGTTCATCGTTGTGTTTTATATTTCCTTGATTAAATGTCAATATTTAGTTAAGAGACTCGTTATTTTAACTATTCAACAATTTAAATTTTTTGTCATCAAATTTCAGTATCATTCGCCATATATTCACGTATATTCACATATATTTAAAATGTTTGTATCGTCAAAAGATGTTTGTTTTTTGTTGGTTTTGTTGGTTTTAACGGCACTTTTAGCACATTATTGGCTATATCAGCTGGCTTATATCATGCCGAGGACATTGGAGCTAAGTGCCTTTCTCAAGAACACACCGAGGCAGCCGATCCGGGCTAGTCTGGTCGGGGATCGAACCCGCGACCATTGAAATTGTCCAACGCTCTACAGTAGTAGGGGGTGGATAAATTGGCCCGCGATTTTTAGGGGTGGCACTACAGGCCCAAACGGGAATTTGGGCCTCTACAGGCCAAAAAGGGGAATGGAATAGGGGGTGGCACTACAGGTCCAAACGGGAATGGACTATGGGGCCTCTACAGACCCAAACGGGAAAAGGAACGGGAGAAAAAAAATAGAGAGAGAGAGAGAAGTATGGCAATCATTGGAAAATTAATCCTTTTGTTGAAAAATGGGTGGCCCTGAAAAGGGCCGTTGGAGGAGGATTACTTTTTCCTCCAACATTGAGTAAAGAAGCCTAGGAAGGTGGTGGTCTTTTTCTTTGGGAGTGGTGGTGGTGGATTGGGTAGCCAGTCGGGATGTTCCATTCGTCTGAACTTATCTTGGATTTTCATCCAGTTTAAATTCAGGCGTTGGAATTCCTTTTCTTTCCTGGCCTGCTCCTTCTTTGATCTTTCTCGAGCCCACAAGATCTTAATGTGGGCTACTTCCTTCTATAAAACTTTCTTTAACAATTCCTTCACCATATGAAGGTTCACCTCTTCGCGCCTGACGTTACTGGGGGGTGGATACAACCATTCATCGTGTTGTACTAGGTGAAGAAAATACTCCACCCCATCCAGTAAGTCAAGGCTCGTTTTGATGAACCCCACACGACAAGAGGTTGAGGAAGTTTTTTGGGTTTCCTCCACCAAGACATCATTCACCAGCCTCCTCGCTGAAGTGAGAGCCGCTAGTTGGCTGGTGACGTATGGCTTGGTGGCAGGGTATCTCCACCAACACTCCAACGTTTCCGCCAAAGACTCCACACCCACCATCACATCCCAGGCTTCCAGCAATATTTCAATGCTATTCATTCTTCAGTTGAAGTGTGAATGGCGCGACTGCGGAAGGCACCTCTTTATATGCTAGAAGCGCGGACGTGAAGGAAAACATCCTTTTTTTTCCAAAACATAATTTTTTTATATCAAACATACAAACAAAACACACACCACACCATCCTTTTTCTTTTTTTTTCTTTTTTTATCAAACACACTCTATACAAACATTTTTTGAGAAAGGGAATTTTGTTTTTGGAGTCGGGAAAAAACAAACACACTCTATACAAACACGCAAACATACAAACACCTATGGCAATTATGAAAATTAATCTTTTCTTGATAAATGGGTGGCCCTGAAAAGGGCCGTTTGTTTTTGTTTGAGTTCACCTAGAGGTGCGGGCACCTCCCTGGCTTTGCCCGACAAGCGGGACAGCTTCCCCTCCATGTGGCTGCACTCATGCAGCGCTTGGAGCTGTTATCCAGGATAAACGGAGGATGGTCCGCCACAGGATCCCAATTCTCCTTCTCCTCCTCCTCCATCATCGGATGAGGCTTGATGGCTACTTTCTTCTCCTTCTCCTCCTTCTCCCTCTTCTCTAGGTCATGGAGGAGGTGCCACGCCACCTCTAGATGAACTCTAATCTGACGTACTATTTCGATCTTGTTCATTTTGACAAGTGAACGGGGTAGCTCAAGTGTGAAGGTATTGTTTTAATAGACTAGAAGCGCGGACGTGAAGGAAAACATCCCTTCCCGCCCCAAAAAAACATTATTCCACTACCCCGCGTCTGACGTCATCCCTATGACGTCATTCTAGGCTTCGCGGATTTTGCACTCTATCACCCTTACCCCAAAAAACACAGACCCAGTGCGCGGACCTAAAAGAAACTACTTTTGATAAAAAAAACCACACACAAACACACCACCCTTTTCTTGATAAAGTTTTTTTTTAATTTTTTAATCAAACACACACCACACAATCTTTTTTTTTATTTTTTATTTTATTTTTATCAAACACACACCACACTATCCTTTTTTTATTTTATATATTTTTTTATCAAACACACACCACACCTTCTATACAAACATTATTTTTTTTTTGGGGGGGGGGAAGGGATTTGTTTTGTGGAGTGGGTAAAAACACAAACACACACACATATATATATATATATATATATATATATATTATATATATATATATATATATATATATATATATATATATATATATATGGCAAATATATGAAAACTAATCTTTTCTTGATTAATGGGTGGCCCTGAAAAGGACCGTTGGGGTTAAGAAGTTATGTTGTTTAACTTCTAGTAGCACTAGCGGTAGCAGCCGCAGCAGGGCGGCCACGTTTAGCCACCGGTCTCACGGCTTTAAGACAAGCTCTCTTTCTGGTAAAAGAGAAAGCAAACTCATCGCAGTCTATCTTACAGCTGACTTCTCCGTCGGGTAGTTTCATGGACTGCAAGAGTTGTTGTTGTTGTTGTTGTTGTTGTCTTTGCTGTTGCTGCTGCTGCAGTCTTTGTCTCTCCTCCCATTCCGTTCTGTCCCAAATGATTTCTTCCCTCATGACTTCTTCCATCAGATCATGAGCCATTTGTAGGAAGATCATTGTCTTTCTCTCAGGGTTGGTCTCCATCAAATGATGCTTCATCCTCTGCATGTTCACCATAGCTTCGTTCAGTTTACTAATCTTGCCTGCCATCTTCTTGAAGTGTTGTTGTTGTTGAGATCTTGACGAGTCAACGAGAGTGACTACACTGGCCAACGCACCGCTTTATATGCTCGAAGCGCGGACGCGATGGAAAACATGGGGTTCAGATCGAGAGTGAGCAAATGGATAGAGGTGGTGACTTCAGATCGATAGAAAGAGATAGATAGAACATAATAATTTTTTTCAAATTCAATAAACCACACAACACCATTTTTTCAAAAAATCATAATTTTTTAATGAACAAGAAGAAGCTTCTCAAACATAAAAATGCAAACTAACAACCAACAAGATATTAAACAGGAACGTATTTACAGGGTTGACAACGTTGGGAAGGTAAACTAAACTTCCACTTTTCTACATCTACATCATTCTGATGCACACTACGTTTCTGAGCTAAAGACAAGAGATAACCATAACGTTCACAAAACCATCGTTCTACTTTAGCATCGTTTCGAGCATAGTCTCTATCAAAACAAGTCAGTAAATGTTCTAAGGAATATCCGAGACTACGTTGATGAAGAAAATGTACACAATATTGTCCACACACCATTGAATCCGATCCTTGTAATCGGGCATTATTGAATCGAGTAGAGATGACATTTCTTCTCATAAAGTCGATGATGTCGTCTTCCAAAGAAGGTAATCCATAAGAATCAAAATATTCCACACCACCACTGTGATCGTTGGGAAAGTACACAGCTACCCAATGGGTTCCTGGTAGATGACTGTCGTCGGTATTGATGACATAGGCATGAACGTCTTTAGGTTTGCGATGAGGTAGTTCATCTTTAGCACACACCACAGGATTCCAAGAAGAAGTATAGGAACTGCGAGTCAACGGGTAATGAAGTTCCCTGGTATCCATTTTTTCTTCACAGGAAATGATAAGTCATCAATTCACACTTGACTTTAAATTTGAATGGTTTTGTCAAGTAATTCCACGAATTCTCACGGCGGATAGTTTCTGTACTCTGTTGAATGACAGCTAAGATGCGATGGATCTCCAGAGGAGTGAGTGGAGGTGAAAAAGAATCCTGCAAGTCTTTATACCATTGTCTCAACACCTTTTCTTCCGAGATCTGAGACCAGGCCTCTTCCAAATATTCGTCCAATTTTTCTTCGCCTGTCATCATCAAACATTTGTCGTGTTGTTTCTGACTGGGATGATCGATTTGACATCCATGACAATGTTCTTGGGTCAAGCTGTTAATTCTTTCAGTCAATTCCTTAGCATAACAGGAGACTAAATGTTTTTCTTGTTCAGGCCATCGAGAAATAAATCCAACAAACTTGGGAACACTATTATTCTCTTCTTCTTCTTCTATTCGAGGTACTGAATGAATGCCTTCGTCATCATTATCCGTGGTAGTTTGTGACTGCTGAACTTCACAAAATCCCTCATCATTATCTATCTCCATAGGTTCTTCTTCTTCTACGTGTTGCATCTTTCTTTTTTTTTTCTTCTAATAGTCTAGAATCACTTCTCTCAAACTGTTGATTTCTAGAGTGTTATCAAATTCTGCATACAAGACGACGTTCACCGTGTCGGATAGAGGATCTTTAAACTGAAGTTCCATACGAAGTGGGCCTGATTTTATAGGGTGGAAATGTCCTTCGTCGCTGCCTTGGTCAGGAGTGAAATCAAATCCCCACAAGGCATACCCTCCTGCATAATCGTCGTACGAAATGCCGTGGCTGGTGTTGGTACCTAACTGTCCTGTGGCTTCAAACAGGCTCAGGTAAGATCGCAAGTAATTTTTCTCGGTAAACTTAGGTTCAAAAGGCCTGGTACACAAGGTCTTGCCATCTCGACTGACTTCTATCTTGGAGACGTTGTAGTGTTTAAACTCGAACGGATTCTGATTGTAGACTCCGTTGAGGGCTGCATTACTGACGATACCAATCAGCAAACGTTTGGGGAGCTGTCCTTGGAAGACGTGATCTTCGACTTTGGATCGGAGTCCAGCGTCAATGGTAAAGGTTTTCACTTCCTCTCGTCGCACAGGATACTTGGCAGTGGTTCTGCTCAACGTTTGACTGATGTCGTTGGCTACTTTTGGTAAGACTTCCACACGTCGCACGTAAAGTTTGGCTTCTTGGATGATGGTTTTCCACTCGTTGTTTTCGGCCATCAAATGGAAAGCGGCACTACTGCGATTCAGTCTCAGGCGTACATCTACTCCGTTCAACAAATACTTGTCTTGCAAACACATGTCAAAATGCAAACGATCCATCAGTTCTAAACTGCGTCTGATTTTCTTTCGACGGTCGTTAAATCCCACATTGTGTAGGACTGCCGGAATTATATCTTTAGTACCATTATTGCCATCCTCAGCAGACTTCGCCGCTACTGGCAGGTCTGTGTGGTTGAACTTTTCCGAGGTGTCAGGTTTCCAGACCACCGAAGCATCCAGATGAGTGTTCTTGGCTTCTTTTCCGTACGTCAAGAGATTTTCCAAATAAGCACGGTAAGGGTAATTATCCAAACTGCTGCTGACCAGTTTTGTTATTCAAGTACAAATCTATTCCGCTGAACAAGGAATGCATGAAATTATTGAAGGGTGTTGTCCGCCGTTTTCTTCACTTGAAGTTTCAGGTACAAGTAACTGTTATTCAGATCGATGTAATCTTCGGTTTGTCCTTTGATTTCAAATTCGATAGGAGCTGAATCCGTCAAAGACGATACAGGATGAAATTCCACCCATTGGGATTCCTGCATCGTCATCATGGTGGGAGGCATGGTAAACATATCCAGTTCTGACTTGGTACATTCGCAAGAATCTCGGTGCATCATTTTCAAAGGTTTTAGTAATCAAACACGTCTAATTCTCTGACGGTTCTTCTTCTTTTCTTATTCTTTTTTGGAACACCACCGTGTGTTTTATGAACTCTGAAGGGATTTCGACGTCGTCTCTTTCTACCTTGTCCTTGCTGTGAAGTGGAGGAAGAAGTAATGCCAGGGCCAGAAGCGTGAAGCGCATTTATAGGACTCTCTCGGAGACCTAAAAGATCTTTGCCGGTGTTCATCAACACATTTTTGCCTGCTCTCATAAAGGCTTCTTTGGGATTTTGTTTGTCAATGAGGACATTTTGCAAAAATTCTTTTCCTTGTGTCAAAGCGGCATCTTTTAAGGCATGGAATCCTCGAGTCACCATGGGTTTCAAAATAGGGGCTACCGTCCGAAAAGCCGATCTTAACATATCTCCTAAACCATGTCCTCGGTACACTGGATACATTTGTTTTACAATGCGTTAGAGAACCTTTTTCGAAAATGTAGTTTCACCGTGACTTTTCCTTTGTCAATGAATGGCACACTTTGTCCCAAATCTCCTTTTATACTAATGTTGACACTGTCAAAATACGATTTACTGACTGGAAGATAATGAGGGTGTACAAATTCACGGTGAACATGAAACGTGTTTCCACCTTCTTCGTACGCACCAGCAGCAGAATCCACTTTGAAAGGAAGGACTCTCAGTAAGGGCGCAGCTGTGTGTCCCACCACGTTGTATTCCACCACATCGGAGTACACAAACATTAAATTTAAACCTTCGTTCAATTCGATAGGGGTTTTAAAAGCATCTCCGAATTCTAAGTTGCTTTTGATTTTTCGAAGAGGATACAATTTATTTCCACCCAAAATAGCATACAATCCAGGAGAAAAAGTGATGGTTAAGGGTGTTTTCTCCTCCACGGGTAAGCCTTTGTCTTTCTCGCCAATGAGTTCCCCCTTCTCTTTGAAAAATTGCAAGATGAAACGGTGTGACACAGCATGGTAAGCGATTCGTACCCATTTATGGGCACTGGTTAAGGCTGGGCCAAATTGGGTTGTGAACTTGGTTGCAATCGTCTCCACCAAATGTTCAGCTCTAAAATAATACCCCTTAGGAATTCTCATGGTATACTGCGACAAGACAGGAGATTTAGGATCTACTACCCTTTTTTTTGACTCGTAAAGTATAGGATCATTTTTTTCCAACTCATCTTGCATTTTTGCGTTCAAGATTTCCACGACGAAAGTGTTTTGACCTTCGCCGATGTTCATGATTTGTGTAGGATGAATGATTTCTACCAAAGCCACTTCCCAATGAGCTTCGTGATCCAATTGGATGGCCTGAGGTAATTTGGCCGTGAAACAACATAAGACGTTGTTGGGAAACACATCCATGGAACTGTCACTGGGTAAAGTTAAATAAAATTGGTAATTCATAGTAGGTCTAAAGTGGTTTTGGCCTCCGAGGAGTCACTCGAGTTCAAAGGATATTCAAAGGGTTCCAAAAGAGGAGTGGTATTATGGTGACTGGAAGAAGGTGGACTGGCGTTGGTTGTACCGTTGTGTTGGCTGTTGTTGTGGTGACTGTTGTCCGTCGTCGTAAATTTCAAAGAGGGACTGGGTAAAAGATAACCGATGCAACTGCCGAGTAAAATGGTCCACAATTGTTTGTCCCCTTGTTGCAAACTCAAATTGGCAATAGCTGCTCCGATGACACAATACACTACAAAAATTTGGCAGAAAAAGACGATTTGATTTTTAAGCACACGTTCACCGCACCACACCCAGAGCGGTTGTTTTTGTAATTCTTGAAGAGAAGAACTCTGCGAAGGAGTCGAGGTCGTGGTTGTGTTGAATGGCATGTTAGGTTACTTCTTTTTCTTTTTATAGTCGACGACTTGGGAAGCAGCAATCCAAGAATCAAAACTAGGAGGATATCCTTTCCAACGTACTTTGACTTCTTCTACTCGACTTTTGCCTACTTTGCGTGTTCTTTGTTCGAGAATGCTTTCGATGTCGTACAAGGTGTCTTCTTTTTTGGTCACTCGTTGTAACTCAGGCAAGTAAAATGTTCCTTTGAGCACTTCACCGTGCATGTCTTCCAATTTATAGACGGGAGGATGGCGTCCACGCACGGGTGTAGTGACACGTAACAATTCGGTGGTCCAGTTGGGTAAATAACCTTTGTCAAAAGTGCGTTTGGTTTTTCCGATGCAAACCCAATCTCCCGTCTTCAACGCCAGCAAGGTTTTTTTCTGAGGTGGTCTCCGCTGGGGTGTACCAAACAATCGATCAAACACGGTCACTTCGTTTTCAGGGCTGACCTCTTCGGGGGCACATCCGATGCTTCGATGGTACAATTGATTGTACGCTTTGACCAAACGGAGTAACACGTCGATGTACTTGAGAGTATGTTGATGTGTAAAATATTTCCACATGCGTTCTTTCAAAGTTCTTTGAAAACGTTCCACGATACTGGCTTTGGTTTCAGGATTTTCGGTGGTAAAAAAATGAATCTGTCTTTTTTTCAATTCTTTTTGAAAAGCTTGGTTTAGAAATTCGGTGTCTTTGTCAGTTTGCCATCGTAAAGGGTGACGACCACTTTGTTTCAAGACCAATTTTAAGGCACGTACCAATTCGGTACTGCTTTTAGATGTCAAAGGCACGACCCAAGCAAATTTAGAAAACACGTCAATGACACAAAACAAATATTTATGACCACGATTATAGGTTGCCAAATGAGAGACGTCGGCTAAATCGGCTTGCCATTGATGATCGATGCCTTCCACTTGGGTTGGACTTCTAGAAAATTTGCGTCGAATGGGTTTGTGTAACGTGTACGTCGATTGTTCTTGTAACCATCGTCGTACTTCTGGCCAACGTACACTTTTCAATTTACTTTTGGCAGCTCGATACAATTTTGAACTCCTCCGTAACCAGCAGCATGGCCAGGATTGTAATAAATGGTGGCTAAAAGATTCTCCATGATTCCTCAAGAAGTCAACCAAGTACCAATGCTCTTTTCTTCGTGGGTATCTTTTTGGATTGCAATGCTTTTCCTGTCCGACGAGCCACTGGTGTAAAGGAGGATGTTGTTTGAACAGGGGTCATCGGTTCTGTTTTGACTTCTGTCTTCACTTCTTCCTTTTTCACTTTTGATGGTAATGGGGTAGACATTTTCTTTTTTATCCAACCCGGTGTGGCTAACTTTCGTATTTTTTTAAGAGGTGGAGTTTGTAACTCTTCTTCTTCTTCTTTTACGGTCATCCCTGTGGCGGTGTCTGTTTTAGTGGTGGTGGTGGTAACTTTAGGTTCGCATTTCATCAGGGTTTTGAAATCTCTCAGAGTGGGTGGAGCTGTTTCGTCTACAGCTTTTTGGTGAGAGAGTTGCAGACGTTGTAAAAGTTGACCGTACCGTTGCGATTTTTCTGTTTCTGACAAATCACTTCGTTCCATCAGCGTTTGTAATTCTTGTTGTAACTGTGACATCTCGTTGAGATTAGGATTGGGTGGTAAATGAGGTATCCGTTGTTCGTTCCAACGATGAAATTCCATCCATCGTTTGTAAGGCACTAAAGTCAGTTTTCGGCCTTCCATTTCATCCAAAGGTACAAAAATGTGTGGTCTTTCCAGAGAAGGGTGTCCTTTTTATCTTCTTTTTTTTTTGTTATCGCATGACACCTCCTAAAAGTGGTCCAGCAATTGTTCCTAACAAAGGACCCGCTATTTTTAACAACGGTCCTAACAGCATAGGTAGAAATCCTCCTCGTTGCACCAACATTTTTTTCTTTTGCTGGAGAGGTATTTTCTTTTTCACCATTTGACGAAGAACGTTCCGATGTTTACCTAATTTTTGTTACTGTATCTTGGACAAAGGTACCGTTCCTTTCAAAACGTTCAAACAACATTCACACACGGTATCGATGATTTCTTTAGGGGCTGTTTGAATGAGTTGTTTTCGCATGGGAGGATTGGATTTGGTCAGGACAGACAAGACCTCCCAATGTTTCGCCAGACGAGGTGGAAGTCCTTTTTTGCTTTTCTTCCTTTTTTGGTGGTTTTGGTGGTGTGCACGTTTGGGGGTCATCTTAGAGGTGAGGAGTAAGTCTGAAGTCTTTGGCAGGTCACCCTTCTATTTTATACTGGAACACGTCTCCACTGATTGTCTGCACGACGTACCATCTTCATGACAGGCCTCACTCGACGTTGAGGTGTTTTCATGGACTAAATCGTCTCAGTTCTTCTTTGGATAAATCCACTAAACTTTGTAACACGCCGGTTCTTTCTTGGACTTTGGTTTTAGGCGACGGTACTTTGTTTGCGGCCGCTGCCATGGCCAAATCAGCCGAAGTCGAGGGTCCCGAAGTGGTGACTTTCGAAATAGGTTTCCATTTTTGCATCAAATTAGGAAACACTTGTCTTAAGTCTGGTTTGGCAGGCATCATCCTGAAGGGTGGTGAAGTAGACGAAGAAGTGGACGCAAAATGAGAAGGAGACCTTGTCACTGGGGTCTGTTGTGGTGGTGTCTTGCGGGTGTACGTTTGAGTCCTGGCAGCAGTACCTCTCTTGCGGCTCCTTGCAGTGGTGGGTGTTTTTTTCTTCTTGGCAGAACTTTTCTTTTTCTTGGGAGCTTTCTTCTTTTTAGGGCTTTTTTTGTGGCTTTCTTCTTCTTAGGGCTTTTCTTCTTTTTTTTGTTGGTGTTTTGGGTTTTTTGGCTTGGGCATTAGGATCCCATTTCAAAAGGGAACGAATCATGACCCCTCCTAAAGAACCGCTCCCTCCAGGGGTTAAAATGATTTCTTTTTTAGTCCGTGGATCGATTCTAGGATCGGCTAGTTGTGACAACGCCCCTTTATGTTTTTGAAAAAAAACGTTGAGTTTGATTAGGGATGTGAATGATGCCTTGCAGCAATTGACGTGCCGTCAAAGTAAACCATCGTAATACTTCTTTAAGACTAGCTTCTAACAAATGAGCACGGACTTGTGCATTTTTTTCGCGACTGATGCCATACAAGGCACGAATCAATTTAGCCGGAGGATGAGATTGAAAGGAAGTCATCTCGAAGACTGTGAGACAGAAATGACGTAGTGGATGTTTTTATAGTTTTTTTCTTCAGAGTGTGGCTGAAGGTGACGTGTAAATGACGGGACCTCCTTCTTGACACCAATGGTGAAACAATTGGGCACGAAATCTCAAATACTCGGGAGTGGTCGGTTTTAAGTCGATGAGTAAATACGCATGAGGTGTTTGAGTGGCATCGTCGTACGCATAATTCAACCAAGGCATACCTAACTGTTTGGCTAACACTTGCACTTGAGATTTGTCTCTGGGGCTTTTAAATAACACCACATAATGAGCACTGAGACTGATGGTCCGATGGGCTTTACTTTGTTGAAATAAGTTTTGAGTAATGTAAATGATGCTGGCATTTCGATGGTGTCCTTTTCGTGTCAACCAAAGTTTAATTTCTTCTTCGTCTTAAACTAACATGTCGTCGAAGATGACCAGATGTGTTTGACTCACGTCAGACACGATCCCATCGTCTTCGCGAGGGATACCTTCTACAAACGAAATGGTTTCTCCTTGACTTTCTTTCAATAACGTGTAAGACGGTTGCCACTCTTTGTAACACCACACGATACGTTGAGGTGAACGATCAAACAAATGAGATTTGTGTTCGATCAAACGTTTGACAAATTCGGTTTTACCTGAACCACTCGGTCCAGCAATCAACATGTTAAAGGGATGGCGCAGATACAAAGCGTCCCAACTTGGACGATCTAACTTTTCGTCAATCACTTTGATCACAGAGGAAGTAGAAAAGGCAGACGAGGCAGAAGAAGAAGATGTAGCCATGACTGAGGTAGGAAGATTTTTGAGAAGAAGACAAAAGACCCAAGACATTTTATACGTTTCATACACGTTTATTTATTTTTTTTTTGTAAAACAAAACAACCAACACAACAAACAAAAACATTTTTTTACAAGTCATTAAGGACGAAAATGCAGAAGGCAAAAATGGTCAGGTACAAGATTAAGGCTACCACTAAAAGAATTAAAGTTCTGTACAAACAAGTCAATGAACAACATTCTGGTGTCCTAGGAATGGAAGGCCCTGGCACTGGTGGTGGCAATCTTCTGTTCGTCTTTGTTTTGGAAGAATGAAATGTCTCTGACGGTAAAGAGGGAGTGTGTTCCTCAGGGGATTGTATTTGGACGACGACAACTTTGTGGTCTTTCTCTGCTGTGTCAGGTTCTTCTTCCAGGATTGTTTCTAAGGTCATTTTTTTTTACTTAGGTTCCCATTTCACTTTAGGACACTTAGTGGTGACGTGCCAGATCTTTGGCAAATTGAGTCACTTCTTGTAGCCAAACATCGAAACCCATTTTTCTCCAGTCACGTACATCTTTCCAATTGTAAAGTTGTTGGTGTAACTCACTAGCAATACACACTTCTTGAAACGTATGAAGGGTAGATAAAGTTTGACTAATGTCTTCTTCACACGGAGGTACCCCACTTGTCTTCATCACCACTTTCAACACTTTGAGTACAATTTGTCTTTCGTGTACCGATAAAGCATGAATGGTCATGTTGTTTTTTTTTTGATGGTTCATCAAAATAGTCCAAAACAACCACGGGTCCTCCAAAATAATCCAAGACAAACACTGTTCCTCAAAAATACTCCACAACGAATGTCCTGGAAAACGAAATTCAAGAAAGACAGTCACTAAGACACACACCACATAGCGTCCAAAATTTAATGGAAACAGTTCTTGTATCAAGTCTTTATAATCCTCTAAGGTCTGAACACGATCGTTGACTTCCTTCCACGGAATACGTTTCACAAGTGAAGACCACAGTCCTGACATGGTGAGACTTTATAGGGTGAGATTCCTAAGGTGGGTATCTTTGGTGGTGGGTTTTTATATCCAGGTTCCCAAGGTTGGTATCTTTTGTGATAGTCTTCTCCAAGGTGCCAGCGATATAATCTTCCCAAAATCAGTCTTCTCATACTTTGGAAGTAAGCATAGTTTACAGATCGAGGAATGACTTTGAGTTTGAGTTTCACTTGTAACTTGACATACTCTTGGTAAATACGTTCTCGCAGCTCCAAAGGCAAACCACGAATGTGTTCTGGTAAAGTTTCCGACTTGGAACGAAGTAACTCTCTTTTGTGTTCTTCACGATAACTGTGATAGTTTTTCTTCAGAATCAGACTTCTGATACGGTGGAAGTCGCGGTAGTGTGCAAATCGAGGAATGAATTTGAGTTTGCGTTTCACTTGGATCTGGACAAACTCTCCGTAAATACGTTCTCGCAACTTCAAAGGCAAGTCACGAATGCACTCTTCTAAACTAGTCTTCTTGGTGACAAAATACTCACCCTTTAGCCAAATGGAATGGGTGGGTAAAGGATATCTAAGATAATCAGTGAGAAGAACCGTACTACACGTCAGTCGACGTAAAGACGTTTCGTCTTGAGGTGACACTTCTAGTAAAAGTTTTTCGTATTCTTGTCTGTTGGTCACATTTTTTTCCTTCACTTCGTTCAATCGAATTCTATGGATCACTGACACATTGTAGGTGGTGCCCTCCAAACTCTTAAAGTGGTCTTCATGAATGTCTGACCATTTGAATATCTTGACACTAATCAGTATTTTTATAACATTCAGATACCAATGGTTAAAACATGTATGTCGTAAAGGATGTAACTGTTTTTTAAGTTTCACTTGTATCTGAATCCATTCTCTGTAAATGTGTTCTCGCAGCTCCAAAGGTAAACCACGAATGTACCATTGTAAAGTATCATCCGACATGTTGTTACTTCTTCTTGTCATCAGCCTCATCGTACCCGTACTCTTCTAAGGCCACTAAAGGTAAGAACTGACAGTGCGGAGACCATCTGGCATGTTCAATGTAAGCTGAGTCGGTAGGCTCCCATTGGTGAAGTCTCACACCGCAACTGAAACACTGAACTTTATCTCCTTCTCCCAAGTAGATAAATCCAGATCTGGCTAAAGCTTTTTCAGTAGTTGCTTGTAGTAGATATTTAGGCCACTTGTCTTGGAACGTCTTGAGTCGACTTTCAAACTTGGAATTACCAGGCAAAGCCACAGGTATCGTCAATTCTTTACTCCTGTAGGTATGAAAATTATGTGTACGATTAATAAAGAGTAAAGGTCGTCCTGCATCGTTAGAGGGACGGTGAGGTACACGCACAGCATCGCTGATGTCAAAGCGTACTTAATCCGTCTCATCGTGTGAATCGCTGATGCCAAAGCGTACGGAATCCGTCTCCTCGCATGGCACTGCATCGCACTCTAAGTCGTGATGGCACTTGGAGTTCACACCACTAGATTTCTCCCTCGGTGGGTGGGTGGCATGAGTATTCTTATTCATCTTTGGTGGGAGGATGACAAAATTACTCATCTTTTTTTCTTCTTGCTCGGTCAACGTTGAAAGTCAGAATGAATGGTTAGACTTGGAAGGGGTTCCTTTTTTATACCTGTCGACTGTACCATCCGCAAAGTACTGTAATGTAATCGGTGGAAACTCCAAAGAAAGGTAAGCACAGTTTTGACTCCATCTGACTTGTTCCAGGATAGCTGAATTTTTAGGGTCCATGCGAATGGTTACACCACAACTGAAACATTTCACTTTGCTTCCCTGTCCAAAGTAGACAAATCCTGCTCTGGCTAAAGAGTTGGAAGTAGGTAATCCATTCCATTTAGGCCATTTTTTAAACGTGTTCAAGCGACTGGCACAATCACAATAGTCAGGCAAGACCAGGGGAAATTTGTATTCTTTCAACTTGAGGTCTGTAGTGGGTTCATCACACGGTGTTGTTGAAGTCATCGTCAATCTTGGTATTGTCTTTCTGTTCAAGGGGTTCCTTTTTTATACTGCAGATCGACGTGTCCTTAAGGCAAAGTGGTGTGGTCTGGAAGTCTCACTCGTTTCTGGTACACGATTCGGTACACTTTTTGTAAAGGGCGAGTGACAATTTGGTGATTAGGTAGCCGCACCATCTTGTGAGGTTCTAACGTGTGCACTCGAAAGTCTTCCACTTGTCCAGACAGCAAAGCATTTTTCAAAACCTCAAAATTGACCACTTGACTGGTTCGATAGTTTAGGGTCAATCCTTTAACTTTGCATTCGGTGTGAAGTTGGCCTTCTTGGTCTCGGTATCGGTAGCCGTAATTTTTAGGGCCACCGCTGACAAAACTCAGGATGGTGTCTTGAGGGTGCTCGTCCGTCCAGGCTCCTAAACGATCTGCTTGGATGGTAGGGTGTGGGTAACCAGGTCGATGGATGTACATACAACTGTCGGTGTCAAAGTACAGGACACGATCTCCCAAGACTTCTAAAGCTTCGTCGTACAACTTCAAACGAGCATGAGCGGTCACGTAGGCGGCAATGACTACGTTGCTAAACTTGTCAGGTTTTACAAACTTGGGTCCTTCTTCGAAATTGACTAAGATCAAATCATCACGGACGATTTCGACGTGTTTGACTAGTACACTTTTGTTGTCCACCAGTTTAAAGTACTTATAATGATCGGTCAAGTATTCCGTCTTGGTTAAGATGGGTCGTTGTGCCATTTTTCCCCAGAAGCAATTGAGCATGACTTTGGCAAACGATCTCTTTCCTTCGTTTTTTTCTACGTCTTCCAAAGTGATCCCTTCGATGTCACGGTACTCTTCTTTGAATCGAAATTGGTCTTCGGGAGTCTGACACCACGAGGGATAGCCGCTGGCTTCTTGTTTCAGTTTTAAAAATTGGTTGACGTACCCCGAGAAAATGCCTGGATGATTAGTGGCGTCGTCCTTTTGGTATTGTGCGGTGGTTGGAAAGTGCCAGATTTCGTACACTTTCAACAAACGGTATCCACGATCCAGAGCTCGAAACAATTCGGCACTGACCCACGTTCCTGTCAAAGAGCGTTCTTCCTCCGTGTGGTGACAGGGGTGATCTTGGTTGCATGTTTCGGCACACGTACGGCATAAAGGAAACATCAGTTTTCCTTGGCAATGGTGAGGCAAGATGGGATGGTACAAGTTTGTCGGGGGTAAGACTTTACATTTGATCAATCCTTCGTATTGACGAATGTGTTCCACGTCGATGTGTTCTGTCAAGATTTCAGGGTGTCCGGTTGGAAAACGAGCATATTTACACACCCAAGGATACAAAGAACACACGTCGATGTATTTGATTTCTTCTCCTTTGGATTCGTCTACGTCGTACAGCAAGCAAGTGGCATTGGTTCGTCCTCCAAATAAACTGTGGCGTGGATCCAAAGGTTCGATGTCGGCGACGTCGTAACTTTCGGTGATGCTCTTAAATTCAGGATCGGTTTTCAATCGTTGATCGTACTAGTGCTCCCACATTTCAACCACTTGGTATCCTTGACTTTCTAAGTGAAGTCGTCGTTGGTAAGTCTGTTCGTACAACTGTTCCATGGTAGAGTCTAAATAAGGACTTTTCAGGTCTCGGTCAGGAAAACAGGTGGGGCATCCGTGAAACAAGCAACCCTGAAATTCGTACAACGTGTGCAGGTTTTCTAAATCCCAACCATCCACGAAATAAGATCCTATCTTCTTTTCTCCTCCTCCGTTTCTGGCATGTTGTATTCATTTGTCTTCTTTTTGGCACAAGTAATGCAGCCAACGCAAAGCTTTGACCGAATATTGACGACTGGCAAAGAGAGACGTGTTGGAGTCGATGATGGCTAGTTCGTTCTCGGGCATGAAATTTTGGATGTACACTAAGGAACAGGCTTTGGGTAGGGTGCACGCATCTTTCAAAGGATCAACATCTCCGTGATCTAGAAATAACTGTCGAAACTTTCCACAGCAACGCCGTAAAATGTCCACATCGGATCGACAGTACTTCAGTATTTCCTCTTGAAAGTCAAATGGATCGGACTGGTGAGCGCGGTACCAAGCGTGAAAATCTTCTCGCTGTTCGGAGCGCATTACGTCGGGGTCGTAATAATGGGGGTCAGGCAAATGAGGTATCACGGCATGTTGATTAGCTTCCGTGTTGAAGAAGTGAGGAAAATAGCCTTTAGCCATTTCTGTCATGCCAAATGTTTTTGGCATTCGACTCAAAGGCATGGCCAAATAACTCATGGAATCTTTAAATTTGACTTGACCCACTTTCATGTAGATGAGCTTGTTTCCGTTCATGGTGACTTCAGGGCGTTCGGTACCTTGTTGCGAATAATATCTTAACAAAAACTGTCCATCGTATCTCGAGAAATTGTGAGCTAAGACGGTCGCATAGCGATGATAGTCTCTGTAACGTTGAATGTCCTCTTCGCTCCAAGTGTCATCGGTAGGGTCTAAAATCCATTCAGCAAACTCGGACAAAGTGTTGGCCCCGCGAAAGATTTTTTCACGTCCTCCAGGAATCCGACTACAATGAGGACAGTGAAAGTGGATAGTTTCTTGAATGCACTTCTCACAAGCCCGATGAGCCACGCAGAAATTGGGAATGTGAATGCCTGTTTCTTGCATGCATTCAAAATCAAAAAAGATGAAATCCACTTGGTTCTTTTTCTTCTTTAATTCTTTCTTCTCTGTCTTGTCGTACTTTTGAATAAAACATTGATGATCAAAGTTCACCATCTGCTGACAAATCTTACATCTTTTTTTTCCAGCACAAACGTGTCTCTTGGGGTCGTTGGTGCGAATCAGTTTTCCACACGTGGAGCACAATTTAAATAAGTCGCAAGCACATTTTTGTTGGTACCCTTGTGTCTTGCGATGCTGTTGGTAACAAGAGGGACTGACAAAAGTGCGTCGACACGTCTCACAATGGACGTGGTGTTGTTCAGGAAGGCATGGTTTGTCGGCTAAACAGCCCCGACATCTCTGTCCGCAATGAAAGTGTCGCTCCCGATTGTTAAATCCTTGGTCGCATTTCTCGCAGTAGTAAGAGTATCCCAAAAATCCGGTGATACTGGTGATTTTATCGAAATGTTCTTGGTGGTAATACACGTGAATGTATTTTCCTTCGGGGAAATTTTGGCCTCGAAACACCATATCTCCGCGCACTTCTTGAGGGTGAACTTTCAAAGTGTAGTGAGGAGCCAAGACGTCTTGAAGTTGTTGCATTTGAGAAATACCACACACGGTCTCTTTAGGGATGCCTGCTTGTCGTAATAGGAGTTCTGCTTCGTTTCGTTGTTGGGGTCTGTACGATCGTCGAATGTTCTTCCAGGATCTTTTCCATTCTTTGCTCTCGTTCTTGTTGGCATACGTTCGCCCTACCACAATAGCCCGGGCCAAGCACATCTGGTCCTGGGTATTGTCAATTTGGACGACACTGTGTTTGGTACTGCGAAGATCGTCCACCAGTAACGCTTTCCTACTTCGTCCACTTCCTCGAGGAGGAGCAACGTGAGTCATGTAAAGTGTAGCCTTTCCATCCGTGATGGTAAACTTGTCGTTAGATTGTTGAACGTGTTCTATTTTGAACATGACTTTGTCTGGTGTTAATTCTGCCGGGGTACTGAACTCGATCCAAACAGGGGGCTTCAAATTGTCGTGATGAATGGCCAGTCTCAATCGATCGTCTTCTTTGGCTCCACATTGTCGTTTCAAGTTCTGTAACACAGATCCCCACAAATCGTTAATGAACCCCGCCGCTTTCTCGGGAGGTACTTCGGACTTGAAGTCTTTGAAGTGAACCGTGTGAGTGTAGGCTGTGGTTTTAAATTTTCGAGAGGTTATTTTTTGCGTCTCTCGAATCCGATAGTAATTTTTAGGAGCCACGGTAGTAGATCTTTTTTGGTCAGGGGTTCTGGTGGTGGTAGTGGATTCTTTGGGTTGGTTTTTTTGGGTTTCAGGCTCACTCATATCTTCTTCGAAATCGCTAGCATGGACTTGAGCTAGCAGTTCAGCCAGCGGTGTTTCTGGCGGCACGGACAGTCTTCGTCGCCGTGGCCTCTTTGTTTCTTCTTCTTCTTCTGGTTTCTCATGGATTGGGCGTGATCTTTTCATCTTGAAATCTGATTTAGATCTGATGGAGTTTCACACAGGAACCTATATATAGAGAGACCTTCTTACCTTCAGAATCAGTCTTTGTGATTGAACTTTCAAACAGTAAAGATGGAAGAGTCAACAGGAGGTCGATACCCCAAGAAAGGACATTGGTCTTCCTATTATTGGGATTATCTAAGTCGAGGAACAGCAAAGAGAGATAAAAGTCAAGATACTTGTTATATCTGCCAAGAGAAACGACATTGGTCTCCAGAATGTCCACAACGTCAAAACCAAAACAGAGATAAAGGGAAAGATACTTGTTATTATTGTAAAGGAAAAGGACATTGGTCTTCGGAGTGCCCTCAGAAAGAACAAGAAAAAGAAAATCTACCAGAGAGGGAGGAAGCCGAAGGATCTTCAAAGCTAGAAGAAGAAGAAGAACATATCGTCAAGAAAAGTAAGAAAGTTAGATGGCTGGAAGACAATGAGAATGAAGAAGAAGAACCCTTGATTTCTGTGAAGAAATTCAGGAAGAACAAGAACAAGAGAGACATACAGTGAACAATGAACTTTTTGGGAGTGTGGTGTTATGTTCATGGTGAATTATTTTGTAAAAAAAAAGAGAATAGACCAGAATGGAAAAAAGTAAGTGTTTTTGTGTTATTTTGTTTTAGAGTATGGATGCACGCACGCACGCACTAACTCTTACACACAAAACCAAGGAATGGGGATTTTTAAAGTTTTACTTGATTTTTTGGCAATTTGATTTCTTTTCTAGAGATCTGTCTGGCTCTGAAAAGGACCGTTGGGGTGTTTGTTTTGTTTGTTTTGTTAAAACAAACTTATGGACTGGACATGATCAACTTCAATTGTCGCAATCCTTTTCCACGACCCAGTCCAATTCCTCCTGCTGCTGCTGCTTTGGTGGTAGCAGTTGTAGTAGTGAATGGTGATGGTAGTGGTTGTGGTGGTAGCATCTCACTAGTAGTGATGGACTTCGCATGTTTGGCCCGTGATGGTCTTTTTCGCTTAGGCTGAGTTAAAGAATACTCATACAGGATTGTCAAACGTTTTAACTCAGATGAAATGTCTTCTAGTAGACTCACCGTTTTATCTACCTGACTCTCTTCTTGCGGTGCTTCACTCTTCTCCTCTTCTATCTTTCTTAGGTCTTCTTCTTCTTGTTTTCTTCTCCTCTCCTCTTTTTGTTGAAGAAACACTTCTTCCGCTTCTCTCTTTCGCTGTAAAAATATTTCCAGTTGTTCTCGTTGCCTCTTTTTGAAATCGTCCATGACAGGCAGCAAAGAGGCTGATATAGCAGCAACAGTCGTAGTCGTTTCAGACTCAAATTCTTCAGACAGAAAATCTAAATTAAACTCTTCCGGCTGGAAGTTTAACACAGCATCATTAGTCGTTGCCGGCTCACCCCAATACATACTGGTCTTGGTAGTCTCCATTTAGGCTGTCCAAAAAGTAAAATCCCAACGAACGCTGTGATGCCTTTATACCCAAAATGACGTCACACCCCTACTCTCTTCCCATTGGAAGAAAAACCGACCGGCTTGTAACGCGCGCTTGGATTGGTAGTTCATTTCGATTCATTTCAATCCGATCGTAGGGTATATATACGACCGCTTGTCTCGTAAAGCTTCACCGGTTTTTTTTCTCCAAGACCACTCCTAAAGAAACAAAACAAAATGTGGACAAGTGTGGAATCATCCAGTATCATCTCGGGAATGCTGTTTAACCCAGCATTCCCTATGTATGTGAAGGCCTCATGGGCCATCACCAAGATTACAGAGACCGCTATATGGAAACGTCGCATCTATATTGAACGACAAGGCTGCCTGAAGAGGGTCTTGATGTACGGTCCGGAAGTCCGTAGAAGTCTCCGAAGAAGAAGACCCTCCAGGAGATGTGTATGTTAAACCAAAAAAACCAACGGCCCTTTTCAGGGCCACCCATTTTTCAAGAAAAGATTAATTTTCCAATGATTGCCATACTTCTATCTCTCTCTATTTTTTTTCCCGTTCCTTTTCCCGTTTGGGTCTGTAGAGGCCCCATAGTCCATTCCCGTTTGGGCCTGTAGTGCCACCCCCTATTCCATTCCCCTTTTGGGCCTGTAGAGGCCCAAATTCCCGTTTGGGCCTCTAGTGCCACCCCTAAAAATCGCGGGCCGATTTATCCACCCCCTACTACTCTCTACCAACTGAGCTACCGCGGCTCCCATCGTCAAAGGAGAAGAACAGTATAAGTCAGAATCTTTCGTTCAAATTCTTTACCTTCTATATTGTACATCTTGTAATCTCCAACTACAAATTTATGAAATAAAATATGTTTAAATTAATTAATTAATTCACACACTTTCAATCACGTGCAGCGTAGAACACCGATCTGTCAGAGCCTTGTACGATGGCATATCTGGGTTTATGAGGCTGTGAGCTAAGCGCACGTTATGCTCAGGAAAATACAGCAGTTTTTGCTTGTGAAATTTCCATAACAGATATAGACTTATCTGATCTATTTGAACAGCTTTCTCATTTTTTTAATCTACTCATATAGTTCTACCTCAGAGATATGAGCTATTTCGGATAAATTCAGACCTGCTCGTGCAGAATATCATCACATGCAACCGTCGGGGTGGAGGGGTGGGGTGGGTCAGCGAGCGCTTCGTTGAGATTGTCTACTTTCAGTTTCACAGATTAAAAAAGTTAATCGATTACTTTCAAAAATATGTTAAATGTACTAAATAAGTCCCTCTTTTAATTATCTGATCAAACATTTTCCGTCTGTTTTTCTTTCTATCTGTCTATATTTCTTTCCTTTGCTCTCTCTATTTACCTTTATTCTTTCTTATCACCTCTCCATTTCTAAAAGAATAGTTCACCGAAGAGGAAAAGATTGTTACAAATCTGATGAAAGTGCATATAATATAAATTAATGCTACGCAAAGATTTGAAAGGGTCGAGTCCTTTGCTGTGATATCTAACATTATTATCTGTTAGTTAGATTTAGTGATGTTATTAAAAAGTAATCTATAAACATTTGCATTTGTGGAGTTTTCAAGGGAAAAAAGATCTAAATATGACAGGATATTGCACAACCATGCTTCTCATATTTCTTTTTTCCCAGAGAGAGAGAGAGAGAGAGAGAGAGAGAGAGAGAGAGAGAGAGAGAGAGAGAGAGAGAGAGGAAGGGGGGAGGGTGAGTCAATTGAGTTTAACCTAAAATCAATTGGCACATTTTGACCAGTTGTTAGTGACAATGGCTGTTTTATCATTATAACAATAAACACTATTATAATCACATAAACAATAACCTGATCCTGTCACAGAGCAAAGCAATTGTTTTAGCCACCCTAATTAATTATAATTTTATTTATTTGGGAATGGTTCTTCCACATAGAGACGAACGTGAAGATTTATTTGTATATAATAATAATAATAATAATAATAATAATAATAATATATATATATATATATATATATATATATATGTTATTCGATTAGTTGCCTCAATAAAATACAACAATTTTGGTTTTAAATGCATTTATCTTTAATGTCCTATTTTAATATATTCACGCATAACATTATGCAAACATGCGAATTGATAAGTTTTCTTGTGGCAACGTGACGTCAACAATACCTGCGCATGAGATGACGTCACGTAGAAGCAGGGTAGTAACCAAAAGAGTAAGTGAAGCTTTCAGGTAACTCTGGATTACATTTCATCATTTGAAAGAAAACAATATATATGTAGTCATGAAATCGAAATCGATGATATTCCGATGGCTTTCGAATTTAAAAAAGTGGGTAGTAAATAATCTGTGCTGTGTTGTAAGGAAGAAGAACAGAAAAAGACAGCGACGCGAAGATTTGGAAAGTGATGTTGAAGTAAGTACGACAAAAATACATGGTCATGTTTGCGCGCGTGGAGAGAGAGAGAGAGAGAGGGAGAATCGTAAAATGAGCACATATGCAGTTCTTTCCACAATTAGTAGGTTGTATCGTGTATCGCAAGAGCAGAAAGTTAAACATGCGCTTTATTGCCTTTGTCACTAAAATTTTCAAGCAATTGTATTAATTTTTTAATTTATTTATTTATCTGTTTATTTGCATATTGGAGCTTAACAAATTTCTAATTTCAGTTATTTGTAAGATCTGATTTTGTTTATCATACATACTTCATGAAATACTTTAACTTAATAATCACACGTTCAGAAATTCTAGAATTAGGTCTCGATTTGTGCGAGGAGATCGTGAGAATATATTTCATGTGAGTAATGAAAGTTGCACCCTATCGGATGTATATCCAGCTCAGTTACTATGTGAGATACCTCAAGTACAGGTTTTATCCCCATGCTCTGGCGTAGAGAATATTGTGATACCGTCTGTCTGACCGTCCACCTTTCGTTCATATTCTTCCCTTAACTCTATCTCCTCCTAAATTAAGGTGTGGAAATTCACCAAACTTGGTACTTAAGTTGCCCATATAGTAACCATTTGCAAGATGAACTTAATTTTTGGACCAATCCCCTGCCATTACAGTGGCATTTTTGAATATATATCGATTAAACTTTATACTTGTAGTCAGGCTGAGAGAACATACAGTATACGTCATAGTAATCGAGATGCGACCTCTGAGTGACGGTTTGGGAGGAGTAATGGTTAGCGGAAGGGAGGTGGGAGTAGAGAACATGTAGTAGAAATGGCAGAGTATTGCATAAGAAGCTAGGTATTCCTTGATTGACTGGTGTTAAACACCGCATCAGCACATAAATGCGTATAGGAGTCAAGTGCCTTGCCCAGAGACATATCACGGCATCAAACCCAGGCAGGTCTGGGCAGTATTCAAAAACATGCGATCCACTTATTCTGAGAAATACCTATTTATTCTACTGAATATGTTTGCCAGACCATTTTTAGTTTCAGTCGAAACTTCATGATATTTGTACGTTGTTTCCACCACAAGAGCAATACCATATTTTTCTTAAACTTGAAAATTTGAAACCAAAAAAAGAAATGTTGCCTGTTTATAAGCGACAGTAAATAGTAGAGAAATTACTCACAGATCTCATAGCTTCAGCACAGCGTCCACAATCTCAGCATTACATCACAAATACCGTATATACTCGCGTATAAGTTAAGTCCAAATGCAAACAACTTGGACCCTGATCTGATGTCGCATAATGCGCCGGCAGATCAGGGTCTATGTTGTTTGTTCTACTGATTAGTCCTTACAAACTGCATAGACCCAGATCTGGCGGCGCATTATGCGACGGCAGATCTGGGTCTATGCAGTTTGCAGTTGGTATCGAGTTATACGCGAGTATAGACTATATAAATATACGTTATACTATATGCTCCATTCTTTCCAATTGTTATTCCAGGATAAATGTGGGGGCGAGACATTCGTTTCGGCGATAGACCTGAATACAATCACCGCTGAGGACCCACAGTCTCCCCGTCTTGCAGAGTAAGTTAGGGATGGCCCATTCATGTAGCAATATTTGTAACTGACGAAATCCCAAACCCAAACTCCATATGTCTACCACCATCTATCACTTAACTGCTATATTTTCGAAATTGCAAAAGTTACATCCCTTTCCAATAAGGGATTGCCTCCCCCAAAGTACTTATTTTACTATACAGTATATAGGCGAATGAGTGCTTTTATGCGTTTAAGCTGATTGTAAGGAAAGAGTTTCAAAATGTTATCTACTATTGTGTATTTATATAAAATGAAACCAGTGTTGTTTTTGTTGTTGTTGTTTGTATTAATAATACCTATTATCAGCTAAAAACCAAAAAAGAGTTTATAGGCTATTGCAATGCATTGTTATAAAAATACCTACTGTGGGGCTTTATCATCAGAATGTGTCACATCTTGTGAATTTCCGAGAAATTCCTGGCGCGATTTCCGCAATCGGGGTTTGGGGCTAGATACCCTTCTACTCCAAATTATTGAAAATTACATTGGAGTGAGTAGTCTGGAAACTATTTAGTGGCGGCGCGAAGGTTCGAGGAGCCAGGGGGCAATCTTCTTTAGTGGCGACCCTATCGAGGCGCCCTTACTTTGCCAATTATCTCAGTTGCCTACCTCTTTCCTCCCCACCTCCTAAATATAAGTTTTGTGAAGAATTGCCCCGTTACACTAAGGTTAGGAGACATACTATCAAAAGTTTCAGCTGCAAAAAAATAAATAAATAAATAAAAAAAATTACCGACGGCGCCCTCATTAACCTAGTGCCCTGGAGCAATTGCCCCCACCCCCTCTCGCCGCCACTGAATCCATTTGTTCTTTGTGTCAAGACATTTTTCTCCTTGGTGTTCCTGTCGTCTTTCTTGAGTTTACGCTACCTCGTCGATATCTAACAGATATGTGAATCATCGTCAATATATCCGTCTGTCTTCACGAATTAAAGCCTACTGTCTCGTCATCTTCCTAATATTCGTGGTGTGGTCTATTGTCCGTATGTCGGTTTCCGTGCTGTGTATTGCAGTCCTGAGTGGATACATCTGTCTGCTTTGGCTTGTTTATGGCTCTACACTCGCCCTACACTCGCATTTTGTCTTCTGGTGAAGGTGTTTACTCTGGCTGTATATTTTGCCTCTGAATATAAAAGAGGTAAAAAAAAAAAATCCAGGAAAGAATAAATTGCTTTGCCAGTAAGGTTTGGCCTTGAGCTGTGAAAGGGATTGAACATCATTTTAGCGCGGACGTGATTGAAAACATTTAGAAAAAACGAGGTGGCAGCTCTCACACTCTAACCAGCAATACATATGCTGGGACGGGACTGTGAGAGGTGCCAACAATAACTAAAAGAGTCAGTCTTGTCCAGGGACACGTGCGAATGGTTACGTAATCTTAACTGTTGGGTTTAGCTTGTGTGATTAGACATAATAGTTTGACACCTAAACAGTTTCCACCATCGCATGTATAAATTCAATAAGCAATTACTTCATTGTTTTTCATCCAATTAGGGTGAAAATATTACTGCAAACCAAAAATGTCTCTCTGATAATATAGTAACATTTCCAAGAAACATCAGTTTTACAAAAACGGCTACGCTGTTGAGTAGACGTAACTGTCTCTGTTCTGGCGATTTCGTCAATTTCAAAACTACACTATACCAGTATATTAGGGACACTGAAGACAACCAAAAAGCAAAGTTATTGCATTTAATATAATCTTAACAATTATTATTTTTTTAAAAATCGATTCAGGAAATTGTTGTATGTCATTGAGTCAGAAGCAGAAGGGAATTAGTTTCGCTAGAACACTTAAACATTTACAAAGTAAAAAAAAGTAAATTAAATTTGTAGCTTATATACAAACCTACACAATAATTTATATGTATGTATATACGTACGTATATATATATATATATATATATATATATATATATATATATATATATATATATATATATATATATATATATACACACATGTTTCTATTTGTTCTGTTAAAAAACTTTTGCTATTCCATTCCTCTAGTTTGGAAACAGAAATGGCCAAGTTGAAGCTACAAGACCTGCACATAGTATCACCGCTGGGTGTTGGAGGTTTTGGAAGGGTAATATTGGTAAGTACTTTATTCTCCAATTTTTGTCCCTCGCCTTTTTCACCCGAAGCACTCTCCTGCATGTCGTTGGAAAAGAAACATTGAAGGCAGGAGACGTAGTGGCTCATTGGTTAGCGTCCTAGACTCGAGACTGAAAGGGTGCGACTTCGAATCCTACCATCGGATCAGCCCGGGTAGGATACAGTGGCATATCCTTGGGTAAGGCCCTTTTCTTCAACTCGTCACTGAGGAACCTACGTGTGTTGCTTTAGCGTAAAATATCACACCCCAACTAAACCCTCGTCTCTTGCGAGAAAAACGCGGACATAGAATTTGTTGGTTCGTCTGTCCATCATTCACACGTTTTCTGGTTTGTAACTATTAAGCCGTATACACTGACAGAGGCTGGTACACTCGTGTATCATACCAGTTAATTCTCTGGCATACTTTCGGTTCAAATTCAGTTTCCAGTGCTTTTCGACCAAGCTTTGTCTGTATCACCTCCATATCCTTAAGACTTCAGATTAAATTTGGCAACGACAAAAAAAACAAAAAAAAAAAACAAAACAAAACAAAAACAAAACAAAACAACAACAAACAAACAAAAAAACAAAACAAACCCATCTCTGATTAGAATTTCAAACATTGCAACCGCAAGTCCTTCGTGCATCCAAACTTTAAAGCCGTATACGCTGACAGAAGCTGGTACACTCGTGTATCATATCAGTTAATTCTAGGGCAAAATTTCGGTTCACATTCGGTTTCCAGTGCTTTTCGGTTGAGCTTTGTCTGTATAACCTCCTTACCTTTATGACTTCAGATTAAATTTGGCAACGGTAGAAGAAAAAACAATATCCGATTAGAAGTTCAAACATTGCAACCGCAAGTCCTTCATGTATCCAAACTTTTAAGCCGTATACGCCGACAGAAGCTAATACACTGGTGTATCATATCAGTTAATTCTGGGGGAAACTTTCGGTTCACATTTGGTTTCCAGTGCTTTTCGGTCAAGCTTTGTCTGTATCAACTCCTTGCCTTTATGACTTCATATCAAATTTGGCAACGGAAAACAAAATCTCCGATTAAAAGTTCAAACATTGGAATCGCAAGTCCTTCCTGCACCCAAATACTAACCGCTGTTGCCAAACAGAGCATATGGCAGGCTTTTAAGAGCAAACGTACCTTCATAAATTACTGCATTTTTGCTTCAACATTGTGTTTTCAATGAGCTGTTATTTAGGATTATGAGTAAGAGCACCGGATCTCACTAAAACTGGATGCGACTTTTTTTGAAGATCGAACAGCAACAATGAATGCTAACACACAGAGTATATTTGCTCAATAAAACTTCATGGTGACTTCCTGTGTTGTGATTTTGTACGGGCTAGGACATCTTCCCTTGTCAATGGTAGTTACTACACTAAGTTGCACATCGAAGATGGGGATTTACGACCCTTGTCTAGCGAAGATGGGAATATTATTCTGGCACATTGTGAAGATTCTAATAAAAGAAAACTACGTACTAGCTAAAACCAAATACTTTGTTGATGCAATCAGTTGTTTTGACAACAAAAAGGATGAAAATTGGAAATATAGGGATTAAATGATCATGGTTTGGTATTTATCGAAGTGTAAATTTCACCTAATCGCCCACAAAGTTAACATAAAGTCCTTCATTTTTATTTTGTGACTGATTAGGTAAATTTTACACTTCAATAAATACCGAAGCATTATCATTTAACCCTATGGTGAGTCTTGAAAATCACCGGCGAGAATCGGTTGGACTATGAAGTACATGGATTGAGAATGACACCTGGTCTTGTAAATTTCATCATATATAGGTGTGAAAAACATAATACAATGCCTGGAAATTGTATCATACGAATACAGCAGTTCTTAGGAACGATAGTTTCATAATAGTTTGAATCATTTTCAGGTACAAGAAAACAATAACAGCAGTGAAACTTATGCTCTAAAGATTCTCAGCAAGCAGCGCATTGTAGCAATCGGGCAACAAGAACAGGTCCTGAATGAAAAGAACATTATGGCGGAATTAAGATCAGATTTTATTGTAAGGTAAAATTATGATTTTTATTTTGTATGTTCCCACTGCTTGAAGCTGGGTTTTGCTAGAATATGGGGGGTCGGGTTTTGGTTGGTTCTTCTGCCTGTCTGTTCGTCCTTTCCTATTATGCAAAAAGAAAGAAAGAAAGAAATCAAAAATACTTGCGGGAGATAGATGAAATTTGTAGGTATATTTATGTACATTTGCAAATGAATTGGTTAGATTTTCAGATCATTATAGCTATTTTTCTATCTCATTTTGAACTTTTTGTTGACAAAAACCGTATTAGTACGATGAAGCAAAATCCGCTTGAGGTATACAAATGAAATTTGGTAAGCATGTTACCTTATTTGCACGATTAAGCAAACGCCACTTGAGGTAGACAAATGAAAATTTTGTATAAAATCCACTTGAGGTAAACAAATGAAAATTTGGTATAGAATCCACTTGAGGTAGACAAATACAATTTGGTAGGCATGTTACCTTGGTAGCATGATTAAGTAAACGCCACTTGAGGTAGATAAATGAAATCTGGCAGGACTGTTGGTATGCATAATAAATGACCGGCTTAATGTTTCATGTCATTACATAAATTTTCAACCTTTGAATAGTTTTTGAACTTTTTGGATTTATACTTGTATTGGTTTGCGTTGGGGGCATACGTATTTTCCAAACGTAAATCCAGTTTATTTCACGTTGGAACCCATTTCTACAGTAAATATTTTCTGGGTTACATTACGATGTGGACATCAATGAACACTTCGTGGTATTCAAAAATGAGTTCAGTCCGAATTGGACAAAATTGTAAGTGAGCAGACCTTTTTGGGTCAGTCAGTTTTTCAGCTGAACACTTTATTTTAAAGAAGAGTACTCTAATGCAGGTATAGATTTCATAACTTAGAATAAGCAGAACATTTTATTTTTGAATGCTGATGTTTCGGCATATGTTTGTTAGAGAAGTTTCGGTCTATTTAAGAGGGATGTTAAATAGGATTTGTTCATTAAGAAACCGTAAATTTGGGAAAAGGTGAGAAACAATTAGATCACACTAACAGCCATTCTTGTGACAAAATTGAAAGGTGAGAAACAATTAGATCACACTAACAACCATTCTTGTGACAAAATTGAATTGTAAAAATAAATCAGCAAAAAAGTGCTATAATAAAATTCATGCACTTGCATGTCGCAATAAATTCATGTCGCAAAATTACTTGTCCATGGAAATTCGGGTTATTTTCCACACAAATTGATTGCATCATTTACAGAAATGCGATATGATCAGAAATAATAACAATTAAGCAATCAGGACATGTTAAGACATGGAAACCTTCGGCTATAAAAAGTTAAAAGTAAATCATGTGTAACATAAAATAAATACATCTCTTTTAATACGATATAGATTTTGAGGTAGAAACTGCAAGCGACTATTATGCTCATTCAAATGACAAAAGCGTCATGAAGACAATGAAGAAGCTGAGGGACTTTCAGTAGGAAAATCCGTTATTCCATCCGTTTAAAAATATTTATAATTAAGACATCTTCAGCTGAAAGTGCTAATAAAATTATAGTAAAATCACGCATGAAAGTTTTAAGGTAGACAGGTTCTAGTAACAGGTTTTCAAGTAATTTTTCTTTCTTTTTCCAGGCTGCATAAAACTTTTAAAGACGATGAATATCTGTATCTTTTGATGGAGCCTTGTTTTGGAGGCGAGCTGAACACGCTGTTATATGAAGAGTAAGTTAAAAACATTTACGCACTGCTGCTGTAGTTTTTGTTTCTGTATTTGTTTGTTTGTTTTGCAAAAAAGCTAGCACTTAAATCAAATGAAGAAATTTATTGCAATACGGTGTTACAAATCTAAATTTAACTGAAGAAAGAAAATCAAATAACGCGTTCTCATGTGACATTGCAGAGAGCATCTTTCACTTATAGGTCTACAACAAACTGATGATACAAAAGTAAATATTCATGTCAACACAACATACAATCGTCCAGAAATAGGGGTGGACAAGTTTTCTGCATTTAGAATATTTATGCACGTGTACTTGAAATAGAGTTGCGCAAATGTCGCAGGTATTGTTACGTACCAGCTGTGATTTGCTGCTGATATACTGTTTTCAGCTCACGTTCCCTGATAAAAACATTGGTTTAATCCATGTTTGAAAACAGTGGATCATCAAATCTTTGTAGATCTATAGTCAGACATGACTTGACTAACACATGTTTGAAAGCAGTGGATCATCAGATCTTTGTAGACCTATAGTATAGTCAGACATGACTTGACTAATCCATGTTTGAAAACAGTAGATCATCAGATCTTTGTAGATCTATAGCATAGTCAGACATGACTTGACTAATCCATGTTTGAAAACAGTTGATCATCAGATCCTTTTAGATCTATAGTAAGACATGACTTGACTAATCCATGCTTGAAAATAGTGGATCATCAGATCTTTGTAGATCTATAGCATAGTCAGACATGACTTGACTAATCCATGTTTGAAAACAGTGGATCATCAGATCTTTGTAGATCTATAGTATAGTCAGACATGACTTGACTAATCCATGTTTGAAACAGTGGATCATCAGATCCTTTTAGATCTATAGTAAGACATGACTTGACTAATCCATCTTTAAAAATAGTGGATCATCAGATCTTTGTAGACCCACAGTCAGGCATGACCACCCCTGTATCTCAATAGTGGATTTTATTACATTCAGGTACTTTGAAGTGATTCCTCATTCGACTGAGATAAAAAAAGGTCTTTATCCCTCAAGCAGTTATGAAGTTTAGGACACTATTTGCAATACTGACCGAATGGGTATTATACACTGAAATAATGTTATAAAGGTCTTATTGAAGGGTTTTCTTCAAAACTTTCAACACGCTCAAGGGGATTAATTAAGTACAGTGAGTACGTTTTGTGTCAAAATCACGGTGCGTATATTGGTAAAGACCGAGTCATTCACCACATCGAATGCGGCCGTCCTCGTAATGGAAACAACACACAATAGCTCTTGACGTCATATGACATCCATTGATTAAATGCGATAATATCGCTATATTATCAACTGTTTGTTGCTTCTATTTTCTCGCGCGCACAAGTTGTGTACTTCTAATCGTCCAATCACGTCACTGTCTTCATTAACATATTCGTAATATTGCGCAGTGTTTTTAAAACAATAGCATGTGACTCGACGCTCTTGGTGCAATACAGACAACACGAGAAAATTATAGCTGTTCAATTTCTTTTTTTTTTTTTTTTTTTTTTTTGTAAAAGCGGCAGATACAGCATGATTCTATTTATATAATTATTTAGATTTTTATAAAATGTTTTAAGAACTATTAACATATAGAAAAGGTGAGGAAATAATTGCACTTGATGAATACTGTATGTATTGAATGTGCTAAGCTATATTCCCCCAAAATTAAGGATTATTTTAATTGAAAAGGTGCAAATTGGGTGAGAAAAATAATCGATGGTGGGGTTTTTGCACCAAGATAAAGAGATCAATGTCGAGGATTACACTATTTGTCTCCCCGCTAGCTAGAGACTCGTGGGAGACAAGTAATGTAACCCAAAGATGGAAGAGAACTCGGTCAATCAGAAACCCAATCACCTCCAGTTTTCCTCCAGAGCTTTCACAAAATCCACTACCCCTACGTGGATGTCGTATGAATGAATTGCATTGCAATCACCGCGGTGTATTTTACGGAAAAGTTCACTTTTGTGTCCCTTACGAGAAAAAAAAAACACATTCTTTCTCGAAGATGTGCATTGCTGTCACTCTTTGCAAGGAGACGAAGATATTCCAAATAGGTAGGGCAGCTTCCACTTAAATCCCCACACAAATCAAAGTATGTCGACTTTGAACAGAGTCTAATACTATGTTAGTTTACGCTTCTAAATTTGCTGATTTCTTGTTATAGAGAGAACTTCAGTCATACAGCTGCAAAGTTCTACACTGCCTGTATAGTTGAGGCACTCATCTTCTTACACTCAAAAGGAATCATCCACAGAGATCTAAAGCCAGGAAACCTACTCCTGGACTCCAAAGGATATGTAAAACTGGACGTATACCTCTAGATATTTACTCTAAAATACATTATGACTTTTACTATTCTCATTCAGTGAGGCATTTTACATTCTTCCAGCTGATCGAATTTTAAATGATCAATATAAGAATCCTCATTCACTGAGGCATTTTATATTCTTCCAACTGATCGAATTTTAAATGATCAATATAAGAATCCTCACAGGGTACTAACATAGGTAGTATAAAGATTGAGAGTGACTAACCAAAGAGTGCTATCTATTCGAGTCTTTACATAAGCGAAATACCAGTGGTAGTATCATTCCTAGTCTTGTTTAGTTTTTTTCGGTAATTGAGTATTCAGACATTGACTATTCCTTTGCTAATTACAAGCCAACGACAATTCGAAACTTACTCCTTCGAACTGTACATGAATCTGACAGTTCGTCTAAGAATGACTTCTAGGCATCACTTAACTAACTGCGCCAATCAGCTGTTATTGCACCCTAGTGTAGTTTATAAGAAATCATTAATATTTTTCTGCGATTGTTCCTGGAGATTTTGCTGACAAGTGAAGGCTGTTGCTTCTATTGAATACAAAAACTATTACAGTCTAAACAGAAAATAAAATGTCTATTGAGTTCAGTCTGTTGCTTTTTGCGTATAATGACAAAGCAAACACGTGTTTGTCGGCTGGTTCCGAAAAGGTCATTTGGACTAAAATTTGCAACATTTCATTAAGTGCAATCAAGTTAATAAAATGCAACATAACCTCCGCTGAATTTTTACTTCATGCGACTAGCTTAGTGCCTAACATAAGTAAGAGAGTCTTGGTGCATCTGACCTTATAACTAATGCACTGGATGTCATAAAATATGTAGAAAATTGAAGGAAATATATGAACTTAATTTGTGTAGTATAACGATAGTGAGCAGCATCGACTGGTATAGTTTCCATTTACCTGGGATTGTGTACAATTACAATTGATCGAAACTATTTCAAAAAAGAAAGGCTGAATGCGGTCAGAATGTAAAACTTCATGTAAAATGGTCTTGCATGATAAATCGTACCTAACATAAGGAATATTGAGAGAGAGAGAGAGAGAGAGAGAGAGAGAGAGAGAGAGAGAGAGAGAGGGAGGGAGGGAGGGAGGGAGGGAGAGAGAGAGAGGGAGGGAGGGGATGGTTACATTACGTGTTTACTTATCAATCAATCAATCAACATTTTTTCCTGGGGCTGTGGTCATGCAGTAACCATTATTTGTTAGAGGACATCTGCACCGGTAATTAAGCATATAGCATACCTTTCGTCAATACTTGCAAATGGTTTGATGTCCATAATGATGTAAATGTTTACCTTCCTCTCTCCCTCAAAAAAGTTCTCTGACATATCTTTGTTTTGTATTTTAAATGTGTAAGGGGAAGGTCGGTTCAAAGCTTGGTGAAGCTTTGGCGTTGCCCTTTTAGCATATCGTGTGATAAAGATATGTTAAAACTAATTCATAAACATCTAGCTTTTTACTATTGTTTTTTCATTCTTTCATTTCACTTGAAAATACTCTTTCTCCATGTGGTAAGAAAACATGATCAACTATTGTTTCCCCTTTTTGAGTGACTTTGCAACTTTGGGATTCATAGTCCTAATTTCAATGCATTAGTCGAATTAATGATGTAAGAAAAAGGATCTGCAGGTGTGCGTGGGGTTGGGGCTGGAGCTGGTAAATTTAAACAAGCTACAGGGTAAACCTTACGAAAAGGCTAAGAACCAGCATGGCCGACTTGGTGTGGAAAACCTTGAGAGAAATGATGTACAACACATTTCCTATTGATATAAACTGCATTCATTGAATCAATGATAGTTAATCCAATTCCCACTCATAGGGTTGTTAGTCAAATTATTTTAAACATTCCACAAGCATATTATGACTTAAGGCAGGTAATTTTCAATTTAACATTACTTGACTACTTTTGGAACATACTCTACCTTTCAGCTTCACGTAACACCTATCATTTTATGCGTTACTTTTTCTCAATAGATTGACTTTGGGATGTCCAAGAAGGTGAGACCAGGAAAAAAGACTCGGACGCTGTGTGGAACGGCAGATTATGCACAACACAGCCGCCGATATTTGGTCCCTGGGAGTTCTTGTATTTGTTATGCTTTCTGGTCGGTAAGGATGACAGATGACAGTCTCTTTTGTACGGGGATTATAATCGGCTTGATATATATATATATATATATATATATATATATATATATATATATATATATATATATATAATGCATGTATTTAAACATTACGTGAACCTATGATGTTTTAATGCAGCTGAAGTCGCAAAAGCGCACACGTCAAAATAGTCACAACTGCTGCGATCATGTAAGAATGATTATTAACGTCTCATCATATAAGCAATAAAACATATTTAACATATAAAAAAGATACTAACTTTATACATAAGTCTTTCTCCTACAAAAATATATGACACCTTTTAAAAAAAGAACCCCATGTAAAGCATATAGATTTTTAAAAAAAAAGTTAATTTTTCGTATACACAGTCTATGTTAAACCTACGAAAAATCTTGAACTTTAATTCATTTATTAATAAACTATTTATGAAAATAATACAAAGGGCTGTATTAAAAAAAGTATACTGCGACATTCATGCAATATTATAAATTATATTCTGTAATGTGATAATGTATATGCGTCGTTGTCTGACACATTTTTGTTTACATTCAACCCAGACCGCAAATGCGAAATTGCCTCTGACCAAAGAATGAACGTGTTTAATTGCATTGGACTAATTAATCGCACGCTCTACTTGACATTCCATTTAGTTCTCTGACTGATGCCTCTATCATTTGTCATATTTACCTACAGTTTTCGAATGCAAAAAATCGTAAATGTGTATTTACCCTGTGACATGCTGCACAATTATTTGAGCCTTCACAGTCCAATATAATTCTGAAATATTTAATATCTCTAATTCTAGTATGGGCTGGTTTATTTCCATTATGTGGGATAACTCAAAGAAGAAGAAGAAGACATATAATGAAGACATTGCATCTTGGTTCAAAACATTTCAACGGCTATCGTTTTTCCTTTATCTCAAGTCAACTAAAAAAATTTACTTATATATCGGTCCGTTTAGGTTAGCATTTCTTTACGTTTTTGCAAGTAAATAGTCAGCACATGATGTTCGTTATCTTTAAACAATTGCATTTATTCTTGCAGCTCCCTATTTGCAGACAAGAATGATAATGACATCCAGACTTGTGATAACATCTTGAATGGGATCAATGGTCTTGTCTTCCCAAACGAAATAAGAAAGATCGCTGAAGATTTCATACGGAAACTATGCAGGTAAGAAGGGTATCGATGCTGTTGTCTTCCCACGCAATATAAGAACGATTGATGAAGATCTCTCAAGGAAACTATGCATGTAAAAAGGGGATCGATGCTGTTGTCTTCCCGAGCAATATAAGAAAGATTGATGGAGATCTCTTATGGAAACTATGCACGTAAAAAGGGTATCGATGATGTTGTCTTTTCGAGCTATATAAGAAAGATTGATGAAGATCTCTTAAGGAAACTATGCATGTTAAAAGGGTGTTGATGCTGTTGTCTTTCCGAGGAATATAAGAAAAATTGAGGGGCCCTGGGTGGCCGAGTGGTCTAAGGCACTCGCCTTTGCGATCACTGCCATCTCATTTCTGTCCGCGTGGGTTCGAGTCTTGGGCTCGACCAATGTGGTTAGGTGAGAAAGCTTGCCAGTAGCTTCACGTGGGTCGGTGGTTCTTCCCGGGATTTTCCCGGGTTCTTCCTCCACCGTATATACTGGCCGCCATGTATAGCCTATCATGTTCTGAAAAATGGCGTTAAATCCATAAAACCATAAACCAAACCGTAAGAAAGATTGATGAAGATCTCTTAAGGAAACCATGCAGGTAAAAGGGCATCAATGCTGTTGTCGTCCTAAGCGATATAAGATCGCTGAAAATTTCATATAAAAACTATGCAGGGAAGACGGCTTTTTCGTCTTTGATTTCAGCTTATTACTTATATACCAGAAGGATGGCGGTGCATAGGGAACAAAATGAAGACAACAAACCTGTAATCTAACACCACATAAAACCAAAACTTACTCGATTTTAAATTGAAACATTTATATGGCAGAGTTTCAGAACTTAACGTTTGACTGTGGTAAAACATAATCAATGATAGGAATAAAATTATATGAATTAATAACTAGATAAGGCTGAATACATGAGAGCGGTGCCCCATATAGGGATTCCCTTATCTCACATCAGTAGATATACAATTTTGCTGCACGGGTTTCAGTTGTTGTATACATGATACTAATTCTCGATTTTTCCGTCTGCTTTCGAGAAAGGCTTATGAAAAAGGTGACCATAACAAAATATATGTAGGATCGTCTTTGTTTATATGCGTGAAGAAAATACATAGTTTTTTCCAGTTACTTTTGCTCGAAGTTACGAGTAGATTGAAAATCTGCAACCAAACTTCTTCATACGACGGTATGATGAATATGAACGCACCTCCTTATTATCTATTGTGTCCTTACTATCTTGTTACCTACTCTCTCTCTCTCTCTCTCTCTCTCTCTCTCTCTCTCTCTCTCTCTCTCTCTCTCTGTTACCTTTAACAAGAAAGAAAGATATTAATATTTATAATTTTACATCTCTCTTTCATCTAAGATACTTATAGAATGCATTATTCTTTAGGCCTTACAAGTACGTCAGTCTTTGGCTCAAGCAATGTTCGAAGAATGGAAAGAATCTGATACTAATACTTGTGTCTGTTGCATGACGGTGAAGTGTAGTACGGGATTTCTTGCCTGAGTCTCTATATCAGACGACTTCGTTTATGAACAAAGATCCTAAAAAAGAAAACCAAAAGACACATGCGTATAGTACCCATGCGTTGTCTGCATTATTGATGTATGATGTATTGATGAATGTCCTTTAAGCATTCTCTTTCCTTTCTTTCCAAGGAATAATCCTGCCAAACGCCTCTCCGCACAGGAAATACCCATACATGGATGGTTTAACGAATTCCACTGGGAGGCCTTAAGAAACAAAATAATGGAACCACCTTTCATTCCAACGGTTAGAATCCTCTCTGTCTGTCTGTCTGTCTCTCTCTCGCTCTCTCTCTCTCTCTCTCTCTCTCTCTCTCTCTCTCTCTCTCTCTCTATATATATATATATATATATATATATATATATATATATATATATATTATGACTCTAGATCTTAAAATATCGTCACAGAAAGAAAGTGAAACCAACAATGCAAGTAAAATCAACAAGCAATTTATTTCTAGACAATTAAGGTGAAAATTCAAAAATACACTTACAAAAACGTGAATTAAAGTCCAAATAATCAAAAAATCCTATGCGTCCTAATCACAAGTCCTAAATCTAGAATGTTCTTAATGAAGTCCATTAGCCTTGAATGTCCTGATGTGTCAGTAGTCTTCAATGTTCTGATATGCCTGAATGATATAATCGAGAATATCTTTGAATAAATTCACAAAAATCCCAAAGTCATGTATTAATCCAATATGAGAATGAGCACTTTTGTAATTCCAATGAATATTTCAAATAAATAATTCCTCTCTCTGAATTTGCTCTGATTTTCACAACTGTAACATCTGATTACTAAAATAAATTCCTTAATAGACTGATCTTAATAATATGAAGTTTAGTATAGGAATGAAATCTTGTTTACCAAACATATAAATATAAGGATAAGCCACCTGACAGAATATTCTAGAATATGACTAAATCTAATGGAAAAGCACTGTGTGTACCTGATTTTTCTCACATCAGACATGGAAAATTCCAATCTAAGTACTAATTGCTATGTAAACAAGACTGACCTTGAACTCAAACGCAGTAAATATGTTGTTTCCAAAATGACTAAAGTACAACTTATCTCATGGACACATATTATAAATTCAATATGCATAACAATATATATATATATATATATATATATATATATATATATATATATATATATATATATACTTTCCACATTAATTTCTGAAGCCCCGCCCCTCCCTACCCCCTACCCACCCCTCAATAAACAAACACCCCTCCCAAAAAAAGTACCCAAGGGAACAAATGGCAAGATAATTACTTACTGGGAATTCGCTCTTATTCCTGAGATAAAGGTTTTAGTGCATTACGTTGTTGCTTCAAACAACTGATTAAAAAACAAAACCGCTAACAACGACCCATCCACAAAGACAATAGGACCCTCCTCACATGTTCACACATTTTAGTACCGCCTAATATGTCAGTTTGTGCAAAACCACATAAAATGTACGAGTTCGCGATATTTTCCTTCATCTCTCCGATTAGATGAATTAAAATAGGGCATTACTTTCATATGCCCTTTTCTTCCAGTTATCTTGCTCTGACTTCCTATTTACAATAAAAGACAACCCCTATCTGCATCTATCGCCAGCGTATTGTCGACCACGTGAAGCATTATCGTTACTAACTGAGTGAATTGTATTTTTGCTATTGACAGTGTTTTCTATCATCTATCCATCTAGCTGCCTAGATATTTCTGATTTTGTTTCTTTTGTCTCTTCGTTGATTGTTTACTAACTAAATATTACCCAAGGCATATATGTTTAGTTTATTCAGGTCAAATCATCAGTTGATACCAGGAATTTCGATTTTGATGGCTTCCCAGAAGAGGCAGATTATCCACGCACTGATGACGTTACAAGCTGGGACCCGGATTTTTAGCTCAATTCTACCATCCCCACCTTTCACCTGTAAACTTCGATTTTTTCCCAGTCATCATGAATTTGTAGCTGAGACAGGGGTCGGGGTTTGAATAATAGTTAATTATGATGATGATGGCTATCAAGAACACTTACCAGGCACAAAACAACTTCATGAAAATTACGTGGAGAGTGAAGGGATGATATTTGTGAACAAATATTTGCTGGACATTCACGTAATGGTCACAGTAGAGGCCATCAGCGTATGTGACTTGGACATACTTAAATTCGATATCCACGTTATATGCATATCACACGGCAAGCTCCTGCACTCTGTGCCACACGACTTCAGGCCCAGCACTTCTCAAAGACTAGTCAATAATCTTTGTATTATATAATTAAAACAAGTATATATATATTAATTGTTTATTATGTTATAGAACTAACACAAATGAAACAAACAATTCAAGTAAACGTTTTATTAAACACTTTATATGTCTTTAATTCAGTGAATGAAACCTGAGCACCGGGCAGTTATACACGCTACTTTACTACTATGGAAGTGTGTGCGTAGGTGCGGTGATGCTCTGTCAGCAGTGAACGAAACTACGTTTGTTAAAGAAGATGGAATGACCTGTTGCTAAAGAAACACAACACAATATCGATATTAGGAAGAAAACGAGTGCATTCAGCCAATGACGCAATACAAAATTGAAGGTACAACTATGAAAAGATGCACCATAGATAATCTCCCGAAGGTGGTCGTTGTGGGCGGCTTGGTCTTTATTGTCTTTCTCTGTCAGGTGGAAGCAGTACTTGTGGAGGGTGCAACTGGAAAAGCAATGTGCGTCAGGATTGAAGAATATGACTTCTGCCCCCTTTCGCTTAGTTCAGAATCGTACGCTGTGATTCATGAGATAGTTCTGTGCATAATTTTGATTGGGGGGGATTCCGGCTTTGGAGAGTTTCGTATCTGTTGTTTTAAGGATGGTAAATTCTACTCGGAAGGTCTGCATTTTCAGCCGAATCCTTCATCAGTGAACACATGGTATTGTAGCCCATCGGTTTTGGATAATACCTCCAAAAGGGACGTAGATTAATTTTGGAGTCGTTTCCTTTTTTCAGTTATTACTCAAGACCGATGGACCACAATTCCCTTGGTTAACTGATGAAGGTTGCGACTGAAAATGCGGGCCTTCAAGTAAAATTATCAACCATTCCGTCCAAAAAAACAACAGTTAGGAAACTCTCTAAAGCCTGAGACCCACAAATCAAAATTATGCAAGTCACAGGACACATAGATATCTCATAAATCATAGCGTACGACTCCGAACTAAGCTCACAGGAACAGAAGTCATCCTGACGCACACTGCCGTTCCAAATCTACCCGCTACAAGTACTGATTCCACCATGACAGGAACAGTGAATAAGGACGATGCCGCCACAACGACCACCTTGAGGAATCTCCATCAGCGTGCCTTCAGTAGTCTTTGACTTATTTCATCATTTACCGAAGGTACTAATTTTTTCCTAATGTCAATATTACCATGTGTTTCTTTGGCCACATGATATTTCATCCTCTTTGACAAACTTAGTTTCTTTCACAGCTGACGTAGCATTACTCCACGTAAACGGGCTCGTCCATGGTAGTAAAGTAGTGCAGTACTGCGCGGTGCTCAGGTTTCATTCATAATATGAACAACATGTAAAATATTCAATAAAACGTTGAAATGATTTTTGTTTCATTTGTGCTATTTCCAACAACATAAAGTAACAATTATTATGCTTGTTTTTAAATATATAATAAAAAAAAGTTATTGACTGAACTTTGCAAGCGCGGGCATTCGATTTCCTGTTACATGACTTTGGGACCAGAGTTTCGCAATACTCTCTTAATAACAAATATAATATCTCGGTTTAAGAATTCTTTGGTTGAAATTCAAAAATTTAACATTTAACATATGTGATATCCTGAAAAAATACACGTAATTCCTCTGATATCCCTATATTTCATTCAAGTCCACGTCATATTACCCTCACCATCACGTAAACCGCACACTATTTTGTGTTTCCCCGAGTTTTGGGACTCTGGTTTTGTTTATTAGCTTGCTTGGCTTTGTTTATTTGCTTTTCTTGTTTGTTTGTTGGTTATTTTTTTTCTTCTTTTAAATGCGACAACTGTGCTTGCATTTGTTCAGAAAGATGTCATTTTTACAAACGTAAATTCACTTTTCTTCAGTATAATAAAACAATTATTGTCCTTGTTCTGGGGTGATATCAGTGCTGGATTACCCAATAGGCAGACTAAGCACGTGCTTAGGGCACCAGCAAAGCAGGGGCACACACACAAACAAAGAAAGAAAAAAAAAAGAAACAGAAATTACGGATTCGTATTGTTTTTATTTTGAATTACATGGGGGGGGGGGAACCATACTCTTTTCAGTGCATATGGCCTCTAAAGGTCTTAATCCGGCCCTGGGTGATATGCTGACTTGTACACCCTGAGGATATGTTATGTTACCCTCAGATAACATGACATATTCCTTGAGTGGACAATTCGTTAAGTAACTTCAAAACAAGGGCACTAATTTTGTGATGTTGTAACTCTTTAGCTTGTCTCCATGAAGAGTTATTATACTACACCTCGGCTTTGGCGGCAGCGTGCACATACTAAAGCATATACATATGGCCAACTTTACTGCATTTCAATCATTCTTTCTTCCTGCGTTGGCGTCCACACACACACACACACACACACACACACACACAACCTAATTGCATATCAACCATTGTTTCTTCCTAAATACTAGGCAGCAGATTGAAATGGATCCTATTTCTTGCACTTAGCCCTCCCGCCCACTCTAGAGGGCGGGGGGGGGGGGGGGGCTAAAGGGGATATCGTTGTACATACATATGGATTATTTCTTCATTCATTGTAAAGTTTTTACATTTGGTCATGCTTTCTGGCACCAGGTATACATACTGTTATTCCTGGAATCTCAAAACTTTGTGAGGAGATGCATCTTGACAGTAGTACACCCTCACTACAAAAGTAGGTCACTGTGATCCATATCTCATGTTTCAGTGACTATGGTTAAATTGTGTTTTAAGTTTATTTTTCAGTCAGTTTTCATACTTAAATCATCAAACTAGATGCAAAAATATGTTATGCATCTTTATTAGTACCAGACGCTTACAACAAAAGAAGGTCACTGTGTCCTATATTTAACATTTTACTGCGTTCGGTTAAGGTTATTCTTAATCTCATGGTCACATAGGTTTCTTGCACCTTGTATACATACTGTTATACCTGGAATCATAACACTCGGAGAAGGTGTGCATATTTACGAGTACTACACCCTCATAACAAAAGTAGGGAACTCTAACCCATATTTTATGCTTCACTGATTTTGATTAGTCATATAGAAATCAAATATACCAATTCATCAAACCGGATTAATCTAGTTTCATAAAATTTAGTTATAATGACTGCCGTGCTACCACACCGAAAGCAAGATAAACTAAAATTAATATGACGAGAGATACTAATAATAATCAATACGATCAACTGGTATGCCTGTTTTCTATACTTGTTAGAAGTACGTCCCTACTTCCGGAAGTATAGAGATGTAGTCAAGGATGTATTGAAACTAATGTGCTGAATATAAATGAACAGACTAGTGGAGAATATGCTAAAGAGACAGAGAGTGAAATATTACCTTCCAAAGTAGTTGAAATACTGGCTGAGAAAGTGGCTAGTATATTAGCTGAAAAGGTGACTGAAAAATTACTACCTAAACTATTATCCAAAATATTTGTAACTGAGTCTACATCTATAACCGTAACTAAATCTGTACTCAAGTCTGAACCTAATGTATCTATATTATCCATGCCAAAACCTAATGTACCTATATCATCCAAATTACCCGTTCAAGCCTAAACATAATGTACCTATATCATCCTAATTTCCTTTCCAAGCCTAAACCTAATGTACCTATATCATCCACATTACCTGTGAAGAATGAAAGGATTAAATATACAGATTGTGAGAAATAAATTTGGCAACCAATATATGCAGATTTAAGAAGACATGTTTGGTATTCGTAATAGTGGTAATCACAGCAATTTTAAAACCCAATAGCTCAGCTTACTTTAATGATGCTGAATCCAGTGATGCCACCTCTAATGATCCTGACTCAAATGATGCTGACTCTGTTGATCCTGACTCTAATGATACCGACTATAATGATGCTGAATTTAATGATGCTGACTCTAATGATGCTGATTCTGATGATGCAGACTCTAATGATGCTGACTCTAATGATGCTGACTCTAATGATGCTGACTCTGATGATGCAGACTCTAATAATGCTGACTTTAATGATGCTGACTCTGATGATGCTGACTCTAATAATGCTGACTTTAATGATGCTGACTCTAATAATGCTGACTTTAATGATGCTGACTCTGATGATGCTGACTCTAATAATGCTGACTCTGATGATGCTGACTCTAATAATGCTGACTTTAATGACGCTGACTCTAATAATGCTGACTCTAATGATCCTGACTCTAATGATGCTGACTCTAATAATGCTGACTTTAATGATGCTGACTCTAATAATGCTGACTCTAATGATCCTGACTCTGATGATGCTGACTCTAATAATGCTGACTTTAATGATGCTGACTCTAATAATGCTGACTCTAATGATCCTGACTATTATGATCCTGACTGTAATGATCCTGACTCTAATAACTATGATGATGCTATGGTCGTATGAATGAACTGCTGTATTCAAATTGGTTATTCAGCATCATCTACTGATAATAAAGAATATGCACAGGCTTATTATGAAGGACATATAAATAACTGGCATCAGTATAGCAAATGTGTCCTATCATCTAAATCTAACTATGAGCATAAGGATATAAATGACCTACTAATGAGAAATATTTCATTTAAGCACAATGGCAAATTTGTATAGTTGGATAGCTTTCAAAGCAGATATTTTATGGCATTTGCTTTGAATGAAAATATGGCATGTAACAAGCGTAATAAAAAGATAATACCCTATATGGATGATGATGAATATATACAATTTTTCCAAATGTTAATACTTCCGGAAGTAAAGAAATATACTTCCGGAAGTAGGAAGCTTAAGTGTATAGTAGTGAAGTAAGTCTCTAGAAAGAATTTTGAAAAATAGCTAAATCTACAGGATCTAAATGGATACTAGATATAAACAAATATCAAATATCTATAATATCTGAATTGATACTAGATATAAACAATTATCAAATATCTACAATATCTAAATGGATACTAGATATAAACAATTATCAAATATCTACAATATCTAAATGGATACCAGATATAAACCATTATCAAATATCTAAAGTATCTAAATGGATACTAGATATAAACAATTATCAAATATCTAAAGTATCTAAATGGATACTAGATATAAACAATTAGCAAATATCTGCAGTATTTAAATGGATACTAGATATAAACAATTATCAAATACTGCTCCATATCCTTGTCCAGCAACACAATTTAATTTTTAATGCAGTTGTTAATACTGGTGTTACAAACGTTCTCAGAAAGATAAACATCTACTATATCCAAGATAATTTCTTTACATACAGAACATTAGACATTTTCAAAGACAGTACTCTTAAATTTATGATGATTCACTTAATAGATACAGAGCTTAATGTGATATGTCCTTTGGACAAAATCAACTTAATTGAGCTGTATGGTGTGCAACATCTGAATGTGGAATATGTTAATCGCATTTATCAGATTTAAGTATATCAGAATTAGAGATGTATGTTTAAAGATTAGATATTTGCTTTCAATCCAGAAAGCTTCTATCTGAATGTTAATACCTTAACCATATGACCAATCATTTAACTCTAATACTAATGGGATAAACTTAGTTTAAGATAATCTACAACAGCTTTAATATTCCACCACATCATGATTGGATATACTTCAAAGGGCAGAATTTAATTGTCAATAATAGCCAAAAAACCTATTACGAGAGAGAGAGAGAGAGAGAGAGAGAGAGAGAGAGAGAGAGAGAGAGAGATTATTCTTTCCACAAGATAGGAACGGTCGAACGAAAGAAGGAATAGCAAGACTAAATCAAAGTATTAGATCACATGTGATGGCCATAATGGTTGTTCAAGTTTCTAATATGACAAGTATAACTGAGTCTGAAGCTGCTATACAAAATAGAGCTAAAATTGAATAGAGACTTAAATGGTTAAAGGTTATGATTCAGATGAAGCATAATGACTAAAGCAATATATCACAGATTCAATAGTTAAATTGGATTACGCTGTTGGTGGTGATGGTATCTTTCTCTTACCTAGTGATATGGTTATAAAGATTGGTAATATTGTTTGGTAAAATAACAATATGAAGGAGTCAACTGATATCTTCACTTTAGGATTTAAAGACATAAATACCCATGCAACAATACAATTTATTCCAGCAACTAATAAACATAATGTAACAATTTGTCAAAGGTTGATAATGTCTACCTGGTTGGTAGGGAACTCACAATACTGAAATCACCTAAATTAAAGTCATAATGTGTCTCATTCCGGATCAGTGCCCTCGAACCTACTGTGTCTTGTGTGGCCTGCTCTTTATTGTACCACGCAGCAAAGGTTTACCGGCTTTTCCGCGTCAGGCAATTGAGAACGAAATTTCCGCGCCGATGTTTGTCAGCGAGCTCCATATCAGCGATTAATTGTGTGAAAACGTTGGTATGAATAGAAGAATGCTAAGCGCAAGTGCAAAACGAAAATATTGCTAATTAATGCGTTAAGTAAACATAAAAACGAGATTTCGGCAATTGAGCAAAGGAACAAATCATTTTAATGTGCAATAATTGTTATCAAAGTCATCATAATATCATAATAAAACTGTCAGATTTGCACACAAAAAGAAGGTATGAGTAGATAAAATAAAAATAAAAATAAAAAAAAACAAGCGCAGCTCAAGTAAACAGAAAACATTGTTATTAATTATTGAATGAAGTAAGATTTCCGGCAATTGATCAAACTAAACTAATCCTTTTAATTATATAATTATTATAAAAATAATCCGAGTGAGGCACGAGTAGATAGTAAAGGGTGCGGAGCGAAAGTAACCTTGAAGAATCGTTTCTAATTACTGCATGACGTGAACATAAAAGGGAGATTTCGGTAAGTGATCAAAGAAATTAATCCTTTTAATTAGTAATAATTATTATTAAGGTCATCAAAAGCAAAAGACAGCATTGCAATTTTGTGTCAAAATTTGGGTATATATACGAGTCGATTTTAAAAATAAGAAATACCCTGAAATCAAACATTCGAGAAGATGGCAACTGTGACAATATTTTCTATCTCGAAAGGAAGAACTGCTATTGGCTTCAAAGGATTTGCTTATAGGCTAGATAAGCGTGCTGTAAACGGAAGTGTTTATTTTCATTGTCTCGTTGAGGGTTGTCGGAATGAAAACTGACAACGAATACAGAAATGTAGTTATCATGAACGGAGATCACTCACATCCTCCTTCGCCTGAACAGATCGAAGTAAGAAACATCAAAAGTCAGTTGAAAGAAAACGCAGCCGCAACAACTGTGTCCATCCCTCAGCTTTATCGAGAAACCACGGTTCAACTGACCAGCAATTCAAGTGCTGCGGCGGTGATGCCATCTTTACGATCTGTTGAATACTCGTTGTACAGAAAGTGCCGACGTCTGCTACCTCCATTGCCGGCAACAGTTGCTGAACGCCTCAGAGAAATGGAGGGAAGTGACGATTTCTTGATGCATATTTCGAATGACAATAGCATCCTTATTTTTTGCACTCCATCAAGCCTCCGAAATTTGAGCGAAGCTGATACAATAACTATGGATGGGACTTTTGATTGCGCTCCAGCTCTATATGCTCAGCTTTTTACGACTCATGGATGTTATCATGACAAACTGTTGCCTTTGGTATATTACTTGATTTCGTCAAAAAGCAGAACAGCTTATGAAGAAGTTTTCCAGGTGATAAAAAGCAATTGCCAACGTCAACAACTGGTGTTTGACCCATTTAATGTTATTTCTGATTTCGAAAGCAGTTTGATAACTGTCGTAAGAGATGTATTCCCAAACGCGCGTCACCAAGGATGCTACTTCCATTGCACGCAGGCAATTTGAAAAAGGTCCAACACTTGTGCTTGACAAAATCGTACACTTCTGATGAAGAAATCAAAAAGCAAATACGCATGTTGATGGCACTTGGTTTTGCACCTATCCTGTTGATTCGAAGTGTCTTTGAGCAGCTCGAAAACTCTTCATCTCCAGTTCTTCAACCTCTATTCCAGTACTTTGAACAACAATGGATTGCGAATACTCCCATTAAAATGTGGAATGCCTACGACGTCGACATTCGTACCAATAATGACTGCGAAGGTTGGCACAATCGTTTCAACAGAATTGTCAACAAACACCATCCAAATATTTGGCACCTTCTTCTGTGCATTAAAGACGAGGAATCATCCGTGGGAGTAACTCGGCAACATTTTTTCAGCTGGTCAGCAAGGAAGAAGATCTGTTAAGAAGTACAAGAAGCAGAACTCTCGAGTGGCCACTCTTCGCCAACGATATCCGACGAAATATTGATGTTATAGCCTTGATTTGTGGCATTTCACATACTCTTTGCTGTTAACACGCAATAAATGAAAATTGCTCGATTATTTTCTTTCTTACATTATTTGTAATTACTCCATGTTGTAAATCGCAAGCTCATTTTGTATTTATCCTAGTAACTAAGTCGGAATTTGTAAATATGTAAAAGAAATATATTTGACGCCCATCTGCCAGTCGCGGAAATGAGAATTAGCGGAAACGCCGGCCGCGGAAAAGCCTGTCGCGTAAACGCCTGATGCGGAAATGCCAGTCGCGGCAAAACAGGCATACCGCAGCAGAGGGTTTTATAATGTCTCATTTAAGTTTCAGGATGAATTCAAGCCCCAAACCTCTACCATAATCACGGCCAGGAAACGTCCGTTGAAGGCTGTAATGATGAATTTGATTATGGGATAATCAATCTAAGCATCTTCGTCCTTTTAGTTAAACCCACACACACCCCAAAAAAACACAAAAAACCCGAAACAAACACACAAACATTAAAACTTGGATTTGCGGCTGAGATGCGGCCATTTTTGAATAGATTCATGAAAAACAAACCTATTACGTGACGGGATCACGTGATAAAATATGACCGTGGATATAAAAACTAAAATAGTAATTCATTGAAAATAATACTCAAAAGATACCTTCAGTTAACAATATATTTCTTAGTTTGGATATGTTTAATTGGTCTGCTATTTGGTCTATATATGTTCAGGACGCAGATCGTTGGCTGCGTACTACTTTGTTGCACAAGAATTTTATGCTGTTTGTTTTCTATGTTACCCCCAAGCGGGGAAATCAATCTGCCTCATACATCAGGGGTATTTCCTGGATTGACAGAAAGCAGAGGTTGTTCCTATTGCGTTGATAATATAAAATACTCTAAAGATCCCTAAAATCTTTATCTTCTAAAGAAAGTATATTGAAAGAAAACCTCTGAGTATTGCTTAAACTACACTGTACAAGGGGTATTTAAAAAGTTTTGAATATTAGTGCCCTGTACAACAAAGTTCTTTATTAGTGAAAAGTATTCTGTGCATCCGCTCAAAGTACCCCCCATACACGTCATCACACTTTCTCAGTCTGATTATTCAATTATTAAATTCCATTGTTTATTCACTTTCGGGTATGTTGTTTATACACTGAAAAACTGCACTTCAAACTGCATTGGGGCTTTCAAATCGTCTGATAATAGGATTCAGTCAAAAATCACTTGGAGCTAAATCAGGGCTGTATGGAGGAAGTGGCAAAGTTTGGATGCTGTGCTCCTTCAGAAAGTCTGTCACAACGGCGGATTTATTCACCGGTGCGTTATCATAGAGTAGATAGATGCCTTTGGTACCAGTGCACGGACGGGCAGTTCGGTAGTGTTTCGCAACTATTGACAACACTTTGGCGGCATAAAATATCCAGTGACACAAACAGAGTCAACCACAGGTACATGAACGACCGGGCTTGCATACAAAAAAATGCGTATACAACTCTCATGACAGGCCGACTACATCGGGTGATTTGCGGTCTCTGTTCGTTTTCTCTGATCCAAACTTTAATATTTTCTCTTTAGTCGGGTTCATAAAAGTAAATCCATGTTTCATCACCTGAGACAATTTCATTCAAACGTCTCTGGTCATTCTTTTCATATTTGGTGAGTAACCTTTTGGCAATTTCAACCCGCGTCTGTTTTGAATCAGCCTCCAACAAATGCGGGACCCATATGGTACAAACCGTTATGAGCTTCAAATGACTCTTCAATATATTAAAACAGCTGAGGAAGTAATGCCCGTGAGAAAAGAAATATCTTCCACTGTGTATCGAGTATCTTCAATTGCCCTCTTCACAGCAGTTACATCCCACTCAACAATCGCAGACAACGGTCTTCCAGAACGTGGGTCATCTTCCATGTATTCGCGACCACCTAAAAATTGTAGGATATGACACAGAATTACATTCGTAAACCTTGTCAAAGTCGGCCTTGATATCAGTCGGAGAGTACCCTAAGAGTGCCCGGATTTTACAGTATGTTCTTTGCTCAGTAGCAAAATTGTTCTCCTTCGACATTTTTCCATCACTGTCATTTACATATGTTACTTCACAGGCATATATGTACAGGTTTCTGGCGTGCTGCACGTGCAGCTGCAGATCTTTTAAAGAAAGTTATTTTGTCTATTAATCAGTGTTAAATTTGTTGACAGGTTAAAAAAAAGTTATAACAAAATATTCTGAACTTTTCAAATACCCAACGTACTGCACAGTTTTGCATTAAGCTCAGTGCCACATATCGTCATGTTTTAGTGACATTTTGAAAAATTGACCATGTACTAGGTTACAATAGGAATTTGTTTCCTTGCTATAATTGCTTAGACAAAAATTTTAAAACGGTTGTAACGTTCATCTCTTGACATCAAGTAGGAGCATCCATTTTATGACAGTCTGTGAAATTTAATTGGGAAAACTAGGCAACAGGATTTTTTTAATAAAAAAAAGCATGTCACTCGCTTTTATTCCAAGTTGACTAAATAAGCAAGTCCTCCTTAAAATAATCAAGCTTCATTGTTTTCACTCTAGCCTTGATGGTATTTCTATCAAGTTTAAAGTTCGCATAGGCGTTCGTTAAGGAGGTTTGATTTTTTTATCCCTAATGTCAGGTTAGTGCCCTCTGGCTGCAGTGAAATGCATGCACAATGCACCTCTATTCTTCACCCACTTTCATACAAGTAGGAAAATGGCGAAAAGTCGAAAGCCGAGGAAAATCGAGGTTTGCCAGTGATGTTTACAGAACATTTCGGACAAGAGTGTTCGTTGGCACTATGCGAGTGTGGTGAAAAATCGACTCTTTTACTCTGTTGCAACATGCTGCACATTGCATAGACAAGATTCTACTTGAGGTATCTGTGTCTCAGAGCTTGAATTATATCTTCGAAAAGCTGTAATACATTCACCTGGTAAAGTTAATGTTGTGGTCATGCAAAAATCCCATTTCTATGCATATTTCTCAATATGAGTATAGAAAGAACAAGCACAATTAATGGTCCATCTAGTTAACTCTACTCCATGCTATACATTATCACGTCGAATGCAAAATGGCTGCTTATATCCAACTAGAAAAACAACAACAATAGCAAAAGTTATTATTATTATTATTATTATTATTATTATTATTTCTTGGTTTGAATGATTCATTTGGGGAAATTGATCTTGATATCTTTGCCAAGATCCCAATTTGCTTTGACCAATACGAATTTATGCTAAATTTAGTTGTTAATAGATGTATAGAATTACGTAGCATGTCTTTTTTAAAACTATACGAGCAGTCCTAATTCAATATTGTCATTGTAGTCAAAATAATGAATAACATGGAACCAAGTGTATATTCGGCAGAAACATCCGCGTCCTCCGAATATATTTCTAGTCTAGTCTAGTCTAGATTTGTCAAGTCTTGTGAAGTAGAGGAGCCGCGGTGGCTTTGTGGTTAGTGTGGCAAACTCGCAACCAGAAGGGTGCGGGTTCAAATCCTGCCCAGACCAGGCCAAGTAGGCCACCGTGGTGTGTTCTTAGGCAAGGCACTTTACACCAACTGCCTCACCATGATAGAATTTTTCATGTGTTGATGTGCCATTCAGCACCAGTCAACCAATCGATCAATCTTGTGTAGTCGAGATATAAAAAACCACAATGCTTTTATCTATAAACAGCTATTTATCTTTACTTAAACATATTCTAGACGTAAAATCCAAATATTAAAATGAGCTGCACGGGTCAAATTGAATAAAATTTATAGCGTAAAGGAAATAAGTATCCTGAATTTAGAAAAGTGCGTCTAAACCAGTTGTACTCACCGTTGTTTTCTGAACCATGATAAATGAAACTCGTTATATCCAGAATCAGTATGCAATACAAATTACCAAATCTGTCACCCAAGACAGAGTAATAAAAACTGCATTTAATAGTGCTCTTTGCTAAAATTTACTTTTTCTGTATTGTTCTTTTTTCCAAGCTGGTGCAGATATTTTCAGTTAATGTGCTTCACAGATGAAGTGTAATTTTGCAGAGCATGCAGCGTCGTTTCCAACATATTGTCCAATGTGCTTCGCAAGCCTCGCACAATCTTCATTATTACTCCAATCATCAGGCTGACCTGTTGTCCAAATACCCAACCCAGCCTTTCCAATCATTGTCTGGTGATCACTGCTTTTTGTCCAATGCCAGATGCCTTCGTTCAGTGCATCGGTGCCGTCTATCCAAACCTGGTCTGTCGCCTCTGAAATAATAGAATTTTACAATGAAAATAATAGTTTATGAAGAAAAGTTGGAGTCAATGTGTTCCTTGTCCTCACAAAATTAACAGACACTTTTTCATTTTCTGATAGAAAGCAGGTGAACGCAAAACAATTATCATTTCATCTAGCATATTGCGCAACAGCCATTGAAAGTATGCTGAATAATTTTTGTTTTTATATTCTTTGTCTCGTCCTTGCAATTCTTTGTACTCGCATCGTTACCTTTCATATTTTATCTTCTAGTGCTTCATGTTTACGTTTATTTGGAAGGGTTTATCTTCCTAAGTTATTTGTTTGCAATTTTTTATATTTGCATTTTTAGAACTTTACCTTAAATTGTCACCATATAGCTATAAATAGGACAATAATACATATACTTGTTCTCCTAACATTGTTCTTGACCCAAACAACTTCGAATAATCCTTGCGTTCTTAACGCGCAGGGAAAATATATCTATATATTGCCACTTCTCCTCGGTGATGGTTTTTTACTACACGGCGTTTTGCGCTTTTTAATATGGCGATCGATCCCCATCCGGTTTCTTGTAGCATGTAGAAGATTAGTTGTACAAAATTTTGATTTACTAGAAGCTTTAAAGATGTTTGATATTTATGTATTTTTTGCATACTATCTTTTATCCAATACTTTTATCTATATTCTCACACGAATTCCCTCAATATTTATGATTTGACAATTTTCTTGTACAATTACCATCACCATCATCATAATCACTACCACCACCACCACCACCACCACCATAAGTAATTATTATTACTATTACTACTCAAGATCATTGCACATGCGTCAATAAATGAACACGAACATTTTTCGCTAGGGAACAATTTTGAAATTTGAAGTTAAATTCAAAGCATTTGGAAATCAGAAAATTGCGATAGGACATATTATTAAGTACAGAATCACCTCTTTTAATATTCTGATTACTTGATGAGAAAATACAGCTTTTGGAAAGATTTAGAAGCAGAAATTTAAACCGCGTGTTTTTCCCGCAGACTGCAAACAAGGGCAAACAAGGGAACGCCACATTGATCATCAGAACATCAACATATACAAGATACAGTGAGAGAATTTACTCTTGAACAAATACATAGATCTCCTACCAGACAGGGTCGTCTACTTGACCTGATGATTCATTTGATACTGAATCGAATGTCTTTCTGTAGTCAATTGCTACTGATATGCCTGGTCACTTATTGATACTGAGTCGAATGTCTTTCTGTCGTCAATTGCCACTGATCTGCCTGGTCGCTTATTGATATGTATGTATTCAATAACGTCATCAATCGAACTAATTATTGAACTGATACATCGCCGTTTGCTATACCCAACCTAAGTTTCATGTATGAGTTTGGTTATAACACTTTTGTAGTTTAATTGCAAACATTTTCGCTAAAATAGTGTAATGTTTGTGATACACACACACACACACACACACACACACACACACACACACACACTTAGTGAGTTCGTCTCTGGCTCATCCTTTACCTTTGTGTAGTAGCGTAACCTCCCACACTCTTCTCTGGCTAACATATCAAAGCCTTTGCTATAAACATATATGCACCAATAAACGACTATATGTTGTATTTCCCACAAAATAATTTGTAAAACTCGGACATAAAGCCATGTAATCCCAGGGAGGAACCATTTTTTAATTTGGGCAAAGCAGCACTAAACTCCTCAATAGTTAACTCACAATCCAGAAAAACTCTGAATGTTGCTAAAAACCTGAACATCATCTTGCAATGACGAGCTTTCAACTCTTCGACTGAATATGTTTTGATAATATAATATTTGTTCATTCAAGATTTGACATTTATCCGTAATAACCATATTTCTAAATTTTAATGAAGTGCGTTTTCTTTTTAGCTGTTGTTTTTTTTTTTCTTCAATTGGCTTTAATTTTTACAAGATTAAGAAAAAGTGTATTTTTCCCTTCAAGTATCCATTTTTCTTGCGAACGTATTTGTGCAGCTTTGGCTTCATGGAGTGTTAAAATATCATACTCTTTCATTAAAACCATGACCTCCTTTCCTCGAGACTCAGAATAGTTATGCTAAGTCAGTCACGTGTTTTGAATAATTAATTCTATTCACTGATCCTAGAGGAATAGTTTTTAGATGAATGTTTGTAAAATTCTCTGACATACATATCATTGAAAGTTGCGCATGTACTTACTGCTCGACTGAAGATAATCTCGAAGTACAGTCAATTCTTCGGGTGTTTCTATGCTGGCTAATGAACCGCCAAACAATGTGCAGTACATCTACCGAGATAAGAAACAATCATTGGTAGGGGATATCCTCATGGTATGATTTTATAAGACAAAATATTAAACACTCACTGAGACAGAATTTTACATACGGACATCACGGACTGATACGTCTGCACGTATTATTCCGTGCAGAAAAAAATATGAAAAAAGATTATATCGTGCGTTTCTGTCACCCGTAGCAATTACGTAATTAAAAACGTGTCAAAAGTTGATTATTATTAAGAAATTAACTGTGTTTTGTGAAACTACACAAATTATATAGAAAAACAAATAATTTGATAATTGACAACTATTTCTCATATATTGAGTACTTTAATTAATGGTCAAGGCAGCACTTTAGTTCACGGTAGAGCGGATGAATTGGTGAGTGAAGTTATTCGTATTGATTGAGTTACATATTAATGCGCAGTGATCTAGATAACTGACTGCTCAAAAATGTATCTCGAGTCACTTTATCCGAACTGAAACGGAAACTATATTCCTGATTAATAAAAGATCATAAAATTAAGATAAGCTGAATAACTGAACCAATTACAACAATATTTTCTGAATTATAGAAACCCGAAATAGCATTTGCCGTTCTGGTGTTCTAGTTGGGGGCGGGGTGGTGGGGGTGCTGGTGGTGGCGGTGGTACTTGACTTCCTATATATTGGTATCCAGGGACTTCTCGTCCGATTGGGTGCATTTTATTAATAGTTTTTTTTCCCCTATATACTTCAGCTGCACGATTGGGTCCTTATCTCTGGGTCCCATGACATGAAAAGGTCCTTAATTAGGAACTTGGGGCTTATTATAGCGAAGTGGGCATCTGACTCCAATTAAACCTTGGGGACGCAATTGGAGATGTTGTAAAATAGGTATAGGAATTTAAATTTAGTGTGATGCATAATTGGGTACCTTGTTGGGACAATAGGCCGCATATTCCTATCCAAAATACTATGGGCACCCACCATCCACTACCCTCTTGATGTTTTGCAAACAAAAGCGCCTTGAAACAGATCTATATTAATAAATATAATAAAATCCCTCTAAGCAGGCATTGATGCTGGTCATTGGTTATTGCATAAGTTGTGCAAAGAAAGATTAATTGATATGGTAGAACTATAAAGTGCATAGTGATCACAACTTTTTCTTTTTCAAAGTTGGTAGATATATAATATTCAATTTATTTAGTAGGATTTTTTGGTGGGGGTGGGGTGGGGTGAAGGGGTAATTTTGCTCCCATAAGTTTCAAAATGTCATATGTACTGTTAGATTCAAAGAGTGATATACTTCTGTGTATTTATGGATGGATACAGTCAGGTATGTATGTATGTATCTATGTATGTACGTATGTATGTATGTACGTATGTATGTATACTTTCATTTTTCTTCAATGTTACCTGCGCCTCTATCCATGTTGCTTCCACCGGTACGTATATGTAACAACGATTCGCACGTTGAACAAAAGCATACGGGCACTGACTCGATGACGTTGATTCTGTGATTAAGAGTATATATATATATATATATATATATATATATATATATATATATATATATATATAGAGAGAGAGAGAGAGAGAGAGAGAGAGAGAGAGAGAGAGATCATATTATCGTACATGTTAGAGAGTTTATATTGTGTCCTCTACGTTCAATTCTGTGATATTATCCTTTTTCATTGCACCTTTATAACCATATTAAATATTTCCTAAGGACATTGACTTTCTAGTCGTCTTATTACATTTTTAAAGTAAATAAATTTGTTGTTGATATATATATTTCCCCATATAATAAATTCAACAAATTTTATACCAGTATTTTGGCATTAGCCCCTCCCAATGCTAACTTTCTAAGTTTTTCATTACTTATTCCTGCTCTATTTGATTTATTCTCACATATACTGGTAGGCATAAATATGTAAACGCCATGAAAATGTTATAATCATTCAGCCTAAAAATATGATCACTACCAAAAGAAATGGTTATGTCTCTAATAAGCATTCTTCCTAAACTGTGCTTTTAACTTTTAACTTTTATATCGACAGAAATAAAAAATAAAAACTACCAGGTACAAAGACATTGGGTCCTAACCTTGGTATTACCACGTGAAGCATTTGTTCAGGTTATATACTTCTCGGTGTATGTGTAATATAAAGATGTGTTGGATTAAGATGTTTAACACCATGTGGTGTTCTGTACTGTTTATGGTGAGTTATATATTTTCCATATTTTGCCGTTGTTATCTATTTAAGTAGCTAATTTTCAGAACTTGTTCGCTTGCTCTCAGAGATACTTATACGCTAGCACCCAATACAACGACAATACAAACATTCTCATAAGTTATCTGCCTATCAGAAAACCCTTGAACTCATTAAGTTGAAGTTATCTAGGTTTCTCTAAAACAACATCTTTTATTCAGTTAGTCTAGTGATTTTACTCATTTTTGCGTCAAACTCATTTTTTCTGCAACCCTTTTATAGAATGTATGATGACTTACTTTTTCATCGTTTGCACCATTTGGATGAAATAATCAAAGTAAAAGATTACTTCCCGAGAATGCTGCAAAATTAACAATAGCTCCTCCAATTAAAGGTGTCACTGTTGCCATAATTACGCTATTTGATGGTAACACATTTTGATATTGCCACCGATATTAAATGTTAAATGAAACGATTTTTCAGTATTATCAACTTTTCTAACTGACAGAAATATTGCTCTCTTCTAAATAATATGTTAGTATTTCATTTTATATATAGTTTAGTTAAATTAATGATATCTACAGAGTAAGCAAAATTATTATCATTTTCCACTAATCTAACATAAAATTCAAAATTTGGCGAAGATATAATATTCAAGTTGAAAAGAATTAAATATAATCTTGATTTCTTTATTTCAAAGACATAATAGGCCGTCTAATATATTATCTGGACCTTGTATTCAGTAAAACGTAATGGAACATAATCAAATCCATAAGTAGTAGCTATTGTTTGGGGTTTTGTGAAACCAGAGAAGAATCTATCAAAAAGCCGTATTGATCACCCTCTCCAAATCTTCTACAAGTGTATATTCCATTTATTATCTCAACCTCAGCCAAATCCTCTGATATATTGCGAAAATCATATATCAATATACTACAGATATTTGTTCTTTATTAAATCTTCTTATAAGATTAAGCATTTGTTCACTTTACTCATTTAAACTTTTTCTAATTTCATCAATTGTAGTATTTTTATTGCAATGCTCCTTATTTCAGTTTCTGTGTTTTAATTCAGTTTTAAATATCTCTGTGTTTCCTTCTAATTCTGATTTAACTATATCGATTCTTTCACTTAATGATAACGATTTTGTTCTCAGTACTAGTACTGATTGCAAAGTGTTTCTTTTATAATCTGCTTTGAAAGCATCTGGTTATGTTGCGATCTCTTGTTCTATGTCATTAAGGTACTCTTTTTGTAGTTTCATCCCTTTTATCTAATGATTCAATACTTCCTTTTATCACACCAGTATTCTTAATTATCTCTCAATTAACATATCCCCTGATATCTGTTTTTGAGTTTAAGCAATGAGTTTATTTTTAGAGTTTTACAAGGTTTGATCTTTGAGTGCTTTAATCTTGTTCTTAAGTCAGTAATAGATAGCTCGTTCTCATACATCTAAAAATACTTTAATTCACACTTTTTTGTTTTTGTTTTCATCTATGTTTTTGGTTACTTCTGTAAAATCATATTGTTGTAGCAACTTCGACAAAGTATTAGCATAAGCAGTCAGTTTATCTTCCAACTGTATCGCACCAGCTTTAAAGTCATCAATTAACTTTTAATCGCTTCAACGTTCTGTTTTTTTTTTTTTTTTTTTTTTTTTCTTCTCGTCGTTTACATCTTTCTGTAATTGTTGAAGTTCAGATTGTAAAGGATTGTAATTTTCCAGAAACTTTAAAATGTATTCCGTGTTAGTCTTTAAAGCAGATATCTCACTGCTTCTCCTTTGCTCAATAGGTTGTAAGTATTGCTGTATCTTGGTATTTCCCTAGGTCTGTCTCTAACAGTTTGTAAAGCTTGTAAAGCACTGGATATCGTACTTAATCTGCTGGTAAACAAAATCCTGAACATCTTAAATAGTCTTCCTTTTGTTATTGCCTATTTGTTTCTGCTGTTCTGACACAAGGAATGTTTTTTTTTTTTTTTTTTTTTTTTTTTTTTTTTTTTTTTTTTTTTTTGTTTTAGGTTGTTCCATAGTTATTTATTCAGTGTCTACCTTTTCTATTCATATTTTTTATATCTTTCAACTTATTATCCTCTTTAACCCTATGTTTTTGAATGTCTTTTTTTCGGTACAAAACTTTCACTAGCTACATCATATGTTTATACCGGATCTCCTACATTTGCGATATAGTGTAGTTATTTAAGTCATTCTTTTTTATTGAGCTATGCAAGAACTTTCTTCTTCTCTTTCAACGTATTTAATTTTAATATCACTAAGATTTCTTAATGATACTTCTCTAGTTATTGTAGCATTTGCTTACGCTATTTATTTGACGTGAAATATATACGTTACAATCATATCGTGGAAATCTATCACATCCCCAACTTCATATTTAATGTTTATATTCAGCCTATTTATTGTTCCATGTTGCAATTGTTTGCATGGACTATGCACATCAAATGAAATGAAGCCGCTGTGAAAAACATTTTAACAGCTATTAACTCTAGCAGATATGAATAGCTACCGGTTAAGTAATATTTTGGCGTTATTGACCTGAGCTAGAAAAGTCTACACATAAAAAATCCACAAATGTACACGATTCGGTAGTTGTTTCTATAGATATCTATTATTGAATCTTTAAATTTTGAATTGTAGTTAGTTATGTAGACTGTGCAATTATTGCTAGGTGTTACTAAGACTTTGGATTGTGTTTTAAACACACAATATCAATATTTTCTTCATTGTCATTATTAGTAGTCATCCCCTCTTTGACTCGGTTCATATACATTTCAAGGTTATTAAATGCGTCTGGATTTAACACAGTTTTTTGTTTCATTCTTTTCGTTGTTGTAATAGAATATAATGTTTTTAGATCATTTGAAATATTGTACTAGTCGTCGACAAAATCAGCTCTTTGTAATGAAATGAATAATTTACCATGTTTGTTATCAGCTGGATTTGTAAAATATATTTCTTTCTCGAACTTGTTCATCTCGCTCTCGGGTTGCCCTTCAATGGTAATATAACTTTCCATTTAAAGCGGATATTAAACCAAATTAGCATTCAAACAACCAATAGTTACAGATGTTTCACTTACTTTGTTACTTCCGGTATTATTATAGATTTCCTGTTTCTTGTTAGCTTCTCCAGAATCTCTTTTTTTAATTTATTTTCTCTTTCTCTTTTTTCTTTCCCTCTTCTAAAATTTCTTTTATTCATCAATAATTTGGCTTTTTAGGTTTGCTTACTGTTTTCCTGATGGCATTATTCCTATCTCTTTGTATTTGTTATACTCGGTAACTATGCAATTAAATTCCTCCTGTCTTATTTCGTTATAGCGTATTGCCTCACTCACCATATCAGCAATACTGTTAAAGTTACTTATGTCAGAGCTTACAATCTCATGGTGTTTTAAAACTTTACTGTATTCTTGAAAGCCTTCGAGCAATAAACCCCATTAACTTTGAACCAAACCTGCTAAAAGCTAGAGGGATACTAAATCTTGGTGCTATTACTGCGATTCCAAAACTAGCAGCTGCCATACCCATCCCACCTGAAGCTGTTGTCATACTAACCTCTACACAGCTAAAACATTTATATGCATTTTATACTTTCTTCTAAAACCTCTGTAATGTTCGATTGCTTTATCAAATCATTTCTAATTGTGTTGAGTCTTTGCAACCTAAAATTAATTCCGTTATCTGTAGATAGTAATATTGGATCCATTGGTGGTGCTCTTTGTATTTTCTCTCTCATTTAGAGGTAAGAAATAGCTGGACTTAACGATCGTGCTTGTACTAATAGGAGTTTTATACGATTTTTCAGGCTTTGTTTGCTTCAATTATTGTTTTGTTTTTAATTTTAAAATCGAAATATATTTATCCACCTAAGGTCGACTGGCACTCATTTCCTTAATTATTTGTTCTGGTAGTATCCCTTGTGCTATTAAATAATTAATTGTAAACTGAGATAATGAAATCGGAATAATTAACTTAATGGCTTCTTCATCCACCATATTGATGGTGAATTTATGAACAGTTTAAACATATCTTTAGAAGCAACCTGTAATCAACTATAAGGGTTTCAATTTATTGCTGAATGGTAAACAGTGTTAATTATGGCATTTTTCTTACTTGCCATTTATTACTGTGAGATTCACAGCATTTCTGGAAATGGACTGGATTGTTCCCTTTGTATAACTATTTTGATGGTTGTTCTTTCTCTCCTATTTTCTGCAAGCAACAGACTGACAAAAGAAGGAATATTTAAATTGAATCAAAATATACTGTCGTATGTGATATGTATTTTAGGTGGCCAAGTATTAAATAGAACATCTATTACGCAGTCTTTTTCAACTGTACAAGACACTGCAAAAAGTTGATTGAAAATTTAATTTTGGGTGAACAAGGATGTGGCTTAGATGAAAACATTTCAATAAGATTTCAGCAATATATTTCAGATTAAAAAGTTAGGCTAAACCATGTCATTGGTGGTGATGATATATTTTTGTTACCAAGAGATATGGTGATGAAAATAGGTAGCATGGTAGGTTACAATACCAATTTACAAAAGTGATCAGATAACTTTAGTGCGATAAATAATGACGTGTTGACAAATTGAATTCCAGCAACTGATAAACAGTCTGTAACATTTCGTCAAGAGATAAATTACGAAGTAACTCACAGAAAAGACGATAACGTGAAAATAGTAAGCGTCTTGTAATCGCAACAGTTCGACTTTCAATTCATAATTTTAAATGCATAGACCTCGAAACAGATAAGCAAACATTTATATTTATGACAATGGTTGCAGGAGATGATGTAATTAACTTTTTTTGGTAGACTTTATTTTTAATTTTCTATGTGCCCTTTTCGTTTTATTCTTTTTGTTACAGAATATAAACCTTTGAGTAAAATTGCCAAGAAAATCTAATTAATGCAAGAATTATAAAAGTGGGATTATCTGGCTATGTAAAAAAAAATAAAAAAATTATTACGCTGCAAATAATAAAATAATACCAGGTAATGATAGTTGTTCTTTCTCTCTTTCTCTCATATTTTTCGTCACTGGTAAACACTGATTTCATTCCTTCAACGTGTATTTTTCTGCAGTATTCAACTGTTCCAGTTCCGTAATTATATTTACATGTCTAAGCATGATTTACATATTCTGGTGTAGGATCTAAAAAAACCAGAGGTACAGTTTATATTCTTCAGTTTATATTCTTTATTTTCAATAAAATACTTTTGTTTCCATTAATATATCCCCAATCATCTTGAGGAGGAATATTAAAGTTATTACAGATTATGTTCATTTTGTTCAGCTCTATATTATTGTTTATTGCATTTAAGACTTGATCATCAGGTATGGTATTTTACATCCAATCAACAATTTTCGTATATGAAAGTAGATTAGAAACCTATATACTGATTTTAATATCTCCGGTGTGTTATTATCAGTTAGATGCTAGTGAGATATTCCACATTCTGATATTGTCATCCATTCTGCCCAGTTTAATTGGTTTTGCCAGAGGTTTATATCACACTGTGTTCTATAGCTGGTTATTGAATCGCCATAGTCAAATTTTGAAGTAGAATTGTTTAAAATACTCAACTGCTTTTAGATAAAATAATTGTTTTCTGTGTAGTATATATTTTTTTTTATCTCTTTATATATTTGATGCATTCTTATATTGACTGAATTAAACTGAATTGCTCGAAAAGAGTAAGGACCACTGCTTGCTAGGTTGTTCTTTTTTTAAAATCTGAAGTCCTTTCTTCATTTAACTCAAGTTGCAAATATCATATTTTTTATAAATTTTATTATCTCAGAACATGTTTTTAAAATTATATCGATCATCTATCTATTCTAGTTTATAGCTGATACAAGACTTTTAACATTTGGGGTTATAAGTTTATAGCTGGTAAGAAAGTTTGGACCTATAAAATTTATTACTGTCTGTTAATTGTTTACTTTTAAACTATTAGGTTCATGGCCTATTTCATTACAATCTCTATTGTCAAAAGAATGCCGCAACCGCAACACGCTTCGCTCGTGCCTAGGAACGGCAAACTTTATATAATGTATCTAGATGAGATAATGGGAGGTTAGCAGTTTACAGCTTATGTTAGAAATGTACAGCTGGTGAGATATTTTTTTTACATTGTTTGATTTTGTAAATGTGGTTGGGCGGGGGTGGTGGGGGGTGGTGGAGGTTTTCCAAAAATGAAAATTAGTAGACGCTAATAAATTTATATCGTGTAGGGGAGGGTGTTGGCTGCTACTATATTATTTTCATCTCGTATGAGTGGGCGGTAAAGTGTTGGTTTTTGACAAATGAAATTAAGGTTGTTTATGGGTATGCCATAGTGAGCTAGAAAGCATACGGTCTAAAACAAATTGTTTTACAATGAGTGGTGTGGTGCTGAGTTTTGTAAACAAATAGTTGTGTTTTGCGAGGAGTAGTGTTGCTTTTTTAACAATTATTTTTGTCCCGTGGTGGGTAGGGTTTTGGTTTTTGAAAAAATGAAAATAAGGCAGTTTGTGCCTAAGCCAGAATGAATCACGTCAATACTAATAATGGTCAACTGCACAAATATAGGCGAATATTTGAAGATAAACGATCTACTTAGTTGGTTCCAGCAAAACGGAGAAGTGGCACAATTAATATTTAAGAGGAGATACGTAAAATTTATATTTTGGAGGCTTTTTAATAAAGAATGAAATTTAAAGATGACTCTTTTCTATCGAATGTGTTCTATCCATGATGACCACGATTGAGAAGGGACAGACAAGGTTATCCCTGCTTCTGAAGATTTGCGAAGAAACTTTCTCTCTTAGGGATTTATCAAGAAATATGAATGCAAAATAAACTAAAACAAGATTTTATTTTTTTCAGATATACTTTATATTCCTGTCACATTTTTCAAGGCTATTTCATGACGACTGTAGACACGATAGATGAAAAAAAAAGAAAAATTGGTTGAAAAGAAACATTTTCTCTCACTCATGATTGGACAATTTCATGGCAACATTTTGCGCATTTTCTCCCAATACTAATGTGAACAGCCTCTCTTACTCGATGAAAATTTATAAAATAGAGTCCAGCTACTCTAATAAATCAACGCAAAAAAGGCAATCTAAACATTTACTCAAAGGGTCTCGACGATGTTTTGAAAGAGAAAATGTTTTAAAGATCTTCACTTTTGACACCTACTGGTACACGGGTCTAGACTGTCTTTTTGTCTCTATGGATGAATATATTTTTTGCATGTACTGTAGTTGTACAGGTATATATGCATTAATGCATGTGCGTATGCACATCTACACATGTATGTATGTATGTATGTATGTATGTATGTATGTATGTATGTATGTATGTATGTATGTATGTATGTATGTATGTATGTATGTATGTATGTACAAATGGTATTTTTAAGAAACCAACATAATAAACGGCAATTACAGGATTTATGACTCTAAACAAAATATATAAAAGGCTGGTACAAATTCAATTTGTCTGAACCAAAATTGAAAAATTATGTTTAAAGTCTATCGATGTTTTGATTTAATGCATGCAAATAGCTAAATACATAAATTAATGAGTGAACTATTTGTTATGTTTGTTTTTATTTTGTCACATTTTTCTATGTCGCTGACTTTTGTATGATAGGTTTCTTGATCCCTCTTGGGCCTTACCCTAGATTTTAGTTCTCACTCGCGAAAAATAAAAATGTTCTCTGTGGAACGCCAAAGCTGTCTTAAGTGGTCCGTTTTGAAAACAAGCTTTTGAAATGATGTGCATTCCTTTTTAGATGTACTGCATTTATTACTATATACTGTACACTGCTTATTATATCTACTGTATTTATTACTATATACTGTACACTCATTAGTATATGTACTGCATTTATTCATATATACTATACACTACTTACTATATGTACTGCATTTATTCATATATACTATACACTACTTATTATATGTACTACATTTATTACTATATACTGTACACTGCTTATTATATGTACTGCATTTACTACTATATGTTGTACATTGCTTATGTACTGCATTTATTACTATGTAATGTACACTACTTATTATGTACTGCATTTATTACTATGTAATGTACACTACTTATTATATGTACTGCATTTACTACTATATGTTGTACATTGCTTATGTACTGCATTTATTACTATATACTGTACACTGCTTATTATATGTACTGCATTTATTACTATGTAATGTACACTACTTATTATGTACTGCATTTATTACTATGTAATGTACACTACTTATTATGTACTGCATTTATTACTATGTAATGTACACTACTTATTATATGTACTGCATTTATTACTATGTAATGTACACTACTTATTATATGTACTGCATTTATTACTATGTAATGTACACTACTTATTATATGTACTGCATTTATTACTATGTAATGTACACTACTTATTATATGTACTGCATTTATTACTATGTAATGTACACTACTTATTATATGTACTGCATTTATTACTATGTGCTGCACATTGCTTATTATATGTACTGAATTTATTACTATATGCTGTACGTTTCTTAACTTATGGCAATTCTTATTATTATATGCTGCGTATGTTTTATTATATGATGTGCATTTCTTATTGTATAACGTGTATATTAATTGTCTGATGTACACTTATAAATATATGGTCTGCATTATTTATTATATGATGTGTATTTCTAATTATATGTTGTGTGTTTTTCACTGTATACTGTTGATTCATTAATATTGTATATGCAAGTATTCAAAACAGTTCTGGCGTTCTATTGTTCACGTCAATCAGTGCCGCGCAAGGTTGATATTGTGTCTCTAGCATCAATAAATGTAATAAAGGGACCAATGTGAACATTGTGTTTAAGATGGGCTTTGGGTGTGCGCTGTAACTTCTTAGTTAAGTAAATCACTACAGTACTGGGACTGAGGTTGGGATGGGAGGGTGGGATGGGAGGGTGGGATGGAGGGTGCAGAGCTATCAGTGTCTAAACAAATGCATTGTTCCAGAATAATTACCAAATATATTTCATTGTTCAATAACAAATTAAAAAAAACTGATATTTTCTGTAATGACAAAAATAGGACATTGTGAAATATATATCCAGTATCTTCTCAGGAAAAGTAAATATCTTCTATCTATTGTATCGATATACTTATCAAACTGAAAATATTGAAATAATAAATATCTCCTTTGAAATAAGACCTGTGCTATGCAAGTTTATTCACTGATCGCGTACTTTCCTACTGTTCTCTTATCACCAAGCAGACGTTAATACATTTAGACATATACCGTCTATACTATACTCGCATATAAGTCGGGTCAAACTTCAAACAACATATACCCTGATCTGCCATCTCATAATCAGTTGGCAGATCAGGATCTATGTTGTTTGTTCTACTGATTAGTCCTTACAACTGCATAGAGTCACATCTGCCGGCGCATTATGTGACTGCAGATCGGGGTCTGTGCAGTTTGCAGTTGGATTCGACTTATAAGCGAGTAATTACACAATAATGAATTTCACTTTTATCGAAACGGGACTTGTGATCTAAAAGGATGTGAACAAGAGAGCAAAATATTTGGATAAAGAACTAAAATGAATAATATAGTAAGAAGAAAAAAAAGACACATTAGGAAAGAGTGTTTTTACCAGTTCGAGTACGGTCCTTCTTGCAGCGGCGCTCCAGTTCTGCAAGCTTTAGCATCATGGTCTCTACGTCATTTTCTAGAAGTAGACGTTTCTCCTTTTCATCTTGCAGACGATACCGGACTGCTTCTAGGTTCGCGTCTCCTACGTTGTCAAGGAGACACGTGCAGGGGACAACAAGAGTGTATAACAATGTTAGTACGCCGACCAACGTGCATCGTTCCATCTTGCATCTGCAGCACTGGATTACAAGATGCTGATTTATAAATGCGCAGCAGATATATGAGCAGAATCGGTGCGGTCGAGTCAAAGTAAAATCTAGGTCATGGGTCTATAAAGGAATTTGAATGTGCTGTGAGAATAAACTAAAGATGCAAAAGTCTGGGGTGAAACAATTTTAAATCGTAATGAATAGACTTTTAAAAAAGAGTAATGTGCAGACTACCTCTTGACTCCACATAATAGCGCCTTTCTGATGATTCTTTGCGAAGAAGTCGATCCAATTTAGAAAATGGGATAGTAAATTCCACGCAGTTGCGGCCAGTAAGCTGTAAATAAGGTTTAATTTCGGTACAACCAACCCCAAACAAACATTTGAGCGATCGGACACATGTAATATCTATTGAATCCGATCGAGTCTCTTGCATTCTGACCTATTTCTGACTAACCCCTAGTACTCTCTGACTGAGAGGTAAGATATTCAGCATTTTACTTATTCTAGCAAATTTTACAGGAATGGTTTGTATGGATTACACATTGGAAACTACAGTAACCAAGTCTTTGGTCAATAGTTTGATCTAATAGTTCTTGGGCGATTTTTTAAAGCCCAAATTTGAATCAGGTCCATATAGATAATAAGTACTCTTATATTTGCAGCAAAATAGTGAGCTTTATTTTAATGACTTCTACTTAAGTAACGTGACAATAAAAATGACTTTCACCTTTAAGATGTTATTAAGAGATTATATTAGCTGCAAAATAGTACTAGTGTTAGTGTTTTCACAGCTTCTTGCTTGGTATTTGACTGCTTTATTAATTTTAATTCATATACATAATTTTAATTTCTAATATGCAAATGATACAATTCCCTATTTGTGTATTTTTTTAAGCTACTCTCCTGCCTTCTTTCCGACAAGGGAATGTCTTCCCATAATACATATTTTACAATACAGTTCCAGCTGTAAAAAAAAAATCTTTTTACAGTTGAAAAGATTTTAAATAAATAGTTGTCAAATATTCAATTAAAACATTGTACTTGTTTAAAAAGAAAAGAAAACAAAACAAAACAAAGTCTATGTAAAACATTTTTTAATATAAATCGTAACTATTACCAAAAGGAATAAAGAGTTCGTATGTTTTCACTACGTATTTGTTTATGAACACACCAACGATGGGGAGTTAATTCCTTGATAGAAAGGGAAGCGACCTCTTTAATACCAACAATTCAGTTTTCAGAATTGCTAATTCACATCAGTGGTTCTTTAGTCACAGATTTAGTTTTTATGGCGACACGTTAGCTGAGTTGATGCATCATGCAACGTAAAATATGTGATTGTATACTCATCTAAATACGTCAGGAACAGTAGTGGTACAGTGGTCAAGTAGTTGGACTATTGACCAGAAGGGTGGTTCAGTTGTAAAATAGTTGAACTAGTGACCAGAAGGGTGGTTCAGTGGTCAAGTAGTTGGATTAGTGACCAGAAGGGTGGTTCAGTGGTCAAAACGTTGGACTAGTGACCAGAAGGGTGGTTCAGTGGTCAAAACGTTGGACCAGTGACCAGAAGAGTGGTTCAGTGGTCAAGTAGTTGGATCAGACACCAGAAGGTTGCTGGTTAACTCTTTACTCTACTTGCCTAGGCACGATATAAGCTTCAAAATATTGTTGTGCCTTCAAACGCATCCCCCAACCAACCAACCAACCCAATCCAAATAAACCAGTCAAAATTTCCGACTGTATATTGTGGATTGTTGTACTGCCGGAAATTCTGAATCAACAAATCAAAAGATTTATATATTAGCAGAGGTGGTTTTTTTTTTTTTTTTTTTTTAATGCAGGACGTAGAGGTATTAAAGAATTCCATGTGCAATTTCTTTTTATATCTTTCCATATCTTTTTCTGACTATCATATGTAAAACATCTTTTTCCTCTCCCGGTGTCTTAACCTTTGACCATTTCATTTAAACGAGGGTGGGCACTCGGATTTGCTTTAGGGTCGGAATATAATACGTTTTGTTCCTATTTAAGTAAGTACAAGAACATCTTTTTTACTTGATAATGTGGCACATATGGTCAAGTCGGAATAAAAATAAATTTTTTTGCTGCAGCAAAGGTATATTTGGAATCCCTCCAAACGCCCCATAATACTCGCACGAATCCCAAGCCACCACCACCCGTATTAGAATATTTCCATAGAGATTACAGAATTATAATAATTTGTCCCCTAATGCGAGTCTCATATATATATATATATATATATATATATATATATATATATATATATATATATATATATATATATATATATATATATATATATATATATATATATGTGTGTGTGTGTGTGTGTGTGTGTGTGTGTGTGTGTGTGTGAGTGTGTGTGTGTGTGTGTGTGTTAACTTGTTAAGACCAGACCCATCTATTTCCTCGTCTGGGAGGCACAACGTTTGAGACTGACGTTGAAGGCACATACTAATACTATGAGAGAGAGAGCGAGAGAGAGAAAGAGAGAGAGAGAGAGAGAGAGAAAGAGAGAGAGAGAGAGACTTTATCTGTAATTCTTTTATTGAAAATAATTGTTTCAATGCCTCTTTTGATAGCGATACGTGGTAGATCGGTGGATACCGTTTATCTCATAGACGACAGAAATACATATGGAGGAAAATGGCATAAACTCGTCGATCAATCCACTATTTCATCCATCCATTCATTCATCCATCCGTTTCTTCATTCATTCATTCATTAATAAATCAGATCAGTTTAGTTTTTATTGCTATTAAGTATTGCATGCTTATTAAGAATCATTTCGTATAAACAGTGGACATGTAATATGTTATTTATATTCATTTCGTATAAACAGTGGACATAGAACACGTTATTTATATTCATTTCGTATAAACAGTGGACATAGAATATGATATTTATATTCATTTCGTATAAACAGTGGACATAGAATATGTTATTTGTATTCATTTCGTATAAACAGTGGACATAGAACATGATATTTGTATTCATTTCGTATTAACAGTGGACATAGAATATGTTATTTGTATTCATTTCTTATAAACAGTGGACATAGAATATATTATTTATATTCATTTCGTATAAACAGTGGACATAGAACATGTTATTTATATTCCTTTCGTATAAACAGTGGACAAAGAATATGTTATTTATATTCATTTCTTATAAACAGTGGACATAGAATATATTATTTATATTCATTCTTTCATGCATCTATCAAACAAGATAGTCAGTTGGTCAGCAGGCTAGCAAACCGGTCAGACATATATAAAGAAAGAAAAAGGAAGACAAATATGTGCGAAAGATAATGAGATACAAAAAATATGCTTTCATAAATCAAAATGTCACGACCAAGAAATTCTCCGCGATGATAAAAAGAAAAACTGAACAATTTTTAAGTGAAATACTTCCTTTTAAGACATATGTCCTTGATTTAGATAATTTACTGTAGGAAATGGTAACTTTCCCACGGCAAGCTTTCAATTTATAATAGTTAAACTCTGCTTTTATTTTTTTGAAACAACGCATTTCAGAAACCGCGCCTTTTTATATAGATAATTAATTTTAAACAGCAGTCAGTTTTCATGTGAAAAGATTTCTTTCTTGCGAGGATCAAGTGGAGACATGTTGGCATTACTGCAAAAGGCAAGACAGCCACACTGAGGAAAACTTTTGAAAAGAGAGGGAGCGAAACTTCAAGAATGTGATGTGTCGCTTGTAATAAAAAGTCTACTGTACCCCCTCCCCCCCCCCCCCCCACAACAGACACTAATGTCCTCATTCCTTTCATTTCAAGTAACAAAATGGACCTTCGTTGTATTTATGAATTGTTTTTGTCTGAAGAGTTCTTGAGAAGTAACAGCTGCTCATTTTGTGCATACAACGTCTTCACTGTTCTCTGATATATTTTCATAGAGACATCACAAAACGGTATTATATATATATATATATATATATATATATATATATATATATATATATATATATATATATATATTATTTCTTACATTTTTACTAAGAGCTAGTTAATTTCTTATCATCAAGACTACACTAATAATATCCAATCTATGGTATGAAATATCTTGTCTACAACATTTTAAAATTTAGCATTGGTTATGCAGCATTTTCTGGAAATAGTTACCATTGAATGAAATGACCAGAATGTTTAGTGCAAGTGACCTTTGCAGAACGAGACGAATCACGCCATTAAGCCTTGTAGTCCTACACAAAAACCATGAAGTTCAAATTAATAACTTTTTTCTGTTTAAGGTTTGGTTCTGCTTTCTATTGAATAAAAGTAACATTTTACACTGGTCAGCAGGTCTCCGGGACAAATCAGAAAAAACTTATAGTTTCTTTGGGACTGCAATAAGATGCAATAACAGCTGATAGGCGGAAGTAGTGTTATGATACCGTGTAGAAAAGGAATCACCTTCCTCGGTTATGTTATCTTTCCTTCATCAAATATGTCGAGCGTAGGTGACAGTTCTATCGAAAAAGGATATTTCAATTCATATTCTTGGACACAACTCTGTATCGAGTTCAAAAGTTGCAGAAAATAGCGCTCAAGATTTGAAGCAAGAAAAAGAAAGTAAACGCAAGTACTGTTATATTTTATGAGTCCTACTTCTGCAAATGTCAACAAAAAGGGGTGATATGCATTTTTCGGACTTGTACTGTGTGGTAAGAAACAACTACCATATATACTCGCGTAAAATTCGATACCAATTGCAAACTACATAGACCAGATCTGCCGGCGCATTATGCGCCGGCAGATCTGGGTCTATGCAGTTTGTAAGGAATAATCAGTAGAACAATCAACATAGACCCTGATCTGCCGGGGCATTATACGACGGCAGATCAGGGTCTATGTTGTTTGCATTTGGACCATGTTTTTACGCGAGTATATACGGTAGTTAAAATAATAATAGTGAATCAATATCTTTAATGTTTCTTCTGTACAAATAGCTAGAACAATAGCATGAGCAAGTGCTATTACTGTTGCTCTATGTAGACCAGTGGCTGAGTCTATTAATGCATAAACTTCTCTTGTGTACACCGAACAAGTTCGTGTTGTATAACTTATGGTTCAATGAATGCTTATTTTATCATTTCACAGTGATTTTAAAATATAAATGACGCTGCTTACAAATTTCAGCAATGGTATATTTTGGATAAGGCCAATTAGAATTGTAAGTGCCTGTATGGAATTTATAAAATGTCGTCAAGGAGGGTTGTGTAGTCTACATTGTACAAGGGTAATGGAAATCCGTTTCGTATGATCTGAGGCTTACACACAATGGATTGACATTTATATGATTAGAAGATAAGTCCATATTTAGAACAGAAGAGTTATTTGGAATCCTAGCACGAATAACACGTATTTTAATTTCTCCAATCAAGTAGTAAAAGAACACTATATCCTTTTTATAAAATTATTTCTAAAAATTAGCAATAAATGGGAAGTTCTGTACATCTTGCACACTATAATTAATCCTCCAATCACATGGATATGTTAACAATCCTAGATGTTTTTAAATTAAAACGCTTTTGCTTTCTACCTAGTATGTGCATGGATGAGAGTGCATTTGCTTTAAACAGAATGTATTCCAAGAAAGACATAATATATAAAGAACTAATCAAAATATCACTGGTGATCTTGGATTTAGCAACAAGAAGGAACTGTTATACTATGTTATATACTCGTATGTGTATATATATATATATATATATATATATATATATATATATATACACACACACACACACACACACATGTAACTGTCATTAGTTTTAGTGTTGGATCAAGACAAACTTATGTTTGACAAAATAAATACATAAAGTGGGTACAGTATAATAAATGTAGCTATACGACTGTCCACAATAATGCTATCAAAATACGAATTGGGTCATTTATTATTTGATACAAATTAAAATTTCTTGCTGCTTAAGATGAATCGGTAGACTACTCGAAAATGTTTATGTTTCCTCTGTAGACAGTAGGGGATAATTTTCCAGTAATAGTACAACATTATCATTATGATCTACTATATTTATTGTATTATTTCTTAGTGCGGTATACTTGTTACAGAAAAGAAGATAATAAGCTACAGTCTCGGGTTGATCACAAGCAGATGCATATGAATTTGTAATTTGATTAGAATAAAGTTCATAATTAGGTGAGCTACGTGCCAATCTGAGTCCAACATGCAGGAATTGAGCTTGGAGAGAGAGAGAGAGAGAGAGAGAGAGAGAGAGAGAGAGAGAGAGAGAGAGAGAGAGAGAGAGAGAGAAAGAGAGAGAGAGAGAGGGGGGGGGGGAGACTGATTACAACAAGGGATGCGTGCCTATGTTTAAAATTGCAGAAGAATCTAGATTTGTATAAGGTGTATTTGAAAGTTCCGAATATTTTGTTATAACGTTTTGTTTCTTTGAACCTGTCAATAAATGTAACGCCGATCAAACGACAAAATATCATTCTATAAAATGGTATGCATCTGCACGTGAAACACACCGGTTACCTGCACATATTTGTGTATGAGATAACAGTGACCTGAAAATGTCAGAGAAGGAGAACAATTCTGCAACTGAGTAAAGAGCATATTGTGAAATCCGGTCACTCTTATTGTACTCTGACTGATATCAAGGCCGACTTGGATACAGTTTATTTATGTAATTCTCTGTTATATCCTACAATTTTGAGGTGGTTTCATCATTTGAAAGATGGTCGCGAATACATGGAAAATGACCCACGTTCTGGAAGACCGTTGTCTGCAATTGGTGAGTGGAAAGTGGCTGCTGTGAAGAGGGTCAATAGATGAAGATGCTCGATACACATTGGAAGATGTTTCTATTATCACGGGCATTAATTCGTCGACTGTTTTTAATATAATAAAGAGTCATTTGAAGCTGAGAAAGGTTTGTGCAAGATGGGTCCCGAATTTGTTGACGGCTGATCAAAAACAGACTCAGGTTGAAATTGCCAAACAGCTACTGGTCAAATACGAAATGAGTGACCAGAGATGTTTGAATGAGATTGTCACTGGTGTTGAAACATGGACTTAATTTTTTTTTAACTGGACTCAGGAGAAAATAATAAAGTCTGGATCGGAGAAAACGAGCAGAGACACAAATCCATCGACGTAGTTGTAGAGTCAAGAAAGTTTAATACGCATTATTTTTAGGTGCAAAAGGTTTGGTCATCCAGGTACCTGTGCCGGACTCTGCTAGTATTACTGGACATTTTTATGCCGCCAATGTGTTGTAAAATGTTGTAGAACGCTACCGAACCCACCCGCCCGGGCACAGCTACTCGAGGTATCCATCTACTCCATGACAACGCATCAGCTCATAAATCCTCCATCTGACAGACTTCCCGAAGAAGCACAGCATCTAAAATTTGCCACAACCGCCATACAGACCTGATTTAACTCCATGTGATTTTTGTCTGAATCCCGTGATCAAATACTCACTGAGGGGCAGACGATTTGACAGACGCCATGCGGTAGGTAGTGCCGTTTTCCAGTGTATGAACACCATACGAAAAAGTGAATACAAAATGGCTTTTAATAATTGGATTATCAGACTGAGAAAGTGTGTAAATGTGCATGGGGAGTACTTTGAGGGAATAAACTGACGTACTGTTCACTAATAAAGAACTTTATTGTACAGCGTACTAATATTCAGAACTTTTTAAATATCCCTCGTATGTGTATTGGTCGTTGCTGCTAAACAATCATTGCATGGGAACCGTCTGCTTTATATTGTCATTTTGACAAACATCTGCTTCAATTTTTACTTAAATGAACATAACCATTACACAGGCCGTCTCTGCCATAGAAAGCGATTTACAGTGCAGTTTATTTATTCTTGATAGTTTTGGAAACAGACTATAGCGTGTCAGCGAAATATCGCTGCTGAAGGAAGGCAGTGTTTTGCCTCAGCGAGGAAGGGTCAATTCAGTTCGGTAAACGTTATGATAAGATATGTTTGAGATACTAACATTTTAATGTTTCTAAGATAATTGTAGCAAATTAAATCATTAATGTCAAGGGGGGGGGGGGCATTTTATTTCTTTTGATGCTAACATTAAAATAATTTCGGATGATCTGATCTGGGTCTATCCAATTTATAAGGACTAATCAGTAGAACAAACAACATAGACCCTGATCTGCCGGCGCGTTATGCGACGGCAGATCAGGGTCTACGTTGTTTGCATTTGGACCCGATATACGCGAGCATCTATGGTAGGTAGTTTAGCGGCAAATAATAAAGTGCAAGTTAAAGAACAACAAAAACGACAATAACAACAACCCCCGAAAACAAAACAAACAAAACAACAAGAACAACAGAATACCGTATTACACAATACACAATACTGATGATATACAGCTAGAACTGGACATTTACATTAATTAATTATGGAGTTTGGACTTATTTGAATTTTGAGATAATCCTCCCCATAAAGATTGCAAACTCTGTATAGGAATTTGTAATAATAATTTTTAATTTAATTAAGTATTCAACATACTGTATATTAATATACTCACCTAAAACCAGAATCACTTCACAATATTCACAGTACATGAGTTGTCCGACGAGTAGACTGTGTGGCGTATAATGAGAAACATACTTTATATATATATATATATATATATATATATATATATATATATATATATATATATATATATATATATATATATATATTCATAACACTAATTTATTAATAATAATTGATTTTTGGGTGAATGTACAAATAAGGTTCTTCCACATATAGATGAACATGAAAATGCATTTGTATATAATAATAATAATAATAATAATAATAATAATAATAATAATAATATGCTAAATGTTATTTGCTTAGTTCCTATTAAAGGTATATTATGTCAAATTTGTTGTGTTTATGTTCTTGGGAATACATAATTTTGTCAAAATCAGATTTTCAAATAAATGTAACTTGCTGTAGAACGAATCCATTTGAAATGAACTAAGGAGATCTTTTCGATATTGATACCGGACTCTCATACAGAATAAAAAGAAGTGGGTTCTTTAAAATCTTTTGTCATCTTACAGGTAGTACAAAGTCTTTCACCTCTATGTATTTTAAGATATCGTCCATCTTCTATTAAAAGGCCATGGGCTCTTATTCAAATTCATTCCTATACTAAATGCTATTCATTATAGGCATTATTTTATCCCAATATAACTGAAGTTGTCTACTACGATGTTGATTTTATTTGTTTATTACAGAAATTAAATATTGATATATTTTCTTATTTGCCTTAATAAAATACAACAATTTCGGTTTTAAATACATTTATCTTTAATTTCCTATTTTAATATATTCACGAATAACATTATACAAACATGCAAAAGGATACGTTTTCTTGTGGCAACGTGACGTCAACAATACCGGCGCCATGAGATGACGTCACGTAGAAGCAGGGTAGTAACCAAAAGAGTTAGTGAAGCTTTCAGGTAACTCTGGATTACATTTCATCATTTGAAAGAAAATATATTAATATGTATATATATATATATATATATATATATATATATATAGATATATATATATATATATATATATATATATATATATATGTAGTCATGAAATCGAAATCGATGAGATTCCGATGGCTTTCGAATTTAAAAAGGTGGGTAGTAAATAACCTGTGCTGTGTTGTACGGAAGAAGAACAGAAAAAGACAGCGATGTGAAGATTTGGAAAGTGATGTCGAAGTAAGTATGACAAAAATTCATGGTCGTGTTTGCGCGCGTGGAGAGAGAGAGAGAGAGAGAGAGAGAGAGAGAGAGAGAGAGAGATGTAAAATGAGCACATATGCAATTCTTTTTGACTGGCGTCCGTTTTTACACAAGTAATCGGTTGTATCGCAAGAACGGAAAGTTAAATATACGCATTATTGTCTTTGTCATTACAACTTTTCAGGCAACTGCATTTATTTATTTATTTGCATCGGCAGTTATATCTTTGTTGATTGATTGATTTACACAGGGAAATCTGCCCTTTCAGAAAGAATGCATTAAAATTATCGTAATGCTGCAAGATGCAATACAGCATAGTCATATTCTACTAGAGCTTAACAAATTTCTAATTGCAGTGATTTGTAAGATCGGATTTAGTTATTCATACATTCTTCATGAAATACTTTAACTTAATAATCACACATTCAGAAATTCTTGAATTAGGTCTCAATTTGTGCAAGGAGATTGTAAGAATATATTTCATGTGAGTAATGAAAGTTGCACTCTATAAGATATGTGAGATACTTCAAGTACAGGTTTTATCCCCAGGCTTTAGCGTAGGGGATATTGTGATACCGTCTGTCTGTCCGTCCACGCGTCTCTCATATTCTGCCCATAACTATATATCCTCCTCCATTATGGGATAGAAATTCACCAAACTTGGTACTTAAGTTGCCCATATAGTAACCATTTGCAAGATGTACTTAATTTTTGGACCACTCCCCTGGGACCTTGGAAGTGACGAAATAGGAAATATTTTTTATTTTTTGTTAAAAATGCCATTACATGGCATTTTAGAATTTATTTTGATCAAATTTTATACTCGTAATCAGGCCAAGAGAACATACAGCATATGTGACAGCAATCGAGATACGACCTCTGAGTGACGGACTGGAGGGAACAGGGTGGGCGAAGAGGTGGGGAGAGTAGAGAACTTGTAGTAGAAATGGCAGAGTATTGCATAGGGAATTAGGGATTCCTTGATTGACTTGTGCTAAACACCACATCAGCACATAAATGCCTATAGGAGTCAAGTGCCTTGACCAGAGACATATCACGGCATCAAACCCGGGCTGATCTGGGCAGTATTCTAACCCGCAACCCACTTGTTGTCACAGGGGCTCGTATTGTTGCTTACAATTTACCTTTCAGTCGTACATGTACTATATAAATACTGCAAGGGAGGAGACTTCTGTCCTTTCTCATGCGACCTATTTAAGAATCAACGCTGATATTTCAAGCTACACTTCGCGCGGCGTAATAAATTTGGTACCGATATTTAGCTCTGGCATTCGACTTTGTATGCCTACACAAAGTTTGACTTACTACCACACCTTTAAGGAATGCCAGACCATTTTCCCACGCTACCGGTCGACATGGCCATGATCGCGCCCCCCCTTAATATGCAGGTACAACGCACCGAATGGAATTCTGCCCCCTTATTGGTTGACTGAAAAGCAAATAATCAGTAGGCGTAGTACATCTTTTTCGGTCGACCAATGAAAGGGCCGTATTCCATTCAGCTCGTTGTACTTGCATATTTAGCAGGCGCGATCATGGCCATGTCGACCGGTAGCGTGGGAAAATGGTTTGGCATTCCTTAAAGGTGTGGTAGTAAATCAAACTTGGTGTAGGCATAAAAAGTCGAATGCCTGAGCTAAACATTGGTACAACATTTATTATGCTATGCGATGCATAGCTCGAAATATCAGCGTCGATTCTTAAAGAGGTCGCGCCAGAAAGGATAGAAGTGTCCTCTCTTGTAGTATTATATATTACATGTATGACTGATAGATAAGTTGAAACCAAGAATACGAGTCACTGTGCTGTTTGTGAGTAATATCAATTGATTCTACTGAATATATCTGCCAGACAATTTTTATTTTCAGACGAAACTTCATAATCATTGTATGGTGTGTCCACCAAAAGAACAATACCATATTTTATTTTAACTTGAAAATTCGAAAAGACAAAGGAAAGTTTTACCTGTTATAACCTACAGTAGATAGTAGAGAAAGTATTAAAATAGTGTATAGTTTCAAGAAAGCGCACACATTCTCAGCATTACATCAAGCATATACCTATATGCTCCAATCTTTTCAATTGTTATTCCAGGATAAATGTGGGGGCGAGACATCCGTTTCAGCGATAGACCTCAATACAATCACCGCTGCGGGTCCACAGTCTCCCCGTCTTGCTGAGTAAGTTAGGGATGGCATCATGGCCCATTCATGTAGCAATATTTGTAATTGACGAATCCTAAACCCAAACTCCATATGTCTGCCAAATTCTATCAGTCAACTGCTATATTTTCGAAATTTCGCTTGATCCCTGGTCAATTCCTTACTGTGTATTGCAAAAAGTTACCTCCCTTTCGAGCAGGGGATTGTTTTATATACGTTTGTGCATTTATATAAAATGAAACCATGTAGTTTTGATGTTGTTGCTGTTTTTATTAATAATAACTATTATCAGCTAAAAATTAATAATGAGTTTATATCTTGTTGCTATGCATTGTTATAACAATACCTACTGTTGTTTTTTTATAATCAGAATGTTTCATTTATTGTGATATTGTTGGTGTGGTCTATTGTCATGACGGATTACATCTGTCTGCCTTGGGTTGTCGGTGGCTCTTCACTCTCATTTTGTCTTCTGTTGAATTACTCCATTATTTTTCATCCAATTACAGTGAAATTATTACCTCAAACCGAAAATGTCTCTCTTATAATATAGTAACATGTCCAAGAAACATCAGTTTTACAAAAACGGAGATTTTCACAACATTTGAAAAACAAAATCATTGCATTTAATATACTCTTAAAAATTAACATTTCTTTTTAAATGCTAAAATTGTTGTATGTCTACAATTGATAGTTATAAGAGAGTTATACCACACTATCCCCTTGCTCAGTCACAATGCATGATGTTGTTTCCAATCAGGGGAAGTAATCATTTAACGGTAAAAATACTGGGTTGAGATAACATAAACCAGTCACCGCCCCAAAGTTATTTATATAACAGTAGTTTCATGATGTTTTTCTCAACTGTCATTTTCTAAAGGAAATATAGTTTTATCACAACCGTTTCGTTTTTATAATTCTTAACCGCAGAACATTTTATTTTCTATAATAGTCTATAATGTAATTAGATTGATGTAAATTTAGCGCCAGGAGTATAAGTTGAGTATGGCGTATTTAGCGACAGGAGTAAAAGTTGAGTATGACGTATTTAGCGACTGGAGTATAAATTGAGTATGGCGTATCAGACGTTTCAAAATTTAATATTAGTGTTTTATCTGGGATAATTAATAACTAAGATAATGCAAACATTAATTAGCCAAGGTACAGTTGGATTTTTCTATGCTAATGTAATATCTTTCTCTTACTTGTTGGGCATGCTCTACCGCTTAGTTTACCGTAGATTCAGATATGTAAAACTTTTTTAAAAAATCTAAAATGTGGACATTTTATATACGGGAAAATTAAGCTATTGAGTTAACCTGATTTTTACTAAGCTGTATACTAGAATGTACCACTGAAAATAAACGAAGATTTTAAATTCTCATTTAAAAAAAAATGTCTTAGATTCATTTATCATTTATTTAACAGCATGTTTATTTAAACATTTGCACATTTGTATTAACAACGAAATTTGAAACAGACCAAAATATTAACTTCATACTTTGGTTTTAAAATATGAATGAACTCTTGTTGATTTTAGATCGAAAAAAATCTGAGGTCAACACAAAAACCGATTCTCTAATTTATCAGAACCTGTATTATCATACAAAAATAAATATTTGGGAGGTCTAAAGATCAATAAATTTGCCACATAATACACACACACACACACACACACACACACACATATATATATATATATATATATATATATATATATATATATATATATATATATATATATATATATATATATAGCTAGTTATGTATAAAACGGATACATACACAGAAAGATTGAGAGGGAAATAAAACTGGATAAGTAAATTTTTTTCATGTCTCAATGTTGTCAATGACACTCAAGGATAAGTTCTACTGATCACATTGAAAAATGAACACAGCTCATGTTTCTATTTGTTCTGTTAATGAACTTTAACTATTTTATTCCTCTAGTGTGGAAACAGAAATGACCAAGTTGAAGCTACAAGACCTTCACATAGTATCACCGCTGGGTGTTGGAGGTTTTGGAAGGGTAATATTGGTAAGTACTTTATTCTACAATTTTTGTCCCTCGCCTTTTTCCCCCCATGCACTCTCCTGCGTGTCGTAGGAAAAGAAAAATTGAAGGTAGGAGACGTAGTGGCTCATTGGTGAGCTTCCTAGACTCGAGACCGAAAGGATGCGACTTTGAATCCTACCATCTGATCAGCCCGGATTGGATAAAGTGGCGTGACCTTGGGCAAGGTCCTTTACTTCAATTGTCTGGTCACTAAACAACCTACGTGTGTTGCCGTGACGTAAAATATCACATCCAACTAAACCCTCATCTCTTTCGAGAAAAGCGGGGGTCATTGAATTTGTTGGTTCGTGTGTCCATCATGCACACTTTTTCTGGTTTGTAACTTTTAAGCCGTATACACTGACAGAAGTTGGTACACTCGTGTATCATATCAGTTAATTCTCGGGCATACTTTCGGTTACCATTATGTTTCTATTGCTTTTCGGTCAAGCTTTGTCTGTATCAACTCTTTACCTTTATGACTTTAGATCAAATTTGGCAACGGCAAACACAAGGTCAGATTACAAGTTCAAACATTGCAACCGAAGTCCTCCCTGCACCCAAACACTTACCGCTGTTGCCAAACAAAGCATATGGCAGGCTTTAAGAGCACATGTACCTTCATAAATTACTGCATGTTCGCTTCGACATTGTGTTTTCAATTAGCTGTTTTTTAGGATTATGGTCGCATGAGTAAGAGCAGCGGATCTCACTAAAAATGGATGCGACTTTTTTAAAGCTCAAACTGCGTAGTAAGGAAGAAAAATGAATGCTAACACACAGAGTATGTTTGCTCAATAAAAATTAATGGTGACTTCTTGTGTTGTGATTTTTTAAGGGTCATGTCATCTTCCCTTGCCAAGGGTAGTTGCTACGCTTAACGATGTGGATCGACTACCCTTATCTAGCGAAGATGGTGCTATTATTCTGGGCCAGTGTGAAGAGGCTAATACAAGAAAACTAAGTGCTACCTAAAACCAAATACTTTGTTGATGGAATCCGTTGTTTTGACCCCAAAAAGGATGAAAATTGGAATTATAAGGATTACGTGATCATGGCTTGGTATTTATCGAAGTGTACACTTTACCTAATCACCCACAAAGTTAACATAAAGTCCTTCAAACTTTATTTATCTTGTGACTGATTAGGTAAAATTTACACTTCGATAAATATACAACCATTATCATTTAATTCTAAAGTGAAACTTGAAAATCACCGTCGAGAATCGGTTGGACCATGAAGTACAAATTTCATCATATATAGGTGTGAAAAACATAATACAATGGTTTGAAATTGTACGACACAAATAGAAGTCTTGAGCAATGCCAATACCTTGAAATTGTACGACACAAATACAAGTCACGAGGAAAATCAACACTTTGAAATTGTATCAAACGAATACAGCAGTCCTTAGTAAAGATAGTTTGATAATAATTTGAATCATTTTCAGGTACAAGAAAACAATAACAGCAGTGAAACTTATGCTCTAAAGATCCTCAGCAAGCAGAAAATTGTAGCAATCGGGCAACAAAAACAGGTCCTGAATGAAAAGAACATTATGGCGGAATTAAGATCAGATTTTATTGTAAGGTAAAATTATGATTTTTATTTTGTATGTTCCCACTGCTTTCTGACGGGGTTGGCAGGAGAATGGGGAGTTAGGGTTTTGTTTGGTCATTCTGCCCGTCTGTTCGTCCTTTCTGATTATACTCTCTTTAGCACGATTAAAAAAAACAAAAAACAACAACAAAAAAAAAAAAAACAAACAAAAAAACAATTGCGGGAGTTAGATGAAATTTGTTTGACGTATGCAAATGAAATTTGATAAGGATGTTACCTTATTAGCACGATTATGCAAAATCCAGTTGAAGTAGACAAATTAAATTTGGGAGGAATGTTTGAATGCATAATGAATGACCGACTTAGAGTTTCATGTCATTATATTATTTCTCAAATTTCGAATAGTTTTTGAAGACTCTGAATTTATACTTGTATTCGTTTTCGGTGGGGGCATACGTATTTTTCAAGCGCAGATCGAGTTTATTTCGCGTTGAAACCCATATCTACTGTAACTATCTCCTGAGTTACATTAAGGTGTGGACTTCACTGAACACTTCATGGTATTTGAAAATTAGTTCAGTCCGAGTTGGACAAAATACTATGTGAGCAGACCTTTTTGAATCAGTCAGTTTTTTAACTAAGCCATTTTTTATTTTATTTTATTTTTTTAAAAAAGAATACCCCAATGCAGGTATAGATTTCATAACTTAGAATATGTTGGAAATTATTATTTTCTATGCTTATTTTTCGGCTTTTTGTTGTTGTTGTTGTTGTTGTTTTTAGAGACGTTTCAGTCTATTTAGGAGAGATGTTAAATAGGATTTGTTCATTAAGAAACCGTAAATTTGAGAAAGGTGAGAAACATTAGGTCACATTAACAACCATTCATTTGAAAACAATTGAATTAAAAATTTTTTTAAAAATACAATGATACATTTGACACACTTTCATGTCGCAACAAATTCATGAATCAAAACTACTTGACCACGGAAATTCTAGTTATTTTTCACACAAATTGATTGCCTCATTTGCAGAAATTACATATAATCATAAATACTAACAATTAAGCAATCATGACATGTTAAGACCTGAAAACCTTCGGCTATAAAAAGTTAAAAGTAAAACATGTGTAACGTAAAATAAATATTAAAAAAAATATCTTTCAGTACGATATAGATTTTGAGGTGGAAATTGCAAACGACTAATATATTCATCCAAATGACAAAAGCGTCATGAAAACATTGAAGAAGCTGAGGGACTTTTAGACCTAATGAAATTTAGTAGCAAAATCCGCTATTCCATCCGTTTACAAATATTTATAATTAAGACATCTTCAGCTGAAGGTGCTAATACAATTATAGTAAAATCGCGCATGAAAGTTTTAAGGTAGTCAGGTTCTAGTAACAGATTTTAAAGTAATTTTTCTTTTACAATTTTGTTTTCTTTTTCCAGGCTGCATAAAACTTTTAAAGACGATGAATATCTGTATCTTTTGATGGAGCCTTGTCTTGGAGGCGAGCTTTACACGCTGTTATATGAAGAGTAAGTTAAAAACATGTATGCACTGCTAATGTAGGTTTTGTCTCTGTATTTGTGTTTTTTAGTTTTTTTTAAAAAAGAAAGTTATCACTTAAAGGAAATGAAGAAATTTATTGCAGTATGGTGTTACAAATCTAAATTTAATTGAAGAAAGAAAATTAAATAACGCGTTCTCATGTGACATTATTAAAGGTTATGAATCTGGAACATTTTTAAAAGACAATAACATCATAAAAGACATGTCAAATCTAAGAAAGTGTATGCAGATATTTTATTCTTTCAGTGTGGATTAGTTGATGTAATTTGGAATAATTGAGCTAATCTCGTTTTTTGGACACTTTTAAGTAATAATTGAATTTCATTAGACGCACTTATTAATTTGGTGAATAATACCTGTTGCGCATGTGTTGTGGCTACAATTCCTCTAAGAATCAGAAATTAATTCCTCTTATAATAAGAGTGCGCGTGATATTGCATGGGTGGTTTAGTACACTTTCAGAGAAGTAGCCATATAATGATTTAAGAGTGGTCCCCAAAGCCAGCCATTTTAGAGGTTTAAGGAACAAACGTACATTGCAAGAAAAAATTTAAAAAAAATATTTAAAAAAATCTAAGAAAGAAAATGTTGATATGGATATCCATGACCGAGTTTCCTCTTACTCACACATGCGACAGAGAAATCTAGCTGATTTACTAACCTTACTTTTCTTATCTTTGTCCGGTTGTCCCAGTACGGTTGTCTCAGTCATGTCCACGCGCTAGTCACAGCATTTGCAAGAACTATTTTTTCTAAAGTTAAAAATTATCATTATAAGTTGGTTTTTTTCCAATATTAAAAGCTATGCTTTGAACCGTCCGGTCACGTCACTGCCTTCACTAACAAGTTCGTATTAATGCGCAGTATTTTTTAAACAATAGCACGTGGTTCTCGACGCTCTTGGTGCAATACAGACAATACTAAGAAAAATTATCATTATAAGCTATTTTTTTTCAAATATTAAAGGCTATGCTTATAAACAAAATTAATTTTTTGTTCCAATTTTCATATTACGTCCATTGATGATATCGCTATATTATCAACTTTTTATTGCTGTTATTTTCCTTCGCGTACAAGTTGTGTACTTTGAACCGTCCGGTCACGTCACTGCCTTCACTAACATGTTCGTATTAATGCGCAGTATTTTTAAAACAATAGCACGTGGTTCTCGACGCTATTGGTGTAATACAGACAATACTAAGAAATTATAACTGTTAAATTGCTTTGTTTTTTTTTTAAGAGTGGCAGATATAATATCATTCTATTTATATAATTATTGAGATTTTCATTAAATGTTTTAAGACCTAGTAACATATAGAAAAGGTGAGGAAATAATTGTACATGATGAATAATGTAAGTGTTGAAGGTGCTAAGCTATATTCCCCAAAAATTAAGGATTAATTTAGTTCAAAAGGAGCTAATTGGGTGAGAAAAATAATCGATGTTGGTGTTTTTGCATCGAGAAAAGGAAATCAAAGTCGAGGATTACACTATTTGTCTCCTTGCTTGTTAGAGCCTCGCGGGAGGCAAGTAATGTAACCCCAAAGATGGAAGAGAACTCTGTCAATCAGAAACCCAATCACCTCCAGAGCTTTCACAAAATCCACAACCCCTACATGCATGTCGTATGAATGAATTTCAATCACTGCGGTGAATTTTGCGAAAAAAGTTCATTTTTTGTTTCTTACGAGAGAAAACACATACTTTCTCGAATATGTGAATTGTTGTTACTCTTCTGAAGAAGATAAAGATGTTCCAAATAGGTCTGACAGCCGCAGCGTCAATCCACGCACATAGCAAAGTATGTCGACTTTGAACAGAGTCTAATAGTATGTTAGTTTACGCTTCTAAATTTGCTGATTTCTTGTTATAGAGAGAACTTCAGTCATACAGCTGCAAAGTTCTACACTGCCTGTATAGTAGAGGCACTCATCTTCATACACTCAAAAGGAATCGTCCACAGAGATCTAAAGCCTGGAAACGTACTCCTGGACTCCAAAGGATATGTAAAACTGGTATGTATGCCTCTAGATATTTACTCTAAAATACATTACGACTTTTACTATTCTCATTCAGTGAGGCATTTTACATTCTTCCAGCTGATCGAATTTTAAATGATCAATATAAGAATCCTCATTCACTGAGGCATTTTACATTCTTCCAGCTGATCGAATTTTAAATGATCAATATATATCACGAGCTGAACTGCATTTGCTTTTAGGCATTTCAGAAACTGGTTGAGTCAAAGAAGTCGATGCAGTGATAAACATTATGAACATACTTGTGCAGTTTTATCCCTTTCCGCCACCCCTGCCCTGTATGTAGCTATCGCTTTGTCCGTCTGTCTGCCCGTAATTCGCCTCTGGCTGTCACTTTCACTTCCGGAACATAACTCTCAAACTGTTCAATATAGTTCTAAGAAATTTGTTGTACTTATTGGACTAGTGGTTCAGATGCATAATGCGCCAGCAGATCTGGGTCATTGAAGTTTGTAAGTACTAATGAGTAGAACAAACAATATAGACCCTGATCTGCCGTCGCATTATGCAACAGCAGATCAGGGTCTATGTTGTTTGCATTTGGACCCGACCTATACGCGAATATATACCGTATATCAATGACGTTTGGTACATATATCACAATTGTGACTCGGATGTGTCTTTTTCTATTCACAAATATTAAGTTTCAATATTGTAACGTTTTCACCCATTTGCTTGTCCATCCATCCATTATCCCCAATTTAGTTTCAGGGGCTTAACTACAAAGACATTTAGAATACTTTTATGACATGTGATACACTTATTGGACTAACTTTTTAGATGTATCTTTTGCTATTCACAATTCTTCAGTTTAAATCTATTTAACATTTTGATCCGTTTGAGTTCATACATCCATCATTCGCAGATTCATTTCATTAGCATAACTAAAATCCTTCAAGATATTTCTATGAATTTTAGTACACACAATAGAATTGTCGGATGTGCTTTTTACTATTAACAATTCTTAGGTTCAATATTTTTAATATTTTTGTATGTTGTATATCCATTTATCAATTATCCACACTTTTATTTCCGAGGCTAAACTCCAAAACCGTTATACGTCTATGAAATTTTTCAGGGCCGGATTAAGACCTTAAGAGGCCCTAAGCACTGAAAAGATTACGGACCCCCCCCCCCCCCATGTAATTCAAAATAAAAACAATAATACACCGTAATTTCTCATAATAGTAAGCACGTACTTAGTCTGCCTATTGGGTAATCCAGTACTGAATTTGTTTACATATTTGACTAATATTTTGCCTTTTGCTATTCATTCTTCAGATTCCGTAATTTTAATGATTTTGTCCGTTTGTCTGCTCATCACCCATTCACCATTCACACTTTCATTTCTGGATCAAAACTCATGATGCCAAACACTTCCCTGTATACTTCGTAGATATGAATTTTCTATATATGAAATCTTTGACTAATCATTCTGCCCCCTAGCGGACACTGGGCGTGGCAGGCGATGTAGATGACTCCGTCTTTTTGTTTGTTCACCCCCACCCTCCCACCCACCCATCCCTGATGTGATATGGGGGATGGTGTGGGTGAATTACGTGTCAATCATTTATTAGAGGGAAATCTGCACCGCTAATTAAAGATATAGCATACCTTTCGTCAATACTCGTTAATAGTTTGATGTCATATAGCATACCTTTCGTCAATACTCGTTAATAGTTTGATGTCATATAGCATACATTTCGTCAATACTCGCTAATAGTTTGATGTCATATAGCATACCTTTCGTCAATACTCGTTAATAGTTTGATGTCCATAATGATGTAAATTCTTGCCTTACCCTCTCCCTTAATCAAATTCTCTGACATATCATTGTTTTGTATTTTAAATGTGTAAGGAGAAAGCCGGATTTAAGCTTGATGAAGTTGTGGCCTAGCTGTTTTAGCCTTTTGTATTAATAAGATATATTACAACTGAATCATATACATCTAGTTTATTACTATTGGTTTTTGATTCTTTCATTTCACTTCGAAATATTTTTTCTTCATGTTGTAAGAAAACATGATCAACTATTGTTTCCCCTTTCTGATTCATAGTCCTAATTTCACTGTGCGTTGTCATAATACACTAATTACCACCGTGAGTTGTCGCAATACACCAGTTAGCATTACGAGCTGTCGCAATACACAAATTAACACTGAGTTGTTACAGTGCACAAATAAACCATGTTATGCACAGTAATATCAACTGCAGTGACTTTGATAGCAAATTCTTCATTCTTTTTTAAAACGCAAATATAGCATACACTCCTGTCCTAATGCGGTGGGCGACGTGGTCGCACAGAACACAAACTACTTCGTTGCCGACCAGTTCTTTCCGGTAAATGTTGCATAATTCTTCCATTTCCTGAATTTAACCAACAAAAAAAAAAAATAGTCAACTACGTCACATTTTACTTATTCAATGAACAACACCTGCTGCAGTCAATAAGGTCGATCTGTGTTCACCTGACGTCACAGGTCATATAGGTCACGGGAACTCCCAAGGACTACTTCCGTGAGGTGTATTTTTGACAACTACTGCAACTGAATTGCCTTTGTCACTCAAAAGAAACAACATAATTTGATCCGATTTTTGCATTTCGTCCATCTGGAAAAAAAAGGTATTTCACAGCTTCAGCATATTTTTGGTTCAATTTTATCTTTAAAGATAAAATATACTAATTCATGCATTAGTCAAATTAATGATGTAAGAGAAAGGATCTGCGGGTGCACATGGGAGTGGTGGGTCGGGTTGGGCGGTGGAGCTGCCAATTGAAACAGGCTACAGGGTAAACCGTACGAATAGGTTAAAAACCAGCATGGCAGACTTAGTGTGGAAAACCTTGAGAGAAATGATGTACAACGCATTTCGTATTGATATAAACTGCATTCATTGAATCAATGATTGTTAATCCCATTCCAACTCATAGGGTTGTTCGTCAAATTATTTTAAACATTCCACAAGCATATTATAACTTATGGCTGGTAATTTTCAATTTAAGATTACTAACTACTTTTTGAATATACTCTACCTTTCAGCTTCACGTAACACCTATCATTTTATGCGTTACTTTTTCTCGATAGATTGACTTTGGGATGTCTAAGAAGGTGAGACCAAGAAAAAAGACCCGGACGCAATGTGGAACGGCAGATTATGTGGCCCCTGAGATCATTTTAAATAAAGGGCACAATACAGCCGCCGATATTTGGTCCTTGGGAGTTCTTGTATATGCTATGCTTTCTGGCCGGTAAGAATGACAGACATTCTTGTACGGAGATTATAAATGGTTTGCTGTGCACCAACACTTCGCGCGCGCGTGTCTTGTGTGTGTGTGTGTGTGTGTGTGTGTGTGTGTGTGTGTATTTAAACGGTATGTGAACCTATGATGTTTGAGTGCTGCTGAAGTCGCAAAAGTGCACACGTCAAAAAAGTCACAACTGTTGCGATCATGTAAGAATGATTATTAACATCGCATCATATAAGCAATAAAATATATTTAACATATAAAAGAGAATCTAATTATGTACGTAAGTCTTTCTCGTACAAATATGTATGACACCTTTTAAAAAAAGAACCGCATGTGAAGCATATAGATTTAAATAAAAAGTTAATTTTTCATATACACAGTCTATGTTAAACCTGCGAAAAATCTTGAACTATAATTCATTTATTAAGTTAACTGTTTATAAATATAATACCAAGGGCTGTATTAACAATATATATATATATATATATATATATATATATATATATATATATATATATATATATATATATATATATATATATATATATATATACGGTCTCCTAGGGTGATCAGTAATACATTTATGTAATATTATAAGTTATCAATTATATTCTGTAATGTGAGAATGTATATGCGTCTTTGTCTGACACATTTTTGTGTGCATTCAACCAAGACCGCAACAGCAAAATTGACTCTGACCAAAGATGGAACGTGTTCAATTCCATTGGACTGATTGATCACACACTCGACTCGGCATTCCATTTAGTAGTTTGACTGATGCGACTATAAATTTATGTAACTACCGTTTTTGAATGTAAAAAATCGTAAATGTGTATTTACCCTGTGACATACTGCACAATCATTTGAGCCTTGACAGTCCAATATAACTCTCAAATATCTACTGTCTTTATTTCTAGTATGGGCTGATTTATTTCCATTATGTGGGATGTAGTATGGGCTGATTTATTTCCATTATGTGGGATGTAGTATGGGCCGATTTATTTCCACTATGTGGGATGTGGTATGGGCTGATTTATTTCCATTATGTGGGATGTGGTATGGGGCTGATTTATTTCCATTATGTATGAAGTATGGGGTTATTTATTTCCATTATGTGGGATGTAGTATGGGCTGATTTATTTCCATGATGTGGGATGTAGTATGGGCTGATTTATTTCCATTATGTGGGATGTCGTATGGGGCTGATTTATTTCCATTATGTGGGATGTAGTATGGGCTGATTTATTTCCATTATGTGGGATGTAGTATGGGCTGATTTATTTCCATTATGTGGGATAACTCAGAGAAGAAGCAGACATATAATAGAGATATTACAACTTGGTTCAAAACATTTCAACGGCTATCTTTTTTCCTTTATCTCAACTCAAGTTTGAAAATTACTTATATTTCTGTCCGTTTATGTTTGCATTTCTTTACGTTTTTGACGTTCGTTATCTTTTAAAAGTTGCATTTCTTCTTCCAGCTCCCTATTTGCAGACAAGAATGATAATGACATCCAGACTTGGAATAACATCTTGAAGGGGATCAATGATCTTGTCTTCCCAAACGAGATAAGAAAGATCGCTGAAGATTTCATACGGAAGCTATGCAGGTAAGAAGGGAATATGTGCTCTTGTCTACCCAAGCAATATAAGAAAGATTGATGAAGATCTCTTCAGGAAACCATGCATGTTAAAAGGGTATCGATGCTGTTGTCTTCCCAAGCAAGATAAGAAAGATTGATGAAGATCTCTTACGGAAACTATGCAGGAAAGAATTGGATCGATGCTGTTGTCATGCCAAGCGACATACGATCGCTGAAGATTTGATATAGAAACTATGAAGGGAAGACGGCTTTTTCGTCTTTGGTTTCAGCTTATTACTTATATACCAGAACAGCGATTTCAAATCGAGTTTAAGATGGCTGTGCCCTGCTTACTTTAGGCATAAGGAACAAAATGAAGACAACAAACCTGTCATCTAACACCACGTAAAACAAAAACTTACTCGATTTTAAATTGAAACATTTATATGGCAGAGTTTCAGAACTTAGCGTTTGATTGTGGTAAAACATAATCAATGATAGAAATAAAATCATATGAATTAATAACTAGATATGGCTGAGTACATGAGAGCGGTGCCCCATATAGGGATTCCCTTATTTCACATCAGTAGATATACAATTTTGCTGCACGGGTTTCAGTTGTTGTGCACATAATACTAATTCTCGATTTTTCTCTCTGCTTTCGAGAAAGATTTTTTTTAAAAAGGTGACCATAACAAAATATATGTAGCATCTAGAGTTCAAATGTGTATGCAAATGTAAACCTTGCCGTCGCCTTTGTCCATATACGTAAAGAAAATACGTAGTTTTTTTCCAGTTATTTTTGCACTAAGTAACGAGTAGGTATAAAATCCGCAACCAAACTTGTTTCTACATGATGAATGGATATGCACTTCCTTATTGTCATTTTTTATATAACATTTTACGTCATTTGACTCTTAACTGTTCGAGTGTGTGCGTAAAAACTTCACGTTTTTAGGAGTTTTTAAAACCCAATTTTATGCCTGAAAAATAATTACCTTTCAAGAAATAAAGATATCAATATTTACAATTTTATATAGCTCTTTCATCTAAGATACTGAGAGAATGCATTTTTTTCTTAGGCCTTATAAGGACGTCAGCCATTTTTTAAGCAATGTTAGAGGAATGTAACGTATCTAATACTTGTGTCTGTTGTATGACGGTGATTTGCTTGCTTGGGTCTCTATATCAGAAGACTTTGCTTATGGACAAAAGTCATACAATTTAAAACCAAAAGACACATGCGTATAGTACGCATGCGTTGTCTGCATAATTGATGTATTCATGAATTTCATTCAAGCATTCTCTTTCCTTTCTTTCCAAGGAATAATCCTGCCAAACGCCTCTCCGCACAGAAAATACACAAACATGGATGGTTTAACAAATTCCACTGGGAGGCCTTAAGAAACAAAATAATGGAACCACCTTTCATTCCAACGGTTAGAATCTCTCTCTCTCTCTCTCTCTCTCTCTCTCTCTCTCTCTCTCTCTCTCTCTCTCTCTCTCTCTCTCTCTATATATATATATATATATAACATTTTCCACATTAATTTATGAACCACCGCCCCTCCCCTCCCCCCAAATGGCAAGATTATTGCTTACTGTGAATTTGCTGTTATTTCTGAGATACCAATTTTAGTGGATTATGTGGTTGCTTCAAACAACTGATTAAAAAAAACCCAGCTAACAAGCTAACAACGACCCATCTACAAAGACAATAGGGACCCTCCTCGACATCAGATACGTATCCACACATTTTAGTACCGGCTAATATGTCAGTTTCTGCAAAACCACATAATTTGGTACCAACGAAAATGAACTAGCTAGCGGTATTTTCCTTCCTGTCTCCCATTAGATGAATTGAAATAGGGCATTACTTTCATATACCTTTTTCTCCCAGTTTTCTTGCTCTGACTTCCTTTTTACACTAAAAGAAAACCTCAATCTGCATCTATTGCCAGCTTATTGTCGACCACGTGAAAGATTATCTTCACTAACTGAGTGAATCGTATTTTTCTCATTGACATTGATTTTTGATATCTATCCATCCAGCTGTCTAGATATTTTCTTTTTTTTCTTTTCCATATTCGTTGATTGTTTACGAACAAAATATTAACCCAAGGCATATATGTTTATTCAGGTCAAATCATCAGTTGATACCAGGAATTTTGATTTTGATGACTTCCCTGAAGAGAAAGATAATCCAATCACGGATGACATAACAAGCTGGTACCCGGATTTTTAGTTCAATTCTCCATCCACACCTTTCACCTGTAAACTTCGATTTTTTCTCAATCATATGAATTTGTAGCGGAGACAGAAGGTTCGGGACTTGAGTAACAGTTAATCCTGATGATTGTGGCTATCAAGAACACTTACCAGGCACAAAAAAAACTTCAGGCATGAAAATGACGTGCAGAGTGATGGGATGATAATTTTTAACAATTTATAGAACCATCTGTGAACAGATATTTGCTGGACATTCAAGTGATGGCTACAGTAGAGGCCATCAACATATGTGACTTGGACATACTTAATTTCGATATCCACGTTATATGCATATTACACAGCAAGCTCCTGCACTCGGTGACACATGACTTCTGGCTCAGTACTTCTCAATGACCAGTCAATAATCTTTGTATTATATAATTAAAACAAGTATATTAATTGTTTATTATGTTATAGAACTAACACAAATGAAACAAACAATTGAAGTAAACTTTTTTATTGAACATTTGATATGTCTTTACGTCAGCGAATGAAACAAGAGCAGCGGGCAGTTATACACGCTACTTTTCTACAATGGAAGTGTGTGCGTAGGTGCGGTGATGCTCTGTCAGCAGTCAACGAAACTACGATTGTTAAAGAAGATGGAATGATATGTTGCTAAAGAAACACAACACAATATCGATATTAGAAAGAAAACGAGTGCATCTAGCAAATGACGCAATACAAAATTGAAGGTACAACTATGAAAAGATGCACCATAGATAATCCCTCGAAGGTGGTCGTTGTGCTCGGCTTGGTCCTTATTCGCTTTTGCTGTCAAGTTGAAGCAGTACTTGTGGCGGGTACATTTGGAAAGCAGTGTGCGTCAGGATTGAAGAATATGACTTCTGCTCCATTTCGCTTAGTTAAGAGTCGTACGCTGTGATTCATGAGATAGTTCTGTGCATAATTTTTGGTTAGTGGGATTCCGGCTTTGAACAGTTTCGTAACTGTTGTTTTCAGGATGGTAAATTCTACTCTGAAGGCCTGCATTGTCAGCCGGATCCTTCATCAGTGAACACAGGGCATTGTGGCCCATCGGTTTTGGATAATACCTGCAAAAAGGGGCGTAGATTAATTTTGGAGTCGTTTCCTTTTTTCAGTTATTACTCAAGACCGATGGACTACAATACTCTTGGTTGACTGATGAAGATTGCGGCTGAAAATGCGGACCTTCAAAGTAGAATTACCAGCCATTCCGTACAAAAAACAACAGTTAGGAAACTCTCGAAAGACAGAGACCGACAAACCAAAATTATGCTGGTCACAGGACACATACACTATCTCATGAATCACAGCGTACGACTCCGAACTAAGCTCACAGGAACAGAAGTCATCCTGACGCACACTGTCGTTCCAAATATACCAGCTACAAGTTCTGATTCCACCATGACAGGAACAGTGAATAAGGACTATGCCGCCCGCAACGTCCACCTTTGAGGGATATCAATCATTGTACCTTGAATTTTCTTTGATGTATTGCGTCATTCACTGAAGGTACTCATTTTTTCCTAATGTCAATATTACCATGTGTTTCTTTGGCCACATGACACTTCATCCTCTTTGACAAACATAGTTTCTTTAACAGCTGACGCAGGATTACTCCGCGTACACGCTCTTGTCCATAGTAGTAAAGTAGTGCATTACTGCGCGGTGCTCAGGTTTCATTCATAATATAAACGACATGTAAAATGTTCAATAAAACGTTGAAATAATTTTTGTTTTATTTGTGCTATTTCCAAAACATAAAATAACGATTATTATGCTTGTTTTAAATATAATAAAAAAGTAATTAACTGAGCATCACAAGCTCAAGCATTCCCTGCCAATGACCTTGGACCCAGTATATTGCAATACTTATATAATAACATATATAATATCTCGGTTTTAGAATCCCGAAGGTCATTGGTTGAATTTCAAAAATTTAACATTTAACATATGTGATATTCTGCAAAAATACACATAATTCCTCTGATATCCCTATATTTCATTCAAATCCACGTCATATTACCGTCACCCTCACGTGAACTTCACACTATTTTGCGTTTCCCTGAGTTTTTGGACTCTGGTTTTGTTTATTAGCTTGCTTGGATTTAATTATTTTGTTTGTTTGTTTGTTTGTTTGTTTGTTGTTATTGTTTTTTGTTTTTTTTCTTTTGTTTTTTCCTATAAATGTGACAACTGTGCTTGCATTTGTTCAGAAAGTTGTTTTGATCAATCAGAATAAAACATTTAGATTCTGTCATTTTTACAACTGTAGATTCACATTTCTTCAGTATAATAAAAGCAATTATAAAAAGCAATTATAGTCCTTGTCCTTGAGTTATATGCTGATTTGTCTACCCTCGAGATACTTAAAACTAAGGGCACTAATTGTGTGATTTTGTGACTCTTTAGCGTGGCTTCCATGAAGTAGAGAATAGCCATTATACTACACCTCGGCTTTGGTATCAGCATACACATCATAAAGTATATACATATGTACAATTTCACTGCATTTCAGCCATTCTTTCTTCCTGCATTGGCGTCCGCACACACACACAGACATAGACACACACACACACACATATATATATATATTTATATATATACTCATACAACTTAATTGCAGTAGGTTCCATTGCTTGCACTTACCCCCACCACCACCACCCCACTACCACCGGGGGGGGGGGTTGCTAAAGGGGATACCGTTGCATATACATATGTATTATTTATATATTCATTGTGACGTTTTTGCGTTGTCCATGATTTCTGGCACCAGGTATACATACTGTTATACCTGGAATCTCGAAGCTTGGTGAGGAGATGCATCTTGACAACTACCACATCCTCAATACAAAAGTAGGTCACTGTGACCCATATTTCATGTTGCACTAACTTTGGTTAAATTGTGTTTTAAGTTTATTTCTCAATCTCTGTTTAATTCCGTGAATGAAACCTGAGAGAGAGAGAGAGAGAGAGAGAGAGAGAGAGAGAGAGAGATTCTGATGAGACAAATAGACAGGAAAGATGTCACGCAGACAAATGTTTTAATAGAAAATGGGGGATATGATACAGTTCTGAGCAGTACAACTCTCAAACAACACCCGAAGAATTATTAGGTTGGACATACTTCTTTCCACAAGATAGCAACGGATTAGGAAAATAAAGGAAGATCAATACTTAATCAACGTATTAAATGACATATAATGGCTATAATGGATGCTGATCAATACTTAATCAACGTATTAGATGACATGTAATGGCTATACTGGATGCTGATCAATACTTAATCAACGTATTAGATGACATGTAATGGCTATAATGGATGCTGATCAATACTTAATCAACGTATTAAATGACATGTAATGGCTATAATGGATGCTGATCAATACTTAATCAACGTATTAGATGACATGTAATGGCTGTACTGGATGCCGATCAATACTTAATCAACGTATTAGATGACATGTAATGGCTATACTGGATGCTCAAGTTTCTAACATGACAAGTATGACTCAGTCTCTTACCTAGTGATATGGTTATGACGAGTGTACGGTAAATAAAAACGATTTGAAGGAGTCATCTGATAATTTCACTTTAAGAGTCAATAACATAAATACCCATGTGACAACACAAGTTATTTCTCCAGCTAATAAACAAAAGGTAACATCTTGTCACAGGGTTGATAATGAACAAAAAAAAAAAAACAACACAAAAACAAAGTATTATGTAGACAAGCAGGACAGGAATGGTCTTATATGGGCAATAACTCATGATGTACTTGATTTAAACCAGAATGAAGATCACGAGATAAATAGGCAATCGTTCCTATTGGTTATGATTGTAATAGGAGCCGGATTGCTTTGGTTTGTTAAATAAGGTGACTTCTTTATACATTGGAACGTAAGGAAGTGTACTTCAGGAAGTATGGGAAGTCTATGGAATCAATCATCTTGCTTCTAGTTCCAATATTCACGTACACATTCCGGAGTAGTTATACCGGGTATTTATCTTTATTTTATTAAAATAAGACTTGCGTTTCGTTCCAATATTCACGTTTACATTTTGGATTTGTGTAGCGGGTATTTAGTTTTATTTTATCAAAAACAATGAGTTCTTAATGAGCATGTTAATATATCTACATACAACATAATATCATGTCTACTTGATTTGTAGGAAACTCTGTGTCTCAGAGCCTGAATTATATCTTTTTGAAAACAGTAATACACTCAGCCAGCAAAATTAGTGTTGCGGAGATGCACAGATCATATTTCTACGCGCATTTCTCAACATGAACATAAAAAGAACAAGTATAGTTATTGGCTTTCAAGTTGATGCGATTCCATGCTATACATTATTATGACTAATGCAAAATAGCTGCATCTATTTAACAAGAAAAACAACAAGAACAAAAATTAATAATAATAACAATAATAATTGATTCGAGTAATTCATCTGTGGAAATTGATCTTGATAGCAGTGTATGCAGCTTGTAAGGACTATTCAGTAGAATAAACAACATAGACCCTGACCTGCCATCGCATTATGCGATGGTAGATCAGGGTCTATATTGTTTGCATTTGGACCTACCTTATACGCGAGTTAAGACGGAAGGTTTCTGAGAGGTAATAAAGAAACTCGTTATATCCTGAATAAGAATGTAATTCAAAATTACCAAATCTCTCACCCTAGAGTAAGAAAAACTACAGTTGCTAACATTTTTACTTTTTCTTCATTGTTGTTTTTTTCAGTCCCATCTGTATATAACTATGTGCAATTCCTTTTCTCTGTCATCATACTCGTGCAGATATTTTCAGTTAGTAAGCTTCACACATGAAGTGGCGTTTTATGTAGCATGGATAATCGTGTCCATCATATTGTTCAAAGCGATTCATAAACATCGCACAATCTTCATTTTTACCGATAGCATTCGACTGATCCGATGCGCAAAGACCTACTCCAGCTTTTCAGATCATTTCCTGGTTATCACTGATTTTTGTCCAATGCCAGATGCCTTCGTTCAGTACATCGGTACCGTCTATCCAAAAAGTGTCTCGCGCCTCTGAAGTGATAGGATGTTACAATGAAAGTAATAGTTTCGGAAGAAAAGCTGGATTGAATATGCTTCATATCCTCACAAAACTACCAGCCATTTTTTCATTTCCTGATAGAAAGCAGTTCAATGCAAACAATTTATTGTTTCATCTATTAATCTGTGTAGCATTCAGTAAAAGAATGCTTAATTCTTTTTAGTTCTATTTTGTTTGTGTCGTCTTTGCAGTTATTTGTATTTGCATTTGTGCCTTTTATCTTGTGTTACTTCACGTTTACGGTTATTTGGAAGGGTCTATCTTCCTAAGGTTTCTTTTGTGCAATTCTTTATATTTACATTTTTAGAACTTTACCATTAATCGGCACCATATGGCAATTATTTTTCCAACGTGCCGCTAAACCCTACTACATATACATATACATATACTCGTTCTCCTGACATAGTGTGTGTGTGTGTGTGTGTGTATATATATATATATATATATATATATATATATATATATATATATATATATATATATATATATATATATATATTTGTGGCATAAGTAGCATAGATAATCGTGCCCATCATATTGTCCAGAGCGATTCGTAAGCATAGCACAATCACAGGGGCTCGTATTGTTGCTTACAATTTACCTATCAGTCATACATGTACTATATAAATAATATAAGTACTACAAAAGAGGACACTTCTCTCCCTTCTCGCGAGACCTAGCTACAACGTACTGAATGGAATTCTGCCCCCTTATTGGTTGACTGAAAAGCAGATAATCAGTAGTCGTAGTACGTCATTTTCGGTCGACCAATGAGAGGGCCGTATACCATTCAGCTCTTTGCACTTGCATATTTAGCGGGCGCGATCATGGCCATGTCGACCGATAGCGTGGGAAAATGGTCTGGCATTCCTTAAAGGTGTGGTAGTAAGTCAAACTTTGCGTAGGCATAAAAGTCGTATGCCTGAGCTAAACATCGGTGCCAAATTTATTATGTTATGCGAAGTATAGCTCGAAATATCAGTGTCGATTCTTAAATTATGTCCACCCTTGTGGTATTTATATCATTTATATAGTTATTCTTTCCTTATATGTTTCTCTTTCTATATTTTAGACTTTTATTATCTTCTTTTTTACGCTATTTCTCTTTCTGATTTTATTAATTCCGTTTTTTTTGCCCCCCCCCCCCGCCAAAAAAAAACAAAAAAAAAAAACATTTTTTGCCGCCCTAGGCGACCGCCTAGTTTGCCTAGTGGTTAAACGCCCCGAATGCAACAAACTGACAACGAACAGTGCAAAACTATTTTTAACTAGCCTAAGCGCTTTCGACTCTCACGGAGTCTTTGTCAATGGCAAACACAAAACCGAGACAAGACAAACAATACAAACCAAAAAGCGTTGAAATTACAAACGTTTACATGACTATTTCTAATGAAATTTTAGCTTGAAAATGTTCAATGTTTCGCCTAGTTGGCTTCAAGGAGCACCACTCTGTATATTTTCATAAATTTTACTTTACATTAGTTTTTTTTATGTTTGATTCAAAATGTCGGAAATTATGAAATAAAGACTGCGTTAAATTTGAAAAGGCTGAAAATTGCGTTTAAAGAAGATCAAGAACACAAATCATATGGCGAATAACAGTCCTTTCAAGTGCACTGGATCCAGCAAGGGATCGCGTGTGTCTGGGATTGATTAAGATAAATACAACAAACTGACAACGAACATTTCTCGAGCACACGGGAGCAGTTTTTTATCAGCTGTCTGCTTTAGGCAGCGCGTTGTTTCTCTGATACTACATATAACGAAATTTCATAGTACATTTAAGTACCGAACGTACTCGACTATAACCCGATACCAACTGCAAACTGTATAGATCCTGATCTGCCATCGCATAATGCACTGGCAGATCTGGGTCTATACAGTTTGTAAGGACTAATCAGTAGAACCAACAACATAGACCCTGATCTACGGGCGCAATATGCGACGGCAGATCAGGGTCTATGTTGTTTGCATTTGGACCCGGATTTAAGGTGGAAATCATAGATCCGTCACTGCATCCATGTCAGCCATGTACCTTAGTAAATTTATTAGAGAGTTAGCAATTCACTTTTTTCAAAATGATTGAGCATTGCTCTTCTGCAACGACTCGCTCTACAATGAGACACTGCTCACTTTCAGTCTCGTTGTTTCTTCCACTTCTTGTTCTTCCCCTTTTTGCATCCTTATATTCTCAACTTTATACATAATGTCCTACAAATATTGGTTGATATTTTTTCTTTGATCTTCTTTCGTTTCTTTATTCACATCTTTTATTCACCCCTTCGTTGTTCATTGTTGTGTTTTATATTTCCTTGATTAATTGTCAATGTTTAATTAAGAGACTCTTCACTTGAACTATTTAACAATTAAAATAAATTGTCATGAAACTTCGGTATCATCTGCTGTTTGTTTGTTTACGTTTCATTTATTGGTTTTAACGGCAGTTTTTAACACATGATTGGCTATATGAGCTGGGGTATATCATGCTCAGGAAATTGAAGCTAAGTGCCTTTCCCAAGGGCACATAGAAGCAACCCTTGAAATTGTCCGACGCTCTACCAACTGAGTTACCGCGGCTCCCATCATCAAAGGAGAAGAACATTATAAGCCATTATTTTTCGTTTCTAATCCTTTACCTTCTGTATTATACCTTTTGCAATCTTCAAATACAAATTTCTGAAATAAAATATGTTAATACAAATTAATTAATTCCCACACTTTCAATCACGTGCAGCATAGACCTCGATCTGTCTAAGCATTATAGGACGACATATCTGGTTCTATACGGCTGTTAGCTAAGTGCGTGTCATGCTCAGGAAAATACACTAGTTTCTGCTTGTAAGATAGCCAAAAACAGATCAAAATAAAAGCTTATTGATGCATATTTTTTTACATTCAATTTCTTGTTGATTGTAATAATACACTAGTATGCAGAAACAGTACCGTCTCTACTCGTGTATAAACTAATACCAACTGCAAACTGCATAGACCCAGATCTGCAGTCGCATAATGCGCCGGCAGATCTGGGTCGATGCAGTTTGTAAGGACTAATCAGTAGAACAAACAACATAGACCCTGATCTGCCGGCGCATTATGCGACGGCAGATCAGGGTCTATGTTGTTTGCATTTGGACCCCGTATATACGCGAGTATATTCGGTAGATAGTTTAGAAGAATCCGATCCCCAAGTAACTTTAAAGTCAAATAAGAAAGTGCAAGTTAAAGAACAACAAAAAACAACAACAACAACAACCCCCGAAAACAAAACAAACAAAACAACAACAAGAACAACAGAAAAACGTATTACACCATAAACAATACTGATGATATACAGCTAGAATTGGATATTTACATTAATTAATTATGGAGGGTGGACTTATCTGAATTTTGAGATAATCCTCCCCATAAAGATTGCAAACTCTATATAAGAATTTGTAATAATAATTTTTAATTTAATTAAGTATTCACCATACTGCATATTAATATACTCACCTAAAAACAGTATCACTTCACAATATTCATAGTACATGAGTTGTACGAGGAGGAGACTGTGTGGCGTATAATGCGAAACATGCTTTATATATATATAATAATTTATTTTTGGGGAATGTACAAATCAGGTTCTTCCACATATAGATGAACATGAAAATGTATTTGTATATAATAATAATAATAATAATAATAATAATAATAATAATAATAATATGCTATATATTATTTGCTTAGTTCCTATTAAAGGTATATTATGTCAAGTTTGTTGTTTTTATGGTCTTGGGAATTCATAATTTTGTCAAGTTCAGATATTCAAATAAATGTAACTTGCTGTAGTACGAATCCATTTGAAATGGACTAAGGAGAGCATTTCGATATTGATACCGGACTCTCATACAGTATAAAAAGAAGTGGGTTTTTTCATTTTATTTCTTCTGACATGTAGTACAAAGTCTTTCAACTCTATCTATTTTAAGATATCGTCCCTCTTCTATTAAAAGGCCATGGGCACTTATTCGAATTCATAAAAGCAAACACAGAATTTAGACTTGCTATGGGGGCGCTCTACAGATAATACATGCTTCTGAGAGGGTGACAGGTGTAAGATGAAGTATTTTGCATTTGCAACATGCTCAGTGGAGAGAATGTTGGCATACCTCTATGCTACTTTCATGTACTGTGGCTGAAATTTCTTTACATATTGTACTTGTGGAAAGTGGGCATGATCTAAGCACACAGCAGACAAAATGGCCGCTCCAAAGTACTCGAAAAATCAGTCTGAATTAGTCAAAAGTGCACTATTTTCAGCAGTTATTAAAATAGGGAAACAAATTTTGCCAGAGCAGACAATACCAGCCTCTGAAAGTACTATGAATGAATTACAAAATATCTAAAAAGTAAAAAAAGTTATAGGCTCTTTTTTTATATTTACCTTTGAAGTCCAGGAAGTGAAAATGACCAAGCGGAGCTAGCAGTTTTTTGAGAGGTGCACATCTTAAGAACGACCAAGCTGTATACTCTATAACCCAAATTTTACCCATCAATCATACACCAAAATAAAGGGATTTCAAAGTTCTTTTAACAATACCTAAGATATACAAGGTCTTTTTTAAATAGTCAGGACAGCCAGTGAGGAAACCCTGGGTAATTATTTTTCTTTAAAAATCTAACCCCTATGCAAAGTACGAAATTGGAGAGTGCCACCTATACTAAATGCTATTCATTATAGGCATTATTTTATCCCAATATAACTGAAGTTGTCTACTACGATGTCGAATTTATTTGTTTATTACAGAAATTAAATATTGATATATTTTCTTATTTGCCTTAATAAAATACAACAATTTCGGTTTTAAATACATTTATCTTTAATTTCCTATTTTAATATATTCACGAATAACATTATACAAACATGCAAAAGGATACGTTTTCTTGTGGCAACGTGACGTCAACAATACCTGCGCAATGAGATGACGTCACGTAGAAGCAGGGTAGTAACCAAAAGAGTTAGTGAAGCTTTCAGGTAACTCGGGATTACATTTCATCATTTGAAAGAAAAAATATATATATATGTAGTCATGAAATCGAAATCGATGAGTTTCCGATGGCTTTCGAATTTAAAAAAGTGGGTAGTAAATAACCTGTGCTGTGTTGTACGGAAGAAGAACAGAAACAGACAGCGATGTGATGATTTGGAAAGTGATGTTGAAGTAAGTATGACAAAAACTCATGGTCGTGGTTGCGCGCGTGGAGAGAGAGAGAGAGAGAGAGAGAGGGGTGTAAAATGAGCACATATGCAATTCTTTTTGACTGGCGTCCGTTTTTACACAAGTAATCGGTTGTATCGCAAGAACAGAAAGTTAAATATACGCTTTATTGTCTTTGTCATTACAACTTTTCAGGTAATTGCATTTATTTATTTATTTGCATCGGCAGTTATATCCTTGTTGATTGATTGATTTGCACAGGCAAATCTGCCCTTTCGCAAAGAATCTATTACAATTATCGTAATGGTGCAAGATGCAATACAGCGTAGTTATATTCTACTAGAGCTTAACAAATTTCTAATTGCAGTGATTTGTAAGATCGGATTTCGTTAATCATACATTCTTCAGAAAATACTTTAACTTAATAATCACACATTCAGAAATTCTTGAATTAGGTCTCAATTTGTGCAAGGAGATCGTAAGAATATATTTCATGTGAGTAATGAAAGTTGCACTCTATAAGATATGTGAGATACTTCAAGCACAGGTTTTATCCCCAGGCTTTAGCGTAAGGGATATTGTGATACCATCTGTCTGTCCGTCCACGTGTCTCTCATATTCTGCCCTTAGCTCTATATCCTCCTCCATTATGGGATAGAAATTCACCAAACTTGGTACTTAAGTTGCCCATATAGTAACCATTTGCAAGATGTACTTAATTTTTGGACCACTTCCCTGGGACCTTGGAAGTGGTGAAATAGGAAATATTTTTTTTTGTTCTTAAAAATGCCATTACATGGCATTTTAGAATTTATACTGATCAATACTTGTAATCAGGCCAAGAGAACATACAGCAAATGTCATAGCAATCGAGATACGACCTCTGAGTGACGGACTGGAGGGAACAGGGTGGGCGAAGGGGTGGGGAGAGTAGAGAACTTGTAGTAGAAATGGCAGAGTATTGCATAGGGAATTAGGGATTCCTTGATTGACTTGTGCTAAACACCACATCAGCACATAAATGCCTATAGGAGTCAAGTGCCTTGCCCAGAGACATATCACGGCATCTAACCCGGGCTGATCTGGGCAGTATTCAAATCAGCAACACACCGGTTGTCACAGGGGCTCGTATTTTTGCTTACAATTTACCTATCAGTCATACATGTACTATATAAATACTACAAAGGAAAAGGAGGACACTTCTCTCCCTTCTCGTTTGACCTATTTAAGAATCAACGCTGATATTTCAAGCTACACTTCGCGCGGCGTGATAAATTTGGTACCGATATTTAGCTCCGGCATTCGACTTTGTATGCCTACACAAGGTTGAACTTACTATCACACCTTTAAGGAATGCCAGACCATTTTCTCACGCTACCGGTCGACATGGCCATGATCGCGCCCGCTTAATATGCAGGTACAACGCACCGAATGGAATTATGCCCCCTTATTGGTTGACTGAAAATCAGATAATCAGTAGTCGTAGTACGTCATTTTCGGTCGACCAATGAGAGGGCCGTATTCCATTCAGCTCGTTGCAGGTGTGGTAGTAAATCAAACTTGGTGTAAGCAAAAAAGTCGAATGCCTGAGCTAAACATTCTTACCATATTTATTATGCTATGCGAAGCATAGCTCGAAATATCAGCGTCGATTCTTAAAGAGGTCGCGCCAGAAAGGAGAGAAGTGTCCTCCCTTGTAGTATTATATAGTACATGTATGACTGATAGATAAGTTGTAAGCAACAATACGAGCCCCTGTGCTGGTTGTGAGTAATATTTATTTATTCTACTGAATATATCTGCCAGACAATTTTTATTTTCAGACGAAACTTCATAATATTTGTATGGTGTGTCCACCAAAAGAACAATACCATATTTTATTTTAACTTGAAAATTCGAAAAGACAAAGGAAAGTTTTACCTGTTATAACCTACAGTAAATAGTAGAGAAAGTATTAAAATAGCGAATAGTTCCAAGACAGAGAACACATTCTCAGCATTACATCAAACATATACATATATGCTCCAATCTTTCCAATTGTTATTCCAGGATAAATGTGGGGGCGAGACATCCGTTTCAGCGATAGACCTCAATACAATCACCGCTGCGGGCCCACAGTCTCCCCGTCTTGCTGAGTAAGTTAGGGATGGCATCATGGCCCATTCATGTAGCAATATTTGTAATTGACGAATCCTAAACCCAAACTCCATATGTCTGCCAAATTCTATCAGTCAACTGCTATATTTTCGAAATTTCGCTTGATCCCTGGTCAATTCCTTACTGTGTATTGCAAAAAGTTACCTCCCTTTCGAGCAGGGGATTGTTTTATATACGTTTGTGATTTATATAAAATGAAACCATGTAGTTTTGATGTTGTTGTTGTTTTTATTAATAATAACTATTATTAGCTAAAATTAATAATGAGTTTATATCTTGTTGCTATGCATTGTTATAACAATACCTACTGTTGTTTTTTTTTTTAAAATCAGAATGTTTCATTTATTGTGATATTGTTGGTGTGGTCTATTGTCATGTACGATTACATCTGTCTGCTATGGGTTGTCGATGGCTCTACACTCTCATTTTGTCTTCTGTTGAATTACTCCATTATTTTTCATCCAACTACAGTGAAATTATTACCACAAACCGAAAATGTCTCTCTTATAATATAGTAATATGTCCAGAAACATCAGTTTTACAAAAACGGAGATTTTCACAACATTTGAAAAACAAAATCATTGCATTTAATATACTCTTAAAAATTAACATTTCTTTTTAAATGCTAAAATTGTTGTATGTCTAGCATTGATAGTTATAAGAGAGTTATATCATACTATCCCCTTGCTCAGTCACAATGGATGTTGTTTCCAATCAGGGGAAGTAATCATTTAACGGTAAAAATACTGGGTTGAGATAACATAAACCAGTCACCGCCCCAAAGTTATTTATATAACAGTAGTTTCATGATGTTTTCTCAACTGTCATTTTCTAAAGGAAATATAGTTTTATCACAACCGTTTCGTTTTTATAATTCTTAACCGCAGAACATTTTATTTTCTATAATAGTCTATAATGTAATTAGATTGATGTAAATTTAGCGCCAGGAGTATAAGTTGAATATAGCGTATTTAGCGTCAGGAGTATAAATTGAGTATGGCGTATTTAGCGACTGGAGTATAGGTTGAGTATGGCGTATTGAGCGACTGGAGTATAAGTTGAGTATGGCGTATCAGACGTTTCAAAAGTTAATATTAGTGTTTTATCTGGGATAATTAATAAGTAAGATAATGCAAACATTAATTAGCAAAGGTACAGTTGGATTTGTATATGCTAATGTAATATCTTTTCTGTTGGTCATGCTCTACCGCTTAGTTTACCGTAAATTCAGATATTTAAAACTTTTTTTAAAAATCTAAAATGTGGACATTTTGTATATGGGAAATATACTATTAAGTTAACCTAATTTTTACTAAGCTGTATACTAGAGTGTGCTACTGAAAATGTACGAAGAGTTTAAATTCTCATTTTAAAAAAAATGTCTTAGATTCATTGATCATTTATTTAACAGCATGTTTATTTAAACATTTGCACATTTGTATTAACAAAGAAATTTGAAACAGACCAAAATATTAACTTCATACTTTGGTTTTAAAATATGAATGAACTCTTGTTGATTTTAGATCTAAAAAATCTGAGGTCACACAAAAACCGATTCACTAATTTATCAGAATCTATATTATCATACAAAAATAAATATTTGGGAGGTCTAAATATCAATAAATATGCAACATACTACATATTTTTTATATCATCAATAGTTTTTATTTCAATCCCCCCCCCACCCCCCGCTGCATTTTCAACATTTTATATTCAGCATGTCAACACAATCAAGGAATTCATTAAAGTCTAGGAAGATGAGTCAGAATCAAGATGGAAATTATATATATATATATATATATATATATATATATATATATATATATATATATATATATATATATACATTCTGCGGATGGTTTTATTGACAGACAGATGAATAGCTAGTTATGTATAAAACGGATACATACACAGAAAGATTGAGAGGGAAATAAAACTGGATAAGTAAATCATTTCATGTCCAAATGTGTTCATTGACACTCAAGACTAAGTTCTACTGATCACATTGAAAAATGAACACAGCTCATGTTTCTATTTGTTCTGTTAATGAACTTTTGCTATTTCGTTCCTCTAGTTTGGAAACAGAAATGGCCAAGTTGAAGCTACAAGACCTGCACATAGTATCACCGCTGGGTGTTGGAGGTTTTGGAAGGGTAATATTGGTAAGTACTTTATTCTACAATTTTCGTCCCTCGCCTTTTTCTCCCCATGCACTCTCCTGCGTGTCGTAGGAAAAGAAAAATTGAAGGCAGGAGACTTAGTGGCTCATTGGTTACCGTCCTAGACTCGAGACCGAAAAGATGCGACTTTGAATCCTACCATCTGATCAGCCCGGGTTGGATAAAGTGGCGTGACCTTGGGCAAGGTCCTTAACCTTAATTGTCTGGTCACTAAACAACCTAATTGTGTTGCCATGACGTAAAATATCACATCCAACTAAACCCTCATCTCTTTCGAGAAAAGCGGGGGACATAGAATTTGTTGGTTCGTGTGTCCATCATGCACACTTTTTCTGGTTTGTAACTTTTAAGCCGTATACACTGACAGAAGTTGGTACACTCGTGTATCATATCAGTTAATTCTCGGGCATACTTTCGGTTACCACCACGTTTAAATTGCTTTTCGGTCAAGCTTTGTCTGTATCAGCTCCTTACCTTTACGACTTCAGATCAAATTTGGCAACGGCAAACAAAATCTCCGATTAAAATTTCAAACATTGCAACCGCAAGTCCTCCCTGCACCCAATCACTAACCGCTGTTGCCAAACAAAGCATGTGGCAGGCTTTTAAGAGCACATGTACCTTCATAAATTACTGCTTGTTCGCATCGACATTGTGTTTTCAATTAACTGTTATTTAGGATTATGGTCGCATGAGCAAGAGCAGCGGATCTCACTAAAAATGGATGCGACTTTTTTTAAAGATCAAACTGCGTAGAAAGCAAGAACAATGAATGCTAACACACAGAGTATGTTTGCTCAATAAAAATTAATGGTGACTTCTTGTGTTGTGATTTTGTACGGGCTAGGCCATCTTCCCTTGCCAAGGGTAGTTGCTGCGCTTAACGATGTGCATCGACTACCCTTGTCCAGCGAAGATGGGTCTATTATTCTGGGCCAGTGTGAAGAGGCTAATACAAGAAAACTAAGTGCTACCTAAAACAAAATACTTTGTTGATGGAATCCGTTGTTTTGACCCCAAAAAGGATGAAAATTGGAATTATAAGGATTACATGATCATGGCTTGGTATTTATCGAAGTGTACATTTTACCTAATCACCCACAAAGTTAACATAATGTCCTTCAAACTTTATTTAATTTGCGACTGATTAGGTAAAATTTACACTTCGATAAATATACAACCATTATCATTTAATTCTAAAGTGAAACTTGAAAATCACCGTCGAGAATCGGTTGGACCATGAAGTACATTGATTGTGTGTGACACCTGGTGTTGCAAATTTCATCATATATAGGTGTGAAAAACATAATACAATGTTTTGAAATTGTACGACACAAATAGAAGTCTTGAGGAAAATCAACACTTTGAAATTGTATCAAACGAATACAGCAGTCCTTAGTAAAGATAGTTTGATAATAATTTGAATCATTTTCAGGTACAAGAAAACAATAACAGCAGTGAAACTTATGCTCTAAAGATCCTCAGCAAGCAGAAAATTGTAGCAATCGGACAACAAGAACAGGTCCTGAATGAAAAGAACATTATGGCGGAATTAAGATCAGATTTTATTGTAAGGTAAAATTATGATTTTTATTTTGTATGTTCCCACTGCTTTCTGACGGGGTTGGCAGGAGAATGGGGAGCTAGGATTTTGTTTGATCATTCTGTCCGTCTGTTCGTCCTTTCCGATTATGCTCGCTTTAGCACGGTTGCAAAAAGAAAGAAAGAAAGTAAACACAAATAATTGTTCGTCCTTTCTAATTTTACTCTCTTTAGCACGATTAAAAAAAAAAAACTGCGGGAGTTAGATGAAATTTGTTTGACGTATACAAATGAAATTTGATAAGGATGTTACCTTATTAGCACGATTATGCAAAATCCAGTTGAAGTAGACAAATTAAATTTGGGAGGAATGTTTGCATGCATAATGAATGACCGACTTAGAGTTTCATGTCATTATATTATTTCTCAAATTTCGAATAGTTTTTGAAGACTCTGAATTTATACTTGTATTTGTTTTCGGTGGGGGCATACGTATTTTCCAAGCGCAGATCGAGTTTATTTCGCGTTGAAACCCATATCTACTGTAACTATCTCCTGAGTTACATTAAGGTGTGGACTTCACTGAACACTTCATGGTATTTGAAACTTAGTTCAGTCCGAGTTGGACAAAATACTATGTGAGCAGACCTTCTTGAATCAGTCAGTTTTTGAACTAAGCCATTTTTTTTAATTTTATTTAATTTTATTAAAGAAGAATACCCCAATGCAGGTATAGATTTCATAACTTAGAATATGTTGGAAATTATTATTTTCTATGATTATTTTTCGGCTTTTTGGTGTTGCTGTTGTTGTTGTTGTTCTTAGAGACGTTTCAGTCTATTTAGGAGGGATGTTAAATAGGATTTGTTCATTAAGAAACCGTAAATTTGAGAAAGGTGAGAAACATTAGGTCACATTAACAACCATTCTTTTGAAAACAATTGAATTCAATTTTTAAAACAAAATCAAATAATACATTTGACACACTTTCATGTCGCAATAAATTGATGAATTAAAACTACTTGTCCACGGAAATTCTAGTTATTTTTCACACAAATTGATTGCCTCATTTACAGAAATTCCATATGATCAGAAATAATAACAATTAAGCAATCATGACATATTAAGACATGAAAACTTTCGGCTATAAAAAGTTAAAAGTAAATCATATGTAACATAAAATAAATAAATACATCTCTTTTAATACGATATAGATTTTGAGGTGGAAACTGCAAACGACTAATATACTCATACAAATGACAAAAGCGTCATGAAGACATTGAAGAAGCTGAGGGACTTTCAGACCTAATGAAATTTAGTAGCAAAATCCGCTATTCCATCCGTTTAAAAATATTTATAATTAAGACATCTTCAGCTGAATATGCTAATAAAATTATAGTAAAATCGCGCATGAAAGATTTAAGGTCGTCAGGTTCTAGTAACAGTTTTTTAAGTAATTTTTCTTTTTCAATTTTGTTTTCTTTTTCCAGGCTGCATAAAACTTTTAAAGACGATGAATATCTGTATCTTTTGATGGAGCCTTGTCTTGGAGGCGAACTGTACACGCTGTTATATGAAGAGTAAGTTAAAAACATGTATGCACTGCTAATGTAGGTTTTGTCTCTGTATTTGTTTGTTTGTTTTGAAAATCCAACACTTAAAGGAAATGAAGAAATTTATTGCAGTATGGTGTTACAAATCCAAATTTAACTGAAGAAAGAAAATCAATAACGCGTTCTCATGTGACATTATTAAAGGTTATGCATCTGGAACATTTTTAAAAGACAATAACATCATAAAAGACATGCCAAATCTAAGAAAGTGTATGCAGATATTTTATTCTTTCAGTGTGTATTAGTTGATGTAAATTGGAATAATTGATCTAATCGCGTCTTTTTGGACACTTTCAAGTGGTAACTGAATTTCATTAGACGCACTTATTAATTTGGTGAATTATACCTGTTGCGCATATGTTGTGGCTACAATTACTCTAAAGATCAGAAATTAATTACTCTTATAATAAGAGTGCGCGTGAAATTGCATGGGTAGTTTAGTACACTTGGTTGCGAGTAGCATGCACTTTCTAACGACTACTGTAACTTATATTGAGACGATCATCCTTTCAGAAGTAGCCATATAAAGATTTAAGAGTGGTCCTCAAAACCAGCCATTTTAGAGGTTTCAGGAACAAATGTACATTGCAAGCAAAAAAAAAAAAAAAAAATGGAAGAAAGAAAATGTTGATATGGATATCCATGACCGAGTTTCCTCTTACTCACACATGCGACAGAGAAATCTAGCTGATTTACTAACTTTACTTTTCTTATCTTGGTCCGGTTATCTCAGTACGGTTGTCTCAGTCATGTCCACATGCTAGTCACAGCATTTGCAAGAACTATTTTTTCTAAAGTTAAAAATTATCATTATAAGTTGGTTTTTTTCCAATATTAAAAGCTATGCTTTGAACCGTCCGGTCACGTCACTGCCTTCACTAACAAGTTCGTATTAATGCGCAGTATTTTTTAAACAATAGCACGTGGTTCTCGACGCTCTTGGTGCAATACAGACAATACTTAGAAATTATAACTGTTAAATTGCTTTATTTTTTTGGTAAGAGTGGCATATATAGTATCTTCTATTTATATAATTATTGAGATTTTCATTAAATGTTTTAAGACCTAGTAACATATATAAAAGGTGAGGAAATAATTGTACATGATGAATAATGTATGCGTTGAAGGTGCTAAGCCATATTCCCCAAAAATTAAGGATTAATTTAGTTCAAAAGGAGCAAATTGGGTGAGAAAATAATCTATGTTGGGTTTTTTGCATCGAGATAAGGAAATCAAAGTCGAGGATTACACTGTTTGTCTCCCTGCTTGCTAGAGACTCGCGGGAGGCAAGTACTGTAACCCCAAAGATGGAAGAGAACTCGGTCAATAAGAAACCCAATCACCTCAAGTTTTCCTACAGACATTTCACAAAATCTACAACACCTACATGCATGTCGTATGAATGAATTTCAATCACTGCGGTGAATTTTGCGAAAAAAGTTCATTTTTTGTTTCTTACGAGAGAAAACACATACTTTCTCGAATATGTGAATTGTTGTTACTCTTCTGAAGAAGATAAAGATGTTCCAAATAGGTCTGACAGCCGCAGCGTCAATCCACGCACATAGCAAAGTATGTCGACTTTGAACAGAGTCTAATAGTATGTTAGTTTACGCTTCTAAATTTGCTGATTTCTTGTTATAGAGAGAACTTCAGTCATACAGCTGCAAAGTTCTACACTGCCTGTATAGTAGAGGCACTCATCTTCATACACTCAAAAGGAATCGTCCACAGAGATCTAAAGCCTGGAAACGTACTCCTGGACTCCAAAGGATATGTAAAACTGGTATGTATGCCTCTAGATATTTACTCTAAAATACATTACGACTTTTACTATTCTCATTCAGTGAGGCATTTTACATTCTTCCAGCTGATCGAATTTTAAATGATCAATATAAGAATCCTCATTCACTGAGGCATTTTACATTCTTCCAGCTGATCGAATTTTAAATGATCAATATATATCACGAGCTGAACTGCATTTGTTTTTAGGCATTTCAGAAACGGCTTGAATCTAAGAAGTCGATGCAGTGATAAATATACACGACACCCTGAATCGCTCATGCAACATTATGAACACACTTGTGCAGTTTAATCCCTTTCCGCCACCCCCACCCAGTATGTAGCTATCGCTTTGTCCGTCTGTCTGCCCGTAATCCGCCTCTGTCTGTCACTTTCACTTCCGGAACATAACTCTCAAACTGTTCAATATAGTTCTAAGAAATTTGTTGTACTTATTGGACTAGTGGTTCAGATGCATAATGCGCCAGCAGATCTAGGTCTCTGCAGTTTGTAAGGACTAATGAGTAGAACAAACAATATAGATCCTGATCTGCCGGGGCATTATGCAACAGCAGATCAGGGTCTATGTTGTTTGCATTTGGACCCGACCTATAAGCGAGTATATACCGTATATCAATAACGTTTGGTACATATATCACAATAGTGATTCGGATGTGTCATTTGCTATTCACAAATATTAAGTTTCAATATTGTAACGTTTTCACCCATTTGTTTGTCCATCCATTTTTTATCCCCAATTTAGTTTCAGGGGCTTAATTACAAAGACATTTAGAATAATTTTATGACATGTGATACACTTATTGGACTAACTTTTTAGATGTACTTTTTGCTATTCACAATTCTTCAGTTTAAATCTATTTAACATTTTGACCCGTTTGTGTTCATACATCCATCATTCGCAGATTCATTTCATTAGCATAACTAAAATCCTTCAAGATATTTTTATGAATCTTAGTACACACAATAGAATTGTCGGATGTGCTTTTTACTATTCACAATTCTTAGGTTCAATATTTTTAATATTTTTGCATGTTGTATATCCATTTATCAGTTATCCACACTTTTATTTCCGAGGCTAAACTCCAAAACCGTTATATCTCTATGAAATTTGGTCAGGGCCAGATTAAGACCTTTAGAATCCCTAAGCACTGAAAATATTTTGGATCCCCCCCCCCATGTAATTCAAAATAAAAACAATGATACACCGTAATTTCTCATAATAATAAGCACGTACTTAGTCTGCCTAATGGGTAATCCAGTACTGAATTTGTTTACATATTTGACTAATATTTTGCCTTTTGCTATTCATAATTCTTCAGATTCCGTAATTTTAATGATTTGTCCGTTTGTCTGTTCATCACGCATTCACCATTCACACTTTCATTTCTTGATCGAAACTCATGATGTCAATCACTTCCCTGTATACTTCGTAGATATGAATTTTCTATATATGAAATCTTTGACTAATCATTCTGCCCCGTAGCGGACACTGGGCGTGGCAGGCGATGTAGATGACTCCGTCTTTTTGTTTGTTCACCCCCACCCTCCCACCCACCCATCCCTGATGTGATATGGGGGATGGTGTGGGTGAATTACGTGTCAATCATTTATTAGAGGGAAATCTGCACCGCTAATTAAAGATATAGCATACCTTTCGTCAATACTCGTTAATAGTTTGATGTCCATAATGATGTAAATTCTTGCCTTACCCTCTCCCTTAATCAAATTATCTGACATATCATTGTTTTGTATTTTAAATGTGTAAGGAGAAGGCCGGATTTAAGCTTGATGAAGTTGTGGCCTAGCTGTTTCAGCCTTTTGTATTAATAAGATATATTACAACTGAATCATATACATCTAGTTTATTACTATTGGTTTTTGATTCTTTCATTTCACTTCGAAATATTTTTTCTTCATGTGGTAAGAAAACATGATCAACTATTGTTTCGCCTTTTTGCGTGAATTTGCAACTTTGTGATTCATAGTCCTAATTTCACTGTGCGTTGTCATTATACACTAATTACCACCGTGAGTTGTTGCAATACACCAGTTAGCATTATGAGCTGTCGCAATACACAAATTAATACTGTTACATATTTCTTCAATTTCCTGAATTTAAAAAAAAAAAAATAGTCAGCTACGTCACATTTTTCTTCTTCAATGAACGACACCTGATGCAGTCAATAAGGTCGTTCTGTGTTCACCTGACGTCACAGGTCATATAGGTCACGGGAACTCCCAAGGACTACATCCGTGAGGTGTATTTTTGACAACTACTAATGTAACTAAATTGCCTTTGTCGCGCAAAAGAAACAACAAAATTTCATCCGATTTTTGCATTTCGTCCATCTGGACAAAAAATGATATTTCACAGCTTCAGCATATTTTTGGTTCAATTTTATCTTTAAAGATAAAATATACTAATTCATGCATTAGTCGAATTAATGATGTAAGAGAAAGGATCTGCAGGTGCACATGGGAGTGGTGGGTCGGGTTGGGAGTCGAGCTGCCAATTGAAACAGGCTACAGGGTAAACCGTAGGAAAAGCGTAAGAACCAGCATGGCAGACTTGGTGTGGAAAACCTTGAGAGAAATGATGTACAACGCATTTCGTATTGATATAAACTGCATTCATTGAATCAATGATAGTTAATCCCATTCCCACTCATAGTGTTGTTCGTCAAATTATTTTAAACATTCCACAAACATATTATAACTTAAGGCAGGTAATTTTCAATTTAACATTACCTGACTACTTTTTGAACATACTCTACCTTTTTAGCTTCACGTAACACCTATCATGCTTTGCGTTACTTTTTCTCGATAGATTGACTTTGGGATGTCCAAGAAGGTGAGACCAAGAAAAAAGACCCGGACGCTGTGTGGAACGGCAGATTATGTGGCCCCTGAGATCATTTTAAAAAAAGGGCACAATACAGCCGCCGATATTTGGTCCTTGGGAGTTCTTGTATATGCTATGCTTTCTGGCCGGTAAGAATGACAGACTCTCTTGTACGGGGATTATTAATGGTTTGCTGAATGTTAACCTATGATGTTTGAGTGCAGCTAAAGTCGCAAAAGTGCACACGTCAAAAAAGTCACAACTGCTGCGATCGTGTAAGAATAATTATTAACGTCTCATCATATAAGCAATAAAATATATTTAACATATAAAAGAGAATATAAGTATATACATAAGTCTTTCTCGTACAAAAATATATGACACCTTTTAAAAAAAGAACCGCATGTAAAGCATATAGATTTAAATAAAAAGTTAATTTTCATATACACAGTCTGGTAAACCTGCGAAAAATCTTGAACTTTAATTCAGTTATTAAGTTAACTATTTATAAAAATAATCCCAAGGACTGTATTAAGAATATATATATATATATATATATATATATATATATATATATATATATATATATATATATATATATATATACGGTGCCCTGGGGTGATCAGTGATACATTTATGCAATATTATCAATTATATTCTGTAATTTGAGAATGTATATGCGTCTTTGTCTGACGCATTTTTTGTGTGCATTCAAACCAGACCGCAACAGCAAAATTGACTCTGACCAAAGATGGAACGTGTTCAATTGCATTGGACTGATTGATCGCACACTCTACTCGGCATTCCATTTAGTAGTTTGACTGATGCGACTATAAATTGTCATATTTAACTACCGTTTTTGAATGTAAAAAATCGTAAATGTGTGTTTACCCTGTGCCATACTGCACAATCATTTGAGCCTTGACAGTCCAATATAATTCTGAAATATCTACTGTCTCTATTTCTAGTATGGGCTGATTTATTTCCATTATGTGGAATGTAGTATGGGCTGATTTATTTCCATTATGTGGGATGTAGTATGGGCTGGTTTATTTCCATTATGTGGGATGTAGTATGGGCTGATTTATTTCCATTATGTGGGATGTAGTATGGGCCGATTTATTTCCACTGTGTGGGATGTGGTATGGGGCTGATTTATTTCCATTATGTGGGATGTAGTATGGGCTGATTTATTTCCATTATGTGGGATGTAGTATGGGCTGATTTATTTCCAGTATGTGGGATAACTCAGAGAAGAAGAAGACATATAATAGAGACGTTACAACTTGGTTCAAAACATTTCAACGGCTATCTTTTTTCCTTTATCTCAACTCAAGTTTAAAAATTACTTATATTTCTGTCCGTTTATGTTAGCATTTCTTTACGTTTTTGACGCTCGTTATCTTTTAACAATTACATTTCTTCTTCCAGCTCCCTGTTTGCAGACAAGAATGATAATGACATCCAGACTTGGAATAACATCTTGAAGGGGATCAATGATCTTGTCTTCCCAAACGAGATAAGAAAGATCGCTGAAGATTTCATACGGAAGCTATGCAGGTAAGAAGGGAATTGGTGCTCTTGTCTACCCAAGCAATATAAGAAAGATTGATCAAGATCTCTTCAGGAAACCATGCATGTTAAAAGGGTATCGATGCTGTTGTCTTCCCAAGCAAGATAAGAAAGATTGATGAAGATCTCTTACGGAAACTATGCAGGAAAGAATTGGATCGATGCTGTTGTCGTCCGAAATTACGTAAGATCGCTGAAGATTTGATATAGAAACTATGAAGGGAAGACGGCTTTTTCGTCTTTGGTTTCAGCTTATTACTTATATACCAGAACAGCGATTTCAAATCGAGTTTAAGATGGCGGTGCCCTGCTTACTTTTAACATAAGGAACAAAATGAAGACAACAAACCTGTAATCTAACACCACATAAAACCAAAACTTACTCGATTTTAAATTGAAACATTTATATGGCAGAGTTTAAAAACTTAGCGTTTGATTGTGGTAAAACATAATCAATGATAGAAATAAAATCATATGAATTAATAACTAGATATGGCTGAGTACATGAGAGCGGTGCCCCATATAGGGATTCCCTTATTTCACATCAGTAGATATACAATTTTGCTGCACGGGTTTCAGTTGTTGTGCACATAATACTAATTCCCAATTTTTCTCTCTGCTTTCGAGAAAGATTTTTTTAAAAAAGGTGACCATAACAAAATATATGTAGCATCTAGAGTTCAAATGTGTATACAAATGTAAGCCTTGCCGTCGTCTTTGTCCATATACGTAAAGAAAATACGTAGTTTTTTTCCAGTTATTTTTGCACTAAGTAACGAGTAGGTATAAAATCTGCAACCAAACTTGTTTCTACGACGGCATAATGAATAGATATGCACTTCCTTATTGTCTTCCTTACTACCTAGTTGCCTACTCTCTCTATATATCTATCTATCTATCTATCTATCTATCTATATATATATATATATATATATATATATATATATATATATATATATATATAACCTTTTACGTCATTCGACGCTTAACTGTTTGAGTGTGTGCGTACTTGCAAACTTCACCTTTTTAGGCGTTTTTGAAACCCAATTTTATGCCTGAAAAATAATTACCTTTCAAGAAATAAAGATATCAATATTTACAATTTTACATAGCTCTTTCATCTAAGATACTGAGAAAATGCAATTTTTCCTTAGGCCTTATGAGTACGTCAGCCATTTTTTTAAGCAATGTTAGAAGAATGGAACGAATCTAATACTTGTGTCTGTTGTATGACGGTCAATTGTACGAATCTAATACTTGTGTCTGTTGTATGACGGTGAATTGCTTTCTTGGGTCTCTATATCAGAAGACTTTGCTTATGAACATAACTCATACAATTTAAAACAAAAAGATACATGCGTATAGTACCCATGCGTTGTCTGCACAATTGATGTATGATGCACTGATGAATTTCATTTAAGCATTTTCTTTCCTTTCTTTCCAAGGAATAATCCTGCCAAACGCCTCTCCGCACAGGAAATACCCAAACATGGATGGTTTAACGAATTCCACTGGGAGGCCTTAAGAAACAAAACAATGGAACCACCTTTCATTCCAACGGTTAGAATATCTCTCTCTCTCTCTCTCTGTCTCTCTCTGTCTCTCTCTCTCTCTCTCTCTCTCTCTCTCTATATATATATATATATATATATATATATATATATATATATATATATAGAGAGAGAGAGAGAGAGAGAGAGAGAGAGAGAGAAAGAGAGAGAGAGAGAGATAGATAACATTTTCTACATTAATTTATGAACAACCGCCCCCCCCTCCCCACAAAAAGGCAAGATTATTGCTTACTGTGAATTTGCTGTTATTTCTGAGATACCAATTATAGTGGATTATGTGGTTGCTTCAAACAACTGATTAAAAAAAAACCCAGCTAACAAGCTAACAACGACCCATCTACAAAGACAATAGGACCCTCCTCGACATCAGATACGTATCCACACATTTTAGTACCGGCTAATATGTCAGTTTCTGCAAAACCACATAATTTGGTACCAACGAAAATGAACTAGCTAGCGGTCTAGATATTTTAATTTTTTTCTTTTGTCTCTTCGTTGATTGTTTACGAACAAAATATTAACCCAAGGTATATATGTTTTGTTTATTCAGGTCAAATCATCAGTTGATACCAGGAATTTTGATTTTGATGACTTCCCTGAAGAGGAAGATAGTCCAATCACGGATGACGTAACAAGCTGGTACCCGGATTTTTAGTTCAATTCTCCATCCACACCTTTCACCAGTCAACTTCGATTTTTTCTCAATCAACATGAATTTGTAGCTGAAACAGAAGGTTCGGGACTTGAGTAACAGTTAATCCTGATGACTGTGGCTATCAAGAACACTTACCAGGCACAAAAAACTTCAGGCATGAAAATGACGTGCATAGTGAAGGGATGATAATTTTTAACAATTTATAGAACCATCTTTGAACAAATATTTGCTGGACATTCAAGTGATGGCTACAGTAGAGGCCATCAACATATGTGACTTGGACATACTTAAATTCGATATCCACGTTATATGCATATTACACAGCAAGCTCCTGCACTCGGTGACACATGACTTCTGGCCCAGTACTTCTCAATGACCAGTCAATAATCTTTGTATTATCTACTTAAAACAAGTATATTAATTGTTTATTATGTTGTAGAACTAACACAAATGAAACAAACAATTCAAGTAAACGTTTTATTGAACATTTGATATGTCTTTAATTCAGCGAATGAAACCTGAGCACCGGGCAGTTACACACGCTACTTTACTACAATGGCAGTGCGTGCGTTGGTGTGTTGATGCTCTGTCAGCAGTCAACGAAACTACGATTGTTAAAGAAGATGGAATGACCTGTTGCTAAAGAAACACAACACAATATCGATATTAGAAAGAAAACGAGTGCATCTAGCAAATGACGCAATACAAAATTGAAGGTACAACTATGAAAAGATGCACCATAGATAATCCCTCGAAGGTGGTCGTTGTGCTCGGCTTGGTCCTTATTCGCTTTTGCTGTCAAGTTGAAGCAGTACTTGTGGCGGGTACATTTGGAAAGCAGTGTGCGTCAGGATTGAAGAATATGACTTCTGCTCCATTTCACTTAGTTAAGAGTCGTACGCTGTGATTCATGAGATAGTTCTGTGCATAATTTTGGTTGGTGGGATTCCGGCTTTGAACAGTTTCGTAATTGTTGTTTTCAGGATGGTAAATTCTACTCTGAAGGCCTGCATTGTCTGCCAGATCCTTCATCAGTGAACACAGGGCATTGTGGCCCATCGGTTTTGGATAATACCTGAAAAAAGGGACGTAGATTAATTTTGGAGTCGTTTCCTTTTTTCAGGTATTACTCAAGACCGATGGACCACAATACATACCCTTGGTTGACTGATGAAGATTGCGGCTGAAAATGCGGACCTGCAAAGTAGAATTACCAACCATTTCGTCGAAAAAACAACAGTTAGGAAACTCTCGAAAGACAGAGACCCACAAACCAAAATTATGCTGGTCACAGGACACATACACTATCTCATGAATCACAGCGTACAACTCCGAACTAAGCTCACAGGAACAGAAGTCATCCTGACGCACACTGCCGTTCCAAATATACCAGCTACAAGTTCTGATTCCACCATGACAGGAACAGTGAATAAGGACGATGCCGCCCACAACGACTGCCTTCGAGGGATCTCAGTGCTCAGGTTTCATTCATAATATAAACGACATGTAAAATGTTCAAAAAAACGTTGAAATAATTTTTGTTTTATTTGTGCTATTTCCGAAGCATAAAATAATGATTATTATGCTTGTTTTTAAATATATAATAATAAAAAGTTATTAACTGAGCATCACAAGCTCAAGTATGCCAATGACCTTGGACCCAGTGTTTTGCAATATTCTCTTAATAACATATATAATATCTTGGTTTTAGAATCCCGAAGGTCATTGGTTGAAATTCAAAAATTTAAAATTTAACATATGTGATATTCTGAAAAAATACACATAATTCCTATGATATCCCTATATTTTATTCAAATCCACGTTATATTACCCTCGCGTGAACTTCACACTATTTTGCGTTTCCCCGAGTTTTTCGACTCTGGTTTTATTTATTAGCTTGCTTGGCTTTAATTATTTTGTTTATTTGTTTTTTTGTTGTTTTTTTTTTTTGTTTGTTTGTTTTTTTCCTATAAATGTGACAACTGTGCTTGCATTTGTTCAGAAAGTTGTTTTGATCAATCAGAATAAAAAATTTAGATTCTGTCATTTTTACAACTGTAGATTCACATTTCTTCAGTAAATTAAAAGCAATTATAGTCCTTGTCCTTGGGTTATATGCTGACTTGTCTACCCTCGGGATATTTTATGTTACCCTCAGGTAACATGATATATTCGTTGGGTGGACAATTCGTCAATAGTCTCAAACTAAGGGCACTAATTGTGTGATTTTGTGACTCTTTAGCGTGGCTTCCATGAAGTAGAGAATAGCCATTATACTACACCTCGGCTTTGGTATCAGCGTACACATCATAAAGCATATACATATGTACAACTTCACTGCATTTCAGCCATTCTTACTTCCTGCATTGGCGTCCGCACACACACACAGACACACACACACACACACACACACACACATATATATATATATATATATATATATATATATATATATATATATATATATATATATATATATATATATATATATATATATATATACTCATACAACTTAATTACAGTTTGTTCCATTGCTTGCACGTACCCCACCACCACCACCCCACTACCACCGGGGGGGGGGGGTGCTAAAGGGGATACCGTTGCATATACATATGTATTTTTTATATATTCATTGTGACGTTTTTGCGTTTGGTCATGATTTATAGCACCAGGTATACATACTGTTATACCTGAAATCTCGAAGCTTGGTGAGGAGATGCATCTTGACAACTACCACATCCTCACTACAAAAGTAGGTCACTGTGGCCCATATTTCATGTTGCACTAATTTTGGTTAAATTGTGTTTTAAGTTTATTTCTGAATCTCTGTTTAATTCTGTGAATGAAACCTGAGAGAGAGAGAGAGAGAGAGAGAGAGAGAGAGAGAGAGAGAGAGAGAGAGAGAGAGAGAGATTCTGATGAGAGAAATACACAGGAAAGATGTCACGCAGACAAATGTTTTAATAGAAAATGGTTGATACGATACAGTTCTGAGCAGTATAATTCTCAAACAACACCAGAAGAATTATTAGGTTGGACATACTTCTTTCCACAAGATAGCAACGGACTAGGAAAAAAAAAGGAAGATCAATACATAATCAACATATTAGATGACATGTAACGGCTATACTGGATGCTGATCAATACTTAATCAACGTATTAGATGACATGGAATGGCTATACTGGATGCTGATCAATGCTTAATCAACGTATTAGATGACATGGAATGGCTATAATGGATGCTGATCAATGCTTAATCAACGTATTAGATAACATGTAATGGCTGTACTGGATGCTGATCAATACTTAATCAACGTATTAGATGACATGTAATGGCTATACTGGATGCTGATCAATACTTAATCAACGTATTAGATGACATGTAATGGCTATACTGGATGCTGATCAATACTTAATCAACATATTAGATGACATGTAATGGCTATAATGGATGCTCTAGTTTCTAAGATGACAAGTATAACTCAGTCTCTTACCTAGTGATATGGTTATGAAGAGTGTACGGTAAAAAACGATTTCAAAGAGTCATCTGATAATTTCACTTTAAGAGTCAATAACATAAATACCCATGTGACAAGACAAGTTATTTCTCCAGCTGATAAACAAAATGTAACAATTTGTCAAAAGATTGATAATGAACCAAAGAAAAAAAACAACAGAATGTTTGTAAGCATTATGTAGACAAGCAGGACAGGAATGGTGGTGGTCTTATATTGGCAACAACTCATGATACACTTGATTTAAACCAGAATGAAGAACGCGAGATAAATAAGCAATCGTTCCTATTGGTTATGATTGTAATAGGAGCCGGATTGCTTTGGTTTGTTAAATAAGGTGACTTCTTTATACATTGGAACGTAAGGAAGTGTACTTCAGGAAGTATGGGAAGTCTATGGAATCAATCATCTTGCTTCTAGTTCCAATATTCACGTACACATTCCGGAGTAGTTATACCGGGTATTTAGCATTATTTTATTAAAATAAGACTTGCTTCTCGTTCCGATATTCACGTTTACATTTTGGATTTGTGTACCGGGTATTTATCTTTATTTTATTAAAATAAGACTTGCGTCTCGTTCCAATATTCACGTTTACATTTTGGATTTGTGTACCGGGTATTTAGTTTTATTTTATTAAAAACAATGAGTTCTTAATGAGCATCTTAATATATCTACACACAACATAATATCATGTCTACTTGATTTGTAGGAACTCTGTGTCTCAGAGGCTGAATTATATCTTTTTGAAAACAGTAATACACTCAGCCAGCAAAGTTAGTGTTGCGGAGACGCACAGATCATATTTCTACGCCCATTTCTTAACATGAACATAGAAAGAACAAGTACAGTTATTGGTCCTTCAAGTTGACGCGATTCCATGCTCTACATTGTTATGACTAATGCAAAATAGCTGCATCTATTCAACAAGAAAAACAACAAGAACAAAAATTAATAATAATAATAATAATAATAATAATAATAATAATAATAATAATAATAATTGATTCGAGTAATTCATCTGGGGGTAAATTGAGCTTGATAGCTCAGCTCTAATGTTTTGACCAACACGAATTTATGTCCAATTTAGTTGTTACTTAGAAAATGCATACAATTAAGTAGCTAATCTTTTTTCAAGCGATACGAGCAGTCCTACTTCAATATTGTCTTCGTAGTCAGAATAATGAATAACACAAAAATCAAGTTTATATTCAGCAGGAACATTCGTGTCCTCTGAACATATTTCTAGTCTAGTCTAGTCTAGTCTAGTATTGTCTAGTCTAGTCTAGTCTAGTATTGTCTAGTCTAATCTAGTCTAGTCTAGTCTAGTCTAGTCTAGTCTAGTATTGTCTAGTCTAGTCTAGTCTAGTATTGTCTAGTCTAGTCTAGTCTAGTCTAGTATTGTCTAGTCTAGTCTAGTCTAGTATTGTCTAGTCTAGTCTACTCTAGTCTAGTATTGTCTAGTCTAGTCTAGTCTAGTATTGTCTAGTCTAGTCTAGTCTAGTATTGTCTAGTCTACTCTAGTCTAGTATTGTCTAGTCTAGTCTAGTATTGTCTAGTCTAGTCTAGTCTAGTATTGTCTAGTCTAGTCTAGTCTAGTCTAGTATTGTCTAGCCACAGTGGCTCAGTGGTTAATGTGGCAAACTCGTGACCAGAAAGGTACAGGTTCGAATCTTGCCCAGATCAGGCAAGGTCGGCCACCGTGGTGTGTTCCAAGGCAAGGCACTCTACATCAACTGCCTCACCATGATAGAACATGTCATCTGTTGATGTGCCACTCTGCACCAATCAGCCAATCAATCAATCTTGAGCCGTCGAGATAAAGAAAACGCAAGATGCTTTCATCTATAAACAGCTATTTATTTATTCGTCTCGTTTTTTTAAAACATATTCTGCATTTCAAATCAAAATATAAAAATAAGCTGCACGGATCAAATTAAATAAAATTGCTGTGGTAAAGGAAATAAGTATCCTGAGTCAGAAAAGTGCCGCTATGGCTACTGGGACTCCTTGTACCGTATATACTCGCGTATAAATTGAAACCAACTACAAACTGCATATACCCAGATCTGCCGTCGCATAATGCGGCAGATCTGGGTATATGCAGCTTTTAAGGACTAATCAGTAGAATAAACAACATAGACCCTGATCTGCCATCGCATTATGCAATGGCAGAGCAGGGTCTATGTTGTTTGCATTTGGACCAAGATTATACGCGAGTATATACGGTAGGTTTCTGAGACGTACTAAAGAAACTCGTTATATCCTGAATAAGAATGTAATTCAAAATTACCAAATCTCTCACCCTAGAGTAAGAAAAACTACAGGTGCTAGCAATTTCTTTTTTCTTCATTGTTATTTTTTTCAGTCCTATCTGTATATAACTGTGCAATTATGTTTCTCTGTCATCAGACTCGTGCAGATATTTTCAGTTAGTATGCTTCACACATGAAGTGGCGTTTTATGTAGCATGGATAATCGTGTCCATCATACTGTCCAGAGCGATTCGTAAGCATCGCACAATCTTCATTTTTAGCGACATCATTCGGCTGATCCGATGCGCAAAGACCTACTCCAGCTTTTCCGATCATTTCCTGTTTACCATTGCTTTTTGTCCAATGCCAGATGCCTTCGTTCAGTACATCGGTACCGTCTATCCAAAAATCAAATGGCGAATAACAGTCCTTTCAAGTGCACTGGATCCAGCAAGGGATCACGTGTGTTAGAGATTGATTATGATAAATGCAACCATGGTCGGCGCAAGGATATTTGGCAACCTAGGCGAACCTTCAGCCTTGCGCACCCCCCCCCCCATTAACTTTCGAAAATGAAAACAATGTCAAAGTCGAAGCATGTTGCGCCGCGAATACAAACACACACACACACACACACACATTTATTCTTTCCCTCTGTTTTTCTCTTTCTATTTTTAGCCGCTTATTATCTTCTATTTTACGCTATTTCTCTTTCTGATTTTATTCATTCCTTTTTTGGGGGGCCTGACCCCCCACGACCCCCCCCCCTCCAAATGTTGCCGCCCTAGGCGACCGCCTAGTTTGCCTAGTGGTTAAACCGGCCCTGAATGCAACAAACTGACAACAAACAGTGCAAAACTAGTTTTTAACTAGCCTAATAGCTTTCGACTCTCACTGAGTCTTTTTCAAAGGCAAACACAAAACCGAGACAAGAAAAACAATACAAACCAAAAAAGCGTTGAAATTACAGAAGTTTACATGACTATTTCTAATGAAATTATAGCTTGAAAATGTTCAATGTTTCGCCTAGTTGACTTCAAGGAGCACCACTCTATATATTTTCATAAAGTTTACTTTGCATTAGTTTTTATGTTTGATTCAAAATGTCGAAAATTATGAAATTTAGATTGCGTTAAATGTGGAAAGGCTGAAAATTGCGTTTAAAGAAGATCAAGAACACAAATCATATAGCGAATAACAGTCCTTTCAAGTGCACTGGATCCAGCAAGGGATCGCGTGTGTCAGGGATTGATTATGATAAATACAACAAACTGACAACGAACATTTCTTGAGCACACGGGAGCAGCAATTTTGGTCAGCTGTCTGCTTTAGGCAGCGCGTTGTTTTTCTAATACCACCTATAAAGAAATTTCGTAGTACATTAAAGTAGCTTGGAGGTATGCCAATATTTTCTTAATTGTGCTAGTTACAATTGCACACAACTTAAGCTTATACATGTCTCTCTTACAGAAGTACATAATAACTGTAGAGCCGAACCTTATCTGTACTCACTTTATCCGGATGTCTCATTATCCGAATGACTATTTCTGGTAAGAGACTTGCTAAATATTCTTTGAACCGATTCATTAATTTGGATTGCACGAATTATCCTTGCGAAGGAGATGGTGACCAAACTGTCCGAATTTGCGGATTTTCATTGTACACAGCAATTAATGACTGCAGGGTTATGAAGATTTGAAAAAAAGAGATTGGCTACATATACAATCACACACTATATAGTGAAACAAAAATAACATTTTACTTTTGAGTACGCTAGTGAAATATTGCATGAAACAGTTTTTCTGTATTTCCCATTTATGAAATCAATTCAAATTAAAGATTTTTCTCTTCTTTCACGCTTATATTGGATCTGTACTATGAATGAACCAGCTGGAATTATGTTGAATGATATCCATCGCCTGCTTCGTCTGTACATTACATAATACAAAAACTTCGCATAGCGAATTTAGCAAGAAATGTAGGTCATTAAAACCACAATTTACTGTTTATGTGTGTTAATAAATGTGAATGCACAACTGAAACTGCATGACCATACATGCAACAAGATATAGAAACCGAGCTACATGCGAAAAAGAGTGTCTGTGATACTTTGTCAAAGCAATCATGATCCCTGGATATATCTAACTACAATGAGAGAGAGAGAGAGAGAGAGAGAGAGAGAGAGAGAGAGAGAGAGAGAGAGAGCGTAAACTTTCACTTTGGTAATATGTTTAAATGATATCCACGATCCCATTACGCACCAAATTACTTGCTTTATCTATTAGTCTAAAATAATAGATACAGTGGCGGCGCGATGGGGGGGGGGGGGGCAATTGCCCCGAACGCCGGGCGAGGGGGAGGGGAGCGCCGTCGGGAGCTTTTATTTTTGCAGCTGTAAACGGGGCGTACATTGGGGGGGGGGGATTGGAGGTTGGCCACTGACATAAAAACTGTTCTCTGTGGTCAAGTTGGGGCGCCACTAAAGAACGTTGCCCCTGTGCGCCACGAAACCTCGCGCCGCCACTGAGTAGATACACGTTTGCTTTACTACTATGACAATTCATTACTGTGCATTAAAACTATTTTATATCATTGGCAACATCATTAAATAGTCTTTAATTAACATACACATTAAGGTGAAAAACACTCTCTTAAGGACCACCTACTATATCCACCTCAGATCACACTTAGTGGTGTTACGTGACCATATTACTTTCAGTCAAGCTCTATTTTTAGACGCGAAAACGTAGGTACATCTAAGCTTGATATTTTTTACATTTCACGATTTTCGACATTTTGAATCAAACAGAAAATACAAATGCAAAGTAAAATTTACGAAAATATACAGAGCAGTGCTCCTTCCAGGAGGAGACTGGCCCCCTTGTCAATTTGTATATCCACAAAACGGAAATTAATTTTGCATGTCCCTTATATCAATTATTTTTAAACCTCCATTCAAAATTTCGCTGCAGAGAACATTTACTTTCAGATTTTCGAAGGCTTTTATTGTTTTTAATTTTTTTCCCCCAGATAAATCTAAACACAATTTAATTAATTTCGTTGAAAACTGTCTCCTTAATACAACAAGACTGTATTCAACACATAAAGTTTGATAGTGAAAATGTTTTTGCTATTTAAATTTTCCTTAATATATATTTAGATTCCTCTTTACTCACATATATGTTATAGCTTTTGATTTTTTTTATGTTCTTCCCACCCAAGTTTTTGTTTAGTCTCATACGGAACATTCGTTTCTAAAATATAGACCCAATATTTTAATTTCTGCGTTTGGTAATATATTCCATCTAACATTACAATATTTTATATTTTCAATTTCTTGCAGTGGCGTACTAAGGGTAAATGGCGCCCGGGGCGACGATGATGGCCCAAAGGGCCAGAATACTTGGCCCGAATTTTTATCAGCAGTTTTGGGGCCCCAAGACCTCTGGCCCCCGGGCAAACACTCCGTCTGGCCCCCCCTCCCCCCCGTTAGTAAGCTACAGATTTCTTGCTATCTAATCTCATTGCTTCAGTCTTTAAATAATTAATGTCCAGTCCAGCCCATTGAATACTTAAAGATTATCAGGGAGATTCAATGTATTTTTAAAATCCTATAGTCCATCTAAAAAGAAACGAATTATTATCTGGACACTATAGTATCTTAAACGAATTATTATCTGGACACTATAGTATTTTAAACGAATTATTATCTGGACACTATAGTATTTTAAGCGAATTATTATCTGGACACTATAGTATCTTAAACGAATTATCATCTGGACACTATAGTATTTTAAGCGAATTATTATCTGGACACTATAGTATTTTAAACGAATTATTATCTGGACACTATAGTATTTTAAGCGAATTATTATCTGGACACTATAGTATTTTAAACGATATATTATCTGGACACTATAGTATTTTAAACGAATTATTATCTGGACACTATAGTATTTTAAACGCATCATTTTCTGATGACATACCTGGAAACTATAGTCCTTTTATGATTTCGGTTTTCATGATTTTTAATGATAACATTTCAATAGCAAGTACAAATGCTAGTAGGGAGAAAGAACACCCCCGTTGAATTCCAAATCCTAAATGAAATTACCATTTCATCCATCCACAATTTTGTATGCACCCTTCAGCGTTATGTGTCACAAATGTGACCAAACTGACGTAGTATTTGCCAAAGTCAAACATAGTAAATGCTGCTTCATAAACTCTTTTGATACTGAGTCGAATACCTTTCTGTAGTAATTTGCACTATAATCGCTTACTAATATTTATTTATTTAATAACGTCACCAGTCGTTCTAATTATTGAACTGATACTTCTCTCTTTAATATAACCAACTTGCTTTTTATGTACCAGTTTGGATATGACACTTTGTAGTATATTTGCTACAACCTTCGCTAAAATATTGTAATTAGTGTTTGTTATATATATATATATATATATATATATATATATATATATATATATATATATATATATATATATATATATATATATATTTGTCTGTGTGTGTGTGTCTCCAATTAGGGAGTTCAACCCCGACTAATCTTTTACTCCCACCCCTTTCACTGACTAACAGATAAAATGCCTTTGCTGTAAGCAGGTGTGCACGAATAAAGAACTACATGTTTTATTTTTCCCCAAAAGACTTTATAAACTCAGATGTAAGACCAGCCACTCCTAGGGAAGAACCATTATTTAATTTGGCCAAAGCACCACTATACTCTTCAATAGTAACTCACAATTGAGAAAGACTCTCTCATCTTTTCTTACCTTTGGTATATCTAGACCAGTGGTCCCCAACACGGTGCCCGTGGGCGCCATGGCGCTCGCCAAGTTTTTTTTGTGTGCTCGCGGAAAAGGTTTTAATGAATAATAAAAAATTTAAAAAATGGGTCAAGTTAATTGGTTGGTGCCAGCCACTCTCTCATAAACTCACAAATGTGCCCGTAGACACAAAAAGGTTGGGGAGCCCTGATCTAGACCGTCGCAGAAAGCCTGGACATCATCTTATATTGACGAACTTTCTACTCTTCGACTGAATATGTTTTGATATTATAATTTTTGTTTATTCAATATATTTTTTTTATCAGTAATAGCCCTATTTGTAACTTGTAATGAAGTCGTTATTTTTTAATTGGCTTTACCTTTAACAATATTAGGAAAAAATTGTTTATTCTTTTCCCCTTCCTGTATAGATCTTTCTCGCGAACGTACCTGTGCAGCTTTAGCTTCATGGAGTGTTAAAATATCACACTATTTCTTTAAATCCATGAACTTCTTTCAATGATAAGTCAGTGTCACGCGTTTTGAATAATTCCTTCTATTCACCGATGCTAGAGGTACTGTTTTTTATATTACTGTTTGTAAAATTCTCTGACATACATATCATTGAAATATGTCCATATACATACTACTTGACTGAAGATAATCTCGTAATCTCGGACAATTCTTCGAGTGTTTCTATGCTGGCCAATGAACCACCAAACACTGTGCAGTACATCTACCAATATAACAAAGAGTTATTAGTAGGGGATATCGTCATGGTATGATTTGATAAGACAGAATATTAAACCCTCAGTGCGAAACCTTTTTTTTTTTTTTACGGAAAACAGGGTCTTATGCATCTGCAATGTATAAAATTACGTATGTCCAAACGTTGATCAATATTAGAAAACTAATCCTATTGTGTGAAACCATCAAAATGTTATGGAAACTGGATAATTGATGACTTTTTTCTCATATACTTTATTTCACGGTCAAGGCAGCAATTTGGTACACAGTAGAGCGGATGAATTATTGAGTGAAGTTATCCATATTTATTGAGGTACATAATCAATGCGCGATGATCAAGATAACTAGGGCCGGATTAAGACCCTTAGAGGCCATAAGCACTGAAAGGATTATGGTGCCCCCCCCCCCCATTTGTAATTAAAAATAAAAACAATACTAAACTGTAATTTCTCTTTTTTTTGTGTTTTTTTGTGCTTAGTCTGCCTATTTGGGTAATCCAGCACTGAAGATAACTGATTGTTCCAAAATTTATCTTAAGCCAATTTAACCAAACTGCAGAGGAAACTATTTTCATGATTAATTAAAAATCATAAAATTGTCTAAAATTAAGATCACTTGAATAACTGAACCAATTCCAACAATATTTTCTAACTTATTGAAGCCCAAAGTAACATTTTGCGTTGCGGTGTTCTTTTGGGGAGGGGTGTGGGTGTGGTGGTAGTTTACTTTCTTTATACTGGTATCCGATTGGGTACATTTTATTGAGTCTGAGGGTACATACATTCTTTGTTATTTCCTCTCATATACCGTATATACTGCTCCAAATGCAAATAACATAGACCCTGATCTGCCGTCGCATAATGCGCCGGCAGATCAGGGTCTATGTTGTTTGCTCTACTGATTAGTCCTTACGAACTGGATAGACCCAGATCTGCCGGCCCATTATGCGACGGCAGATCTGGGTCTATACAGTTTGCAGTTGGTATAAACTTATACGCGAGTATAGAGGGTAAATTTCGGCAACAGGATTTGGTCCTTATCTTTGATTCTGAGGATATGAAAGGGTCTTTAATTATGAATTTGGTGTTTATTAGAGATTTTGTAAATCTGCTTTGACGTGGGTATGTTTGCATAACGATTAACACTATACGGTCATACAGGGCATATGGAAACATATATGTACATAACAGTTGTATATGAGGTATATGAATATAAATTTAGTGTGGTACATGGGTTGGGTACCTTTCTGAGAAGCTGGGCCGCACATTCCTATCCAAAATACTATTGATGCCCACCACCTCCTACTCTCTGGGTGCGAACCAAATTAAGCTCCTTGAAGCAGATCTATATTTTTAAATATAATTGAATCCTTCTGAGAAGGCATTACTGTTAGTCATAGCTGATGACATAGGTTGTACAAAGAAAGATTAATTGATATGGTAGAACTATGAAGTGCATAGTGATTACAACTTTTTCTTTTTCCAAAGTTGGTCGATATATAACATTCAAGCCATTTAGAAAGATTTTTTTTTTTTTGCGGGGGGTGGGTCGCATTGCTTCCATAGGTTTGAAAATGTTATGTACTGTTAGAATTGTTATATACTGTTAGATTCGTAAAGTGTTATGTATGTATGTATGTATGTATGTATGTATGTATGTGTGTATGTATGTATGTATGTAATACTTTAATTTTACTTGAATGTTACCTGAGCCTCTATCCATGTTGCATCCACCGGTACGTATATGTAACAACGATTCGCACGTTGGGCAAAAGCATAAGGGCACTGACTCGATGACGTTTGATTCTGTGATTAAGAGTATATATATATATATATATATATATATATATATATATATATATATATATATATATATATATATATATATATATATATATAGAGAGAGAGAGAGAGAGAGAGAGAGAGAGAGAGAGAGAGAGGTACAAATATATACCAGACAGAGCGGATAGCGCTATCCCTGGATCCTACATGAGGATGCGTGATAATGCAGAGTGAAATTATTATATATTGAAAAAGAATATTATCATACAGGTTAGAAAATATTTTAAATTCGTTCCCTGCCGAGACTCGTTTTCTACAGAGATTCAAACCCAGGTCCTGCGGGTTACGGCAGCAATCTCCTTGCCTGCACGCACCAACCCCTATATCCCCTCGACCATGCAAACATCCCCAGAAAAGGGTGGAACATAGTCGCTGGTACATATACTTCCAGAACTTGGAACTACTAAACCGTATCCGGCCCCTGACCTGGTTTTATCCGGTTACATTAACACCATACGGTGTGGCTTTAAAAATCGCTATCCGGCCGGCGCCCGGGAGGAAGTTGCACATACCTGGGCCCAACCAGATCGTGTTTAGCAAGCTCGGCGTTACTGGATTGAACATGTGCCTCAATGGCCTCCAGGATCCGGCCGTGGAAATTCAGCTAGACTACGTCAATAACGATATGGCTCGCGCTTACCACCAAATCCAGGGCTTCATGGGACGCGACCAAAACGTGGACTCTGGCCTCCAGATAGGTAAAAGGACTTTACCAGCTTCTACCCAATCTCCAACTTTAACCCGGTACACCTCGACTTGGTTAAGCAGTGTGTTGTTGACATGTACTTCAAGGCCCGCGTCGCATAGGGCGCTGTTGCCAACTACAAGGCTATCACCGTCATCCTTTTAGACTAAACGCTGCTGCTCGAGGGCGTCGGCGGGTGAATGGCGGTCATCGACACCCCGTAGAAAACACCATTTAAAAACCACAGCCAAACACTACACACGCTCGCATTCAAAACGACAAAACAATGCCTTACTAAAAACAACTAGTGTCTGTCTCCAAAGGCCAACTCGAAAAGGTAGCGGCCTCCATAAAGGCGGACAGCGGAGTCTCCCAGCAGCTTTGCTCTGGCAACCTTTATGGCGTGTCACACTCATGCTGACGATCATCCTGGTTAAGCACCTGAACGCCGCAAGAGGGGCGAAGCGTGGCAACAACCTTGAACTTTCGGCCTCGGCTCTGAAAGTCATGCACAAAGACGGAAGCATCCTGCCCCTGCTCGCCCTTGCTATTCAGGCCTTTTATTTACCATTGCTCAAATAGTAAAACCACTCTAGAAACCCAAGTCGGCGAGGGGAGTGGGCTTGCTCCGTTTTGGACCAGCCCTTTGGGGCTGGGCTCAGCCTAAACATGACTTTTACATCTACTCTGTTTTTTTTCCCCATGATGCACCATACTATTAGTCTGGTTCCCTGCTTCATATGCTCCCTGCTACGCATTGTGCTACACCACTATCAGGAAACACAGATTTGACTAGTTACCCTCCTATGATATTGGCTTGCTAATTTAGGCCGGGTAAGACCAAAATCCACTTCTTGTATAGGTTTCTCCATTACATAATAAGTGGGTTTTCTTCATGACATACTCAACCCGTGTTTTTGTTGTCTCCCTTGCAAGGACAACCTAATTTAATTTGGTGAATGACTAGGTCTTGTCTGCTAGGCGCACCACAATTTATATACAAAATGTCAGTCATTATACTTAAATACTTCACATAAGTTCGCTTAATTATTTATGAGAAACCCCTGAATAATATCTTATGAACATTAATTAGGCATTTATATTGCGAGTACTTCAACAAAAGGTCTTACACTTGATGATTTCAATAACGTTGAAGACCTCAACTGAATGAGATCACCTCAAAATGTAAAAACTGTCCAGTAAATTCTCTTTCAATTTCTTCACCATGGAAAAGTGGATAGAAACAAAACAATTAGACTCAAACTTTCCATTATTTAATATTTTAATAACCTCCATTATCAACCAACATGGTATTTATATAAAAAAATACCAGATTTCAAAATATTAAATATCTAATTAATTTATATACAAAAGCATAATAACAGATATCATAATTTTGCAGAATCATGCAGTCACTCAATATATAGATAAAATAGGGATCATAACAAAGTTTTCAAGTTAAAACATTTGCCAAAACACAAGGATTCTGAACCTGAAGACAAAATGTGAAAATTGAGATTTTGTTGCGAATGTTCTGGCAAACGTTTAAAATCTCAAAACAAGCAAGATCATCATTGTTGCATATTCAATTAGTTTTTATTAATTCAAAAAAAAGCTACAAACTTTGGTTTTCTCGTAATTTTGATACCTGGTGTACATCTACAAAGCTTTATAAATATTTTGTTCAGGGTTATGGGTGATAATAAATGGATCTGACTTCTGTATAAATACATATTGGGGTTATGAATGATAATGAATAAGTCTATCTGTTTCATAAATACATGTACATTGTTCTGGGCTATGGATGATAATGTATACATTTGTCTAGATCATGTATAGTGCCACATTGACCATAATTCTCTTGCTAGCAGGACAGAGCCCCAAAATAAGCATGTGTAAAACAACAACTGTGTTCAAACAGAACATAAAACTCTGATAACTGTAAACAGCTCATGATACGAAATCACATGCTTTGATTTTATTTTTCCTTGAATTGAAATTCTAATAATATGCTCATGAGAATTATACATTTTGCTGTCCTGAATTATCGAGGTGAGCAGAAGTTTTACACTTCACACCCCATTTTGACTGCTCAAAACTGACAGATGAAACTATCTGAATAGTGTCCAATTATTTCATACAATTCCCCAAGACTCATTAACAAATTATTTGTTAAACATCAATTCAAAACATTATAAATAGGTTGCAAAGAAACTGAAATGCATTGCAACATAGTATTATTTATAAAAGACAAATTAAGTAGGTCATCAAATCTACATAATTAAACTTGATTTTCAGTGTTAGTTCCTTGAAGATGACAGCACACAAGCAACATGTGGACAAACCTTAAGTAATAATGTGTTCATATCAGAACCATGCAGAAGATCATTTCATGTTCTGAGTGATCTGTTAACCAAGAACAGTGTCAGAAATATATGGAATTATTTTCTGCTCCAATTAATGCACATTACAGAACATGTTAAAATATATGGGATTATTTTCTGATCCAATAAATGCATATTACAGAATATGTTAAAATATATGGGATTATTTTCTGATCCAATAAATGCATATTATATCAATGTTTCTAATGGTTATATCCATCTAATAAATAGGTTAGTAAAGGACCAAAATATATTGTAGAACAATAATCTGATGACTCACTGGATTCAAAAATGTCAATTAACTCATTGTTTCTCCAGTGATACACTGACACTTTAGATTTGTGTGAAACATATGTTGTTGATATTAATTTGCTGTATGAGTTATGTATTAGGCCTCAATCACAATCAGCAAAATAATGTTTTTTTGATAATGAAAAAATGGCAACAAAAATTATCACAAAAATATTGTTCACAACAAAGTTGTTTGTCACTTATCAGCATTTTTTTCTTGTATCACCTCCCTTAAACATTTTTTTAAAGAGTTACCCTTGTAGCCTCATTTCACTTACAGGTATTGTAGTCCTAAAAAATACATTATACAATCCACACTGGGTATATATTTTACACATTATAAAGTATTGTTTTAACTATAAGTATTGACTAAAGTATTTATTAAATGAGACTATGTTATGTTGTTCTTGAACCAGCCAGCTAATTATGTATGGAGAGACATCAGAAGCTCTTGAAAATAATTTTTTTTTTCACTGAACCTGAAAAGATGTTAAAGGTGAAGAAAATGCTATAAGAGAGTGCATATTTTTACCTATAGTATATACCTGCATATAAGCCAATAGCAACTGCAGACTGCATAGACCCTGATCTGCCATTGCATGATGCGCCGGCAGATCAGGGTCTATGTTGTTTGTTCTACTGATTAGTCCTTACAAACTGCATAGACCCAGATCTGCCCGCACATTATGTGACGGCAGATCTGGGTCTATGCAGTTTGCAGGTGATATTGGTTTATACGCGAGTATATTCGATAGTCTCAGTCTGACCTTGGCAGCCATTAAGGAAATTTGCTTTTTATCATCACATATGATGTTGATAGTTGGCCCTGATAACTACCTGACCAGTGACTGACAGGTCAAGCAGACACCTGACTGCTCATCTAGCAATATCAACTGACTGCAGTGGGAGGCTAAATAGCAGCCAATTCTGTGCATGATTGGGTCAACCAAAAGATATTATGTTTATAACACCTCATTCCATGCAGGTAGATAACAAGGCTTCACCTTAACAAATCACAATGCTTGTGTAACATATGCCACCAACATTTTACATTTTCTAAGCAAACTGTCTGGTCTGCCTTTAAGGAAAATAATATGGACGGATTATACAAAGTTAAACATTGTCATATACAGCAATATGTGGAATTGAACTAAAGCTTTACAACAATATAAACTACAGAGCATAATATATAAAGAATGGAATGTCATTAGCAGTAACCAAGAATACACAGACAACCGATAGATTAATATCCTTATAGGCAAATTACAACAAATATTCTTACCAGATTACCTCAAAACTGTTCCAACAAATTAAACTTAAGCCATTTAAATGGAAAAAAATATTACATATTCCTTTGTGGGTATGCAAATCACAACCACCTGATGACATCACAAATTTTGTCATATAAAGTGAAAAACATGTCTACTCCAGTGAAAACTTGAAGAAAAAAATATTAAATTTAGGCATTAAGGCAAAAAGTAAATGAAACCAGAAAATATTATTATTAGAACAATATGCACAGATGACCTGACAGAATATTTACTATTCATCCCATTCAGTCAAAAAGATGAAAAGATGTGGTTGATACCAGTGCACATGACATGAAGAACTGCTTCTAAATTTTGATCAGTAGATATAGCTCAACCAGCATGACTTGTTCATTGGACCTTTCATCAGAACAAAGAGGGCTCAGTGCACCTAAGAAAAGGGTATCTTCGTATGTATGCAGTGAACATGGTGCATGCACACAAGATAAAATAACTAGACCATATTTTATGTACCTAAATGCATGCACACCAATACCTAACTAGCCCCTATGACTATTCAACTGAAAGGTCAAACAAAGAAGTTATTCTGTGTGTGTGTGTGTGTGTGTGTGTGTGTATATGCAATGAAATATTTCATCATCTAGTTTTCTACCTTTGTCTATTATGTTAAGACAACCAATGTTCAGGTTGATTATAATCTTATAATCAATGTCATAGTCATTTATGATATCATCACTGCCAGCATCATCTGCAAGAAAGTAATGGTTCTCAATTAAAATGATAAAAGTTGCACAATTCATACACAGGTGAATATTATGAAACTGGCTTAAACGAATCAAACATGAAGAAAACGGTAAATATCTTAGCTACTGTGAAGCCTTGACATAAATACAATTAGTCCCCAGTTAAAAAACAAACGCTATGTCTGTGCCATTGCACTATCCCACAAAAAAGTCCAAATAAGTAATCCCTTCAATAACTAAATAAGTACTATACAAATTTGTATACACTGACTTGAACAAAAAGTCAAAGGAATGGCAGACTACAGATATCTACAAATGTGAAAATAATATAAAATATATACTATAAACAGCTACTGGGTTATTATGATGGCTCTACTTGTAAACAGAAAAGATAGTACATTCTTCAACTTTCACAAATGTATTGAAACCTATTGACACATAATGAAGCTGATTAAGTTAAAAAACGTAAAAACCCACAATTACTTAAAAATCACTCTAAATACAACTACATGGATTTCCATAGCAGGCCAAAGTTTCACTAATCATCTCAAATTTCTTTCCTCAAATGAAAATTCAAATTTGTTGGTTGGCAATGATATTTAATTGAACATTTAACCAGCATAAATAATATAAATACTATTGTAAAATCTGGAATTCTCTTTATTATAGTTGTTCTTGTTTATGTATATTATGCTTACTTTTTTTATTTCTTGGAAAAGCAAAAGATTCTGAATCACTTTCAACAAATCCTTAATTTTAGACATTTAGTGAGAAAAATTGTTTTAAAAAATCAGTAACAAACATTGAGTGAAAAATCTGCATACCATATATACTTGCGTATAATCCTGTACCAACTGCCAACTGCACAGACCCAGATCTGCTTGCGCATAATGTGCCGGCAGATCTGGGTCTATGCAGTTTGTAAGGACTATTCAGTAGAACATACAACATAAACACTGATCTGTGAGTGCATTATGCGATGTCAGATCAGGGTCTATGTTGTTTGCATTTGGACCGAGTATATATGCGAGTATATATGGTAATATGACTAGTTTATCTACAAAATGAGACATAAAAGTTTGAACAAGAATTAGACCTTCATTCATGTTACCTTGCTTGTAAACATGCTTCTACAACTTACGTTAAAGACCACTGTATATATTCTTAAGAATCATGGGAAAATGTACTTCAAAAATAACATAATGTTTGTGCTCAAATTACAATAATTCCATCAAGTGTATGAGTGTCCTTGATCTTCACATTCAAGTTCATTCCAATGATCATTTTCTATTTTGGGAAGGGTTCTTGACAGTTGCAGTACAGGGGCAGATCCAGGATTTCTTTCTTTGGAGATTCAACTTTGAGAATAGTGGTATGTTTTGCCTAACGTGGTCAACTTTCTAAATTTTCAGTTAAAACTATACTTATTTCAATGGAAAGCATGCATGTGTGTGTATGTGTGTTAGAAACACTTCACCCCACCCATAAACCCCCTACTGGACCTAACACTGAGGAATGTAAAGCTGGTTTTTCATATATCATATTTTTAAAAATATTTTGCCAATGATGAATCATCTAGTTGGAATTCAGAGATTCCTTATTTTAAGAAACTGACCTTTAATAATTATAGAAAATGATGTCCCAAATATTGTCAAACTTTGAGACTACAGCTGAAGGAAATGGTCTAATTTTTCTCCTGAATCTGGCAGCATTAAATGAAAGCAGACAAAGCCCCATATCAAAACTTCTTGAACATTAAACTCGAGCTCAAATGACACAAATCAGATATGACCCTGGGTAAAAATCTAGGTCAGTGAAATTTAGCTCTCTAGTAGTGGAAATAAAGTCAAGAAATTTCTCAAAGTCAAGAAATTTCTCCAAGTTCTATGAATCTATCTTCATTCTTACCAAAGTTGCAGACCATAAAAGTTTTGGGACTTTGATACTGAGCTCGAGTTTTGTGCTAAAAACTAGAAATGCATTCATTGAACAGAGATTCCCCACACGGTGCCTCTAATGACCTAAATACAAAACTTAACCAGGATGTTACTGATGGACAGAAGGATGGATTGACAAAGGTAAAACCATTGTGGTGGGGCATAAAAAGTTTACAGAATATGAAACCAAGTGTCTCTTTCTGAAGTTGAAAGAAAACTGAATTACAGCAACACTTTGATAACTCAAACATCAGCCTTCAAATACTTGGCATCACCTGAGTGTCATCTTAAATCCTGGTGTAAAGCCTTTTTTAGATGTTACTGTGAAAACTAAAAAAAAAAGAAAACTTAAACAAAAAAGTTTGACCCGCAGCACTTCAGATATTGAAGATCGATTTTACTTTGAAATATAGTACAACTTCTCTTTAGCATTCAGTTAAAAAATGAAACAAGTTTGTTTTTTCAGACATGGGTGTAATGTACATCATCAAAGATAGATACTGACAAGGAGAAAAGTCTGCCATTATACTGGCTTGATTTGAAGTAAATATCTTTGAATTTCTCTCCTATAATGAATTAGTTTTAAAATCTATAAAGTTTGTTGAATGCACAGTAAATACATACTCCCGAGGTTCTTATATTTTGCAAAACAAAATCCAAATTATTAAACACTTGACTGCAGTGATTTGTGTGCGAATTCATTGTTAGACGCTGTATAATCAAATATGTCAGACTCGGATATCACTCTGTATTTGACGCTATCTAGATTTTGACATAAATTCATTACATGCGAGAAATTTAAGAATATTTATCTTGAACTGTATCAATATGGCACACTTCTCTCCATTCCAGTATCCAGCTTTAATGACATACATTATACCCCCTGTTAGAAGAGGCAGTTGTATCAAGGAGGTGAAATATGTGTGGAAAAGAAGAGTTAAGAACATCAAACACTAACGGAATAAGACGTGTCTGTTGATAAGAGGTGATCATTACAGGTGGTTGTAATGTACTTAAAAATGAAGCCAGGTTTCAAATGATATGTGCTACTATTTTGAATTATTTCAGCAGTGCATTGGAAAAAGACACCAAAAGGTGAAAATTAACCTTTGTCCTACTATGTTAATTAGTATTGTAGCATAATTAGGCATGTTTTAGCAAGTTTTACATATGCCATTATGTCACGCTATATTCAAACATCAAAACTGCACCTGTATTTCCTGTTTAGAAAATTCCTTTTTATAGGTGTTTGGTATATAACATAAGTATTTAGTTTTAGAAAGTGAACATGTAAAAATAACATATACCACATAACAAGGGTTCAGTCTATTTCCTCCTGAGTAAACAATCCCCTATCTTCTAATCACAATTAATACTTTACCCATTTGACAGTAGAATTAGCCATTTAGAAAATCTACTTTATTATGCACAGTTATTGTGGAATTGTACATATTACAAATGAACATGCAAAAACTCAAGAAATTAAGAAATGTGAACATACAATTTTCTTTGTCCTGTAAATTCAGAAAGGCAAATCAGACATTTTCCCATCAAAATGTTATATCATATTCAATGTAATACCTGTCTTAATTGTCCAAAACTTGAATAAAAGTACTTTTTTAAGCACACATTTCGAATGCAGTGTGCCTGAAGGATGTGAGGCAGGTGAAAAAACTTTATTAAAGGAACACGACTTTCTGGCGTATTGTTACCACTAAAACTCTGTGGTTAAATCAGTGCCGAAAATGGATCTTACATGTGCTTTCTTCAGCATGACCATATTGGCAGATAGTGAATGCTTATCTAAAGAGGAGAGCAGCCAACATTGTCAAAGGGAGCTAACTCTTCTAATATGTACATGCATGCAATTGTGACATTGTGTGTGCTTATTATGATGAAACTAACAAATAATTTTTTTAAGTTCACAGTGCAGGATTATGTATGTTGAATATGGTATACATAGTAGAACTACAAAAACCCATGGTGCTGCAGGCCCACTTTTTTTAATTATTATTAGCTTTTGTTTATGAGTTTATTTATGTTAATGGCAACAAAAACCATAAACCCTGAATAATTTACGGAGTGATGGTGAGTATCTGACTGATTGATGTTTAAGTTCATGAACTTATACTACATATATCATTATTAAACTGTAAAAATAATGATAATAATAATAATAAGAGAGATAATAATGATAATAATAATAAATGAAAGGTTTACTAGAATCAGAACTAATAAGGAGAAATAAATATCTTTTATATACAACAGTTTCTGTACATGTCGAACTTATTTGAAGTACAGAATCAAGGGACGCTTCTTTATTCTGACACAATCCTACTCAAAATACAGGTAAACCTCATTATAACACAATGGTTGGGGTCCATGAAATGACTATGTAATATACTTGGGATAAATTTTATAGCACGAAAGTCCCAAAGAAAGATGAAATGTGACATGATACACATGGAAGGGGGCATTTTTATCAGCTACAACAAATTTGTGTTTTAGCAATCAGTATCTTATAAAATGACTATTTCAGAGAACAGATTCAAGCAAAAGTAAAATCAAATTAATGTTTACAATTCATTTCCCTTTGTTATTGATTTAAAGAAATACAAAATTGTCTGCCAATATGGAGCAAAGTCAGATAGCAGCAGCCATGGCTGGTAGAAATTAAAAATATAATTTATGCATGTGAAATGCAAATTCTGACCAAACACTTATTTCAGGTTTCTGAATGAGCATTTAATAATATAAGGTAACTAAATATCCATCTAGTTTTGCTATTAACTGAATGTAAAAGTGTCCAAGAATATACATCTAGGCAAGATCACTGCACTAAATTGTCATCTGATGGTGACTTGGTACTCTGACATCCATGGTGTATTTCTGTTTAGTAATGACTAACAGTTAAGTGACATAATTCTTTCAGGAGAGAAATACATAGGTTATGTTTTGACCAAAAATATATTTTAGTCGCTGACATAAGACATTTACATCTTAAAAGCAAAGCTAAAATGAACTGAAAGCAGGTATAATTTTGTAGAGAATTAATCAAACCTAACACTATTGACTGGTCCCCTACCTCAATTCCGCTAGATGCCATATGGGCTAAGGTAAAGTTGGAAAAGAGAACCATTCTAAGCTAATCTAAAGGAAGATCATTTGTTGAATATAATTAATTTGGTGTTCATTGTTACATACAATGAATAGATCAAAAGACCTTGTAAATGTTCTCCTGAATTAAGTAATGATTATTCAACATTGTTTATGATCTGTTTGGTACACTTTTTGTACACAGGAACTGAGCCTTTGTTTATTGACCATCAGAGTGCTAATTTTACTACTTACAAATTTATGTAACAATGGGAATTCGGAAAGCCCCAAGATCAATGAAATTCTGCCATGGCTGCGTAGACATTAACAACAAAGAACACTGACCATGATCTGCAAGCTATGGGTTTCTCATTCTTTATTGAATTAATATCTGTCTATTAGCATTACTGATGGTTTCTCATATTGCTGGAATCAGGATATCTAATTTTAAAAACAAATTAAAAAGGGTGGTGGGGTGGGATGTGACTGTGTTAAATCCAAACTCTCATTATAATGAAGTGTGTTATATCAGGGCTCCAATGTATGTTGGCCTCTCAAAATTTGCTGTCAGTGTGTTTCAATAGTATTCTGGATGTTGATAATAAAAGCAAAACTAAATATGATATCAATAATAAAGATACCTTAGATCTAATGTGTCGTCCAAACCACCCAACATGGACCAAACCACCCAACATGGACCAAACCATCCAACATGGACCAAACCATCCAACAATAGACATGTATACACGTACAAACTCACCCCACCCAAACACCTAGATATCACTCTTAAAATACAAACCAGACCATCATTCCCAACACACTCATACATACATGTATGTATACAAGCACAGATGTGAAAGCTCAAAGAACACACACATGCACTTTATCAACATTCACACTCCCTCAACCTATCCACCCCTGCAGTTCATACAATATTACAAGCATGAAATATTAGCACATAGACTGAATATACATCAATTTAGTATCAAAACTTCCCTAATAAACATGGTATGTCACATTGTAACATAATATCTTGCAACATCACAGGATAACAAATTCTTTGCGGTTATGCGATTGAATCCCAAATCCATGTTCATTAGACATGATACTTATACAACTCCGTGAACTATTTCTATGCCACTTGCTGCAAGCAACAATTAGCATATAATGCCACAAATGTCTTATTTTTTACTGCCATATATCTTCACAAAATAGCAATGAAAAAGAATTAATTGTTTTTATCTTAATTTTTTTACAGGTTATGGGATCAAACAGTAATGGAATCCATTACTGTTTGATCCCATAACCTGTAAAAAAAAATGACCATGTAAATGCTGACATACTTATTTTTTAAAAATAGACTATATGCATAAAATCTAGTAAAAGTTAGCAGTGCAATAAAAATACCTGTCCTTCATGAAGGGACCATGCCTGAACCTAAAAGGCAAAATTACTGTCTGCACTGTGATTTCCAGACATTCATACATTTGTACATATTTGTGAATCATGCAGTTTTTGTGGTATGTACAGTATATGCTAGTATATAACTGAACCCAATTGTGATAAGATTAGAACCAGATCTACTGAATAATATGCTCACAGATCAGAGTCTATGCAAAATCTGAATGGCCTTTGCCTTCTCCATCACACATGAAGAAAAACCTCAGATATAAATCATGGCCATTTTGAACTGCCCTCAAGCCTGTGGTTGTTATTACATCATAATAACTTCAATGACATCACAATGACTTCATGAAATGTCATCACTAACAGAAATCTAAGCAACAGTTTAAGGCTATTAAAAAGAGAATAATTTCTTCAATTTTTTGATTAAAAAGTTGGAGGAACAACATTAAAAATTAAAAGTGCAGGTATTTCATTGATGGTGCAAACTTCATTGAGTATTATTTTCGTTTGCAAACCCAACTGGATGTTCATCTGCCAAAATCTTACCAGTTTGTGTAGTATCACTATGATCACTGCCGAGTCTCTTTCAAAGAGTCAAACTTATTTAACTTGCATCAGAAAGAGACTAAGATGTTCCAACCAATCAGCATCTATGCAGTTTATTCTGCTTTTGATTTTAAGGAAAAAGCATAGTACCCGATCTGCTGATGCATTATGTGCTGACAGATCTGGGTCTACATAATTTACAGTTGACTACCATATATACTCACATATAAGTTGATACCAACTACAAACTGCATAGACCCAGATTTGCCATCGCTTAATGTGGTTTGTAAGGACTAATCAGTAGAACAAACAAGATAGACCCTGATCTGCTGGCACATTATGCGATTGCAGATTAGGGTCAATGTTGTTTGCATTTGGACCCAGATTATACACAAGTATATACGGTATTTTCTTTCACAGGATAGTATGGGGCTTTATTTTTTTTTTTTTAAATTAACAGTATAAAAATAGCAAGGAATGTGCATAACAATCTCAAACAGTGCCAACAATTTTAGGAGTGTAAAGTCAGGAGGATAGGAATTCATTGGACAAAGCCTTCTCTTCTTCTAAAACTCATCATGAAGTATCCTTTTGACATTGACGACTTTGCTGTTAATAAATATATCTTTGTGATTCTGGATTTCATCCCATGTGACTTTGTTGTCATGATTATCATCAATCATATTAATAAGATTCTGGGCATCCTGCTTAGCTTGGTCCGGATTTCTGGGATCCATGTATTTCTGAATATATAAATAAACAAATAAATAATGAAATGTAAGCACATTTAGCAAAAAAGCTATATCTGCACAGATATATTTTACCAAAAATAAACAAGAGTCCCTTGAAGGGTCTGATGCTCTATGGTCTGAAAAGAATTTACAGCGATCCAAGTTAAGACTATTTCTTCTTTTTGTTATTTTTCAGCGATAACATTTATAAATTGGTCATTGTGGCTGCCCATACCTGTCAGATCAGTACCACTTGGGACCAAATAAACATTTTTTGAAGTCTTTTGGTGAAATCCCCATGAAAATGTAATCCAATCAGGTGAAATAGTGATAACAATATTTTCAATAAGGCAATTGTGGCACCCATATTGGATTTAAGATTGGCACTATTTTCTTTTAGGACCAACTAGATATTGTGACAAATTTTACATGAATTCTAAGTGTTTACTTTCAGGAGTTTTTTTTGTTGTGATTTATTGATCTGTACCATTCCCTTATCACATGTGTACATGTAAACCATGGTCTGCATTTATTTTCACATCTTTTGTTTACATTGTTTGAATGCTGTAAATTACACATATACTATTTATTTTAGGAAATTCATGTGCAGATGGGTATTTTGAAACCATGTTCAGTATAATGGTTTACCCAAAGAATGTTCTGTATAGTTGACAAATGATCTTTATTCTGTGCTATGTTCGATGTCATACATGCATTATACAATGTTTGCCATCTTTGTTTTGTAGGCAATTCGTATACTGAAGACACCTCCAGTTTTCAGTGTGGTACGTGCAAGCATAGTTGAGCAATAATAAACAGTTTAAATAACAAGTTTTTATGTGGAATAAGCTCTACTTAAAATTAAAAATACCTGCTTACCATCTCCTGCAAAGATGACACTTCAGTATTATGTTCTAATTCCCCCCCCCCCCCAACTCAGTTAGAGTTCAGTGTTTATTGTCACTCATTGTACACAAGGTTTTAGTGTTTGGACATATATTTGTAATTAAAAGTGAAATAATATCACTTAGCATTCAATATTTGTCTTGAATCACGTTATTTTAGCTGGAGTTAATATTTATTGTGTCTTAAATCCTTTTTAGAAATATGTACTATTTTGGCAGAGTGTTACATGGTGTAGTGCAACCAAAAGTTATAAATAAAGATGTCATGCGCACCAGTCAGTTTTGCTCCGACAGGCATCTAGATTTGTTTCACATTAAAATTATACAAATCAACTTCCTGGGTTTATGTTCAAGTATTTTTTGTACAAATCAGCTTCCAAAAGTTGTAGGGAATGTAATTATTTTCTAAACAAAAATTAATTTAAAGCAATCATATTTGAAAGTGCACTTTCTTCACTGTAAACATAAATATTTAGTAAATTTCTGTGCTAAAGAAAATAAAAGTCAAAGACACACTACTTATTTCTACTGAGTGGTATTGAGACTAAATAAAACTGATGCTACATGTATTCCAGTATATTTGTGTGACCCTATAATTTTATTTTCAAGAAATGATCATCCATTTCACATGGTAATTTTGTTTATTTGAATCTGCTTGGTTATGTGACTTTAATGTTACTCCGATGAATATTCTTGAATTTTACTTGTGAATTGTTTGCGATCACTATTGTTATTTAATACAAGTTGTTGAGACTGTTGGTTATTCTGACATGTCTTGAAATAGAGGAATCATAATGAGAACATGTAAATTCTGTAACATTAATTTATTTATTGACATATACAACATGTTAAGACTTGAATAAATCCTTTGTTTCTCATTGAGTTTCTGTTGTCTATATACTTGGATATGTACGCAATTTATTCAGATACAAGTAATTAATGTAACAGCCATAATTTCTACTTGGACTTCATCTGTTACCAGACAACTTTCTATAAATCACATCACTATATTGCAACCAATTTAAGGTTTCAATTAATGGGTTGCTGAAGTCCAGAAAGAGGAAGAAACTTGAAAAATAAAAGTGAGCTTGCACTGAAAATTAAATCCAGGTGAGCATGTTACAATATCATAAGAAGTCTTTCAGTGAAAACCCGATATCAATATGGCCATCCAACTAGGATGAGCCACAACAAGATTTTCATACTGGATATCAGATTGGCACCATTTTCATTTAGGACCAACACGACATCATTATGATATGACCATTCATTGAGGAGGAGTAGCGATAACAAGATTTTCAAGATGTCCACTGTGGTGGCATAATGGATGTCAGAGTGACACCATTTTCATTTAGGACCAAATAGACCTTGGGATAAAAACTGTGCATAAAGCTTTCGAGTTGTAGCGATAACAAACTTGTGCTAATGGACAGAAGAACAACAGACAACAGCCATCCCATATGCTCTTCTGGTCTATTAATTTCAATAAATACTGCTCTGTGATTTGTGTACCTCTAGCTCCTCTTTTGTGGCTCTTCCATCATGGTTCCAATCAATCCTTCCTCGAAACTCCTTTAGTCTATCTGCTTGCCAATCTTTGTCCAATTTTTTCTGTTCCTCATCTTCAAATTCCGTTAGTGGGAAGGAAATGAATTCCTTTTCTGTAAGGTTTCCATCTTCATCTTTGTCTGTAAATTGGAGTACCAAAAATATATTCAGAATTGCAAGACAAGAAATCCAGAATCCACATTCCTAGGTACATTTTGTTAGCAAAGCTCGCTTACAAGCCCATGTCTGCTGTTGTAAAGTTAACACTTACTGCGCAGCTTGAAATGAAGTTATTATAACAATGCAATGTCATCGACATAGTGACACTTTTTAACTTGGTGTATCGTAGTGGTATGAACTCTGGGAGAGACTTGATGTCAAATGACATGGTTGTGACTTCTATCTCTCATTAAATAATGTACAACAAGAGTTCTAATACAATTTAAAAAACTGCAGTAACAGTTTTGTGAAAAGGGAAATCTTTGGTGATCCTTAAATATTTTATATAAACTGCACTCTTTTAAAAAGTATAAGACCTTCTCAGCTGGAACATCATAATACAGTGCAGGATGCATTGCAGGGCAAAATGGTTGCTCCAACAGTTACCTCTTTCTACATACCCAAGACCACAGAGGGCTCCCAAGATTACCCAAGCCCACAGAGGGCTACCAAGATTACCCAAGCCCACAGAGGGCTACCACGATTAATAGAATCTATGTTGGGATTTGCACAGAGACAAGGAAATCCCAGTAGAGGGTTTACATTATTTATCTCCCTGCAAGGCTCTGCTGAACTGAGAGACAAATAATGTAACCCCGCAACTGGGTATTCCTTATCTCGGTGAAAGCCCAAAATGTAGATTAATTTTCTCGCCCAATTTTTTCTTTTAACATTAAAAGTACCCTTTATTGTTGCAATATAGTTTAGCAATTCAACACATACAGTATTTATCAAATACTATTATTTCCTCACAATTTTTCTAAAGGTCATTCAGTATTATGTTTTATGAAAATCTAGATATTCATCTCAGTAAAATCTAACTATCTCTGCTGCTTATACCCCCCCCAAAAAAACCCCCAGCAACAATTTAAGTTATAATTGTTACGTGTTGCAAGTATTGCATCATGCGGTCTTCAGCCATGTGTTATTATTTTGCAAACACAGCACATTAATATGAAATATGGTAATGAAGGCTGTGGTGTGACCTGTTGATCTGAAGTACACAAGTTTTACACATGAGAAAACAACAACATGAAAACAATTTTACAGTACTGAGGTATTATCACATATAATTTTTTTTTTTATATAAGAATAACTTTTAACTTTCATCAGTTCTAATTTGGAAAATTACTGAACTGTGTACTTTTTAATCCAACACGATATAATATATGATACTATACATTTTAAAAAAGGTCTGAACTAGAGCTTGTATCAATGGCTGCATCATAGAGGGCCCTGTTCCCTACAGATTGCTTGGCAGAACATTAAACAAAACTTTTGTTGGGAAAATAAAGTTGGAAGACAACAGGCATTCAGGGGCCACAACTCTTCTAAATGATGACATGGAATGCTCAAGAATTCAACTCATTCAAAGTCTCGTCAATATAAAGATGCATTACAACTTTGGCTGGAATACAATATTCCTTAGTGAAGTTACACTGTGGACAGCAAAGCTAGGAGGACAGGCAATCAGGGACCATAACTCTTCTAAATGACAATTTGGAACGCTTGAAAATAACCTCATTCAAGATCTCATCAATATAAAGTTGCATGCCAAATTTGGCTGAAATTCGGCAAATTTGGCCGAAATACAATCAAGCTAAGTAAAGTCATATGTGGACCAAAGTCAGAAGGATGGGCAATCAGGGGGCATAACTCCTGGAAATGATGTCATGGAACGCTGGAAATAAATTCAGTTCAATGTCTCATCAATATAAATCTGCATACCAAATTTGACTGAAATGCAACAAAGCTCAGTAAAGTTATGCTGCAGAAACCACAGTCATGAGGACAAGGAATCGATAGCCATAACTCCTGCAAATAATGTTGTGGAATGCTGGAAATCAAACTCACTGAAGGGCTCATCAATCTGAAGCCACATGCCAAGTCTGGCAGAAATTCAACACATTTTGGTGAAGTTACCTCATGGAAACCAATGCTGGGTGGACAAGCAATCAAGGGGAATAATTTTTTTAAAAAAAGACTAAAGCCATAAACGACACATGAAAGTCGATGAGAAAATATTCATACCACATTGTGTAAGAATATGCCGAATGGTTCTTGAGCTACACCAGTTTACAATCAACATCCCACATATGAAGTTAATTGTCAATGGCGGCACACTGACAAAAGAGCACAAAACAAAAGAGTGCAATAAATTTCACCCCGACAAAAGGGAGCAGTCACAAAAGCAAAGCGCATATGAAACCTGAACATTAATTAGGCTACTTAGATACTGTAAACACTTCGATTGAGATGAGAACAAAAGATGTTGCATCTTATATGAAACCTATTAATTACTTATTAGAAATCAGTGGATCATGAAATATATACATTAATGAATATTTGGGCATAGATAAGCGTATAAGGTTTCCATTATTTAAAAAAAAATGAAACATGGAGAAGATCAATTCCCAGAAAGATAAGGCTATTTTGTTGGTTGACAGTTACAGATATCGCAAGGCCAGAGAAAATGCTAATGGGAGTACATCCTGGAGATGCTGCAAGAAAGATGGCTGCTGTTGAAGATTGACGATAATGAATGATGATGTCCTGTCATAATCTGAACACAATCATGCTCCTGATCCAGCAAATAACATAGCGTTGAAAGTTGTGTCGGCAATACAATGACAACAAGCGAAAGTAGTAGAAAAACCAAGGCAGATAATATAACAAACTACAAGCAGCTTATTGTTGGAAGCTGTCATTTACTGGCATACTGCGAATCACAACACACAATTGAACGTCAAAGGAAATGGAAACAGCTGCCATATCCTAATCCACAAACCATCAGAGACATCCAGATACCTGTTGGTCTACAAACGATGACGGTCTTTCTTGCCGTGGTATTCAGGACCAGTTGATGACAACAGAATTTTGATGTTTAGAACCCAGAAGAATTTAGACTATTGGATCATAATACACACTGGTTTGTTGATGGAACATTCAAAGTGGCGTCAATTCTTCTTTATCAGGTTTTTACAATTCATGCTTTGATTGATAACAAGGTCATACCTTTGATTTACTCTCTCATACTAGACAAAGCAGAAACAACATACAGACGTTTTCAAAAAACTCCAACAGCTTAAGCCATCATTGCAGCCAGCAATCTGATTTTGAAAAAGCTACACAGAATGTCAGACAGCACGTTTATCTGGATACTCATCTTGTTGGCTGTCTCTTTCACCTTGGTTAATGTCTCTAGAGAAAAGTTCAGGAATTAGGTCTTTCACAACTGTATTGCTACAACGAGGAATTTCGGATTAAAGTAAACATGCTGCTGGCATTGACTTTCGTGCCTACAATAGACATTCTTACTGCATTTGAAGACTTGATAGAGGCTTGTCCAGAAGAAATGACACCACTCGTGGATTATTGGGAGGATACTTATATTGGAAGGCAGAGAAGAAATCGCCGAGTTAGTCCTTGCTTCACCATCGCCATGTAGAATATGCATGGTTGCATTGGTGATAGTCTACGTCGTACAAACAACTCCGTGGAAGCTTAGAATAGGGCATTTCAACAAACTGTTGATTGCTATCAACCTTCTCTTTTTAAGTTGATCAAGCATTTCCGCCAAGAGCAAGACCACGTTGAAACAGAAATTGAATGCCAACAGTCTGGAATCTGTCAGCAGAAGCTTAAAAAAGAAATATGTTCAGCTGAACAAAAGATTGCAGGCTATCATGCCTACTTATGGAATTATTCCACTGATGGTTTATCTAAGTGTCATAATTTATCTATAAAATTTTATACTCGAACACTGTAACTTGTAAATTAGATCATAAACGAAAATAAAATCATAATAATTATTTTTCTAATCTAATATTTGTGACACCTGCTGAGAATCAGGTATAAATTACAATCAGATAACTGTTGCATATATAGGCCCAATTTAAAAATTTTAGCCCCCCAAATTTTAATAAGGAATGATGATTTTTTAAAATATTTTCTTCTCCAAACAGATCACTAAATTTCAAACTTAAGCCAAGTTCTGTTGGTGAAATCAAGATCTCAAATTCCCAGTAGAGTTGATTTATAACAGGGATCCCAACATTCTAATGGCTCTTGCCAGAGATTTTTTATCTGAAAATTAATGTAGCGGCATATCTTTATGAAATTTAGTATGCATCAATCAGCCAATTTAAACTGTCCACATTTAAATGAAACATGATGTCATCCCATTATCACAATGATTATTACATTGTCTCATCTAATCAGGCAATCAAATCACATGATGTCATCCCATCATCACAATTATCATGTATTATATTGTCTCATATACGCAGCCAATCAAATCACCTTTCCAGAGTTTTTTTTTACCTGACCCTCATTTGCTGGAGAGCTCATGAAGCCACAAAAGATTACTGACAAATGAGTAATGAATAATGCATTGGGATCTGTACTCAAAACTTGCTGATGCACATCTTGGTTTGACACCAAGGTAATATTATTTAATACGGTGGTCCCCTTCATAAAAAAAAGTCTAAAGAGTAGTCACTAGATTTGTGCATCACCTGGTTGGTCATGATATGACATGTAGGATACTTGGCTGATGATACAATACATACCAATATATGTATCATACAGTTAGCAGTAGATACAATACATACCAATATATGTATCATACGCTTAGCAGGAGATACAATACATACCAATATATGTATCATACGGTTAGCAGAAGATACAATATATGTATCATACAGTAAGCAGGAGATACAATACATACCAATATATGTATCATACGGTTAGAAGGAGATATAATACATACCAATATATGTATCATACGGTTAGAAGGAGATACAATACATACCAATATATGTATCATACGGTTAGCAGGAGATACAATATATGTATCATACAGTAAGCAGGAGATACAATACATTCCAATATATGTATCATAGAGTTAGCAGGAGATACAATACATACCAACATATGTATCATACAGTTAGCAGGAGATACAACACATACCAATACATGTATCATACAGTTAGCAGGAGATACAACACATACCAATTTATGTATCATACAGTTAGCAGGAAATACAATACATACCAATATATGTATCATACAGTTAGAAGGAGATACAATTCATACTGTATATACTTGCATATAAGCCAATATCAACTGCAAACTGCATAGACCCAGATCTTCCGGCGCATAATGTGCCGGCAGATCTGGGTCTATGAAGTTTGTAAGGACTAATCAGTAGAACAAACAAAACGGACCCTGATCTGCTGGTGCATTATGCACTGATGTGACACCAATCATTAAAAACATGCCTTTTTCCCTTGTATGCCTTCAGAATGGAGGGCCTTCTAGCTGTTGCGATCCTCTCCATGACTGAAACTCTAAACTCCTTTCTGTGCAGGGCATCCCTGACAAAATCCAAGCATGAAGGAGGAGTTTCTCAGGACACGGATGGAATAGTGGTGACCTCGACTGCTTGAGCAGAGTGGGGGTTGCTATGACTTACCTGTATATGTCTATTGCCAAGGTAAGCGGATCGCTGATCTAGGATTTGTCCCATCAATGAAGGGCAATCAGAATTATTTTGTTGCCTGTGCTCATTTTCTGAATTATTTTTGGAATCAAGCTAGATGGAGGAAAGGCATATTGCCCACATTCCCTCCCAGCTGATTGAAAGAGCTTCGATGCCCATGATTCTGGATCAGGAAATGGGGCGATGAAGGTGGGCAGTTTGTTGTTCCACCCTGTCGCAAATAAGTCTTTCATCAGTCGGCCCCATAGGACACAAACCTGGTTGAATACTGACAGGTGGAGAGACCACTCTGTGTGAAGCAGTTGACCTCTCTTTGATAACAAGTCAGCTAATACAATGAGCCAGCCTGGTATGTGCCGGACTTGAATATTTGGCATTCGGCACGTCATCAAAGGTAATCACATACCATGACAAAGGTCTGGTGATTTCATCCCTCCTTGTTTGAGGAAGTATGTAACCACAACTGAATTGTCAGACATTATCAGGACTGTCTTTCCTTGCATCCATTCAACCCAAAAGTGGGAGGTGTTGAGAATGGCTTTCATTTCCAAGATGCTGATATGATGAGCATTCTCTTAAAGTGTCCACTTGCCACTGACCGTCACAAGGTCCGGTAGCAAGTGTGCTTCCCAAGCCGACAAAATGGCATCAGCCCAAATCATTATTTCTGGTTGGGAGTTTTATAGAGTATTCCCACTGTTAGCCACTTCCTATTTTGCCATTGTATAAGGAAGTTTTGATATTGGTCTAGATCATAATGTGTGGTGATCCAGACAGCTCGTAATTGGTTGCCGTTGAGCCAGAAGTACCATCTGTAAAGGACGCATGTAAAAGGCAGCCAAGGTGCAACAAGTCTGCCACCGCAGTGAATAGACAGAAGAGTTGAATGAACTCCCTCGCTGAAATAAATGTCTTGGTTGAACATTGCTTTTGATACATTTGAGTGAGAGACATACCTAATTTAAGTGTGTTAATAGCTCCATGCCCAGATGGATAAAACGTTGAGAAGGGATAAGGTCAGACTTTTTCCACACTGATTATCCACCCAAGACTTGCGCATTTGCGAAAGGTTGTTCATATCATGGACCAAAACTGAACTTACAGAATGTTTATGAAGTATGTCATCTAGGTATGCTGCTATTGCTGCAGAGGAGGTCGTCTTGAACTTGTATATTATTCAGTCTAACATTTTTGTGAAGGCCCAAGGACTTAAATTGAGGGAGAAAGGAAGAGCGCAGAATTGGTATACTGTCCCCCCTTATGCGAATCAGAGATATTTTTGTGATGCTATATCAATTGGTATGTGGAAGGATGAATCTGACTGATCAAGGCTGAACACATACTTGTTGCATCACACTGAAAGACGGACAGACTTTGCCATCTCCATCATGAAGTATGGGGCAAAAAATAAATTGATTGAGCCTGTTTAGGTCTATTACAAGTCTTAATTTTACATTGGAGTTCTGGATAAGAAAGATCCTGGAGCTTAATTTCCTTCTGTAGTACATCAACCTTCATGGGATCACTTGGGATTTCTGTCATGAAGGAGAACGACAAAAGTGGAGGGGGCTGGATGAACAAGATCTGGAGACCCTCCAACATGACTTCGATAACCCATTCCTTTTCTGGAAATAGGTCCATCCAAGTCTGGCAGAAAAGAACAAGTCAGGCGCCACAGGTGGGTCACCAGCGGGTGGGAGGGATGATAAGTCACTGATGGTTAGTTGAGGCTTTGAGGAAAAACTTTGTTTTCTTTTCCCCCTCCCTGCCCGTCGGCGAAATGTAGGGGCATATGACCTCCTCTAGTTCACTTGGCCACAGTTACTTTATGTCATTGAGAACTGCCTCTAGTATTATTCTGACAGCGATTTCCCAGTCGCTAACATAGCTTGTTCATAATGCTGTACCTGCTGGCCAGCAGTCAGGATGGTGTACAAAAGACGATATCTGTCTTGCTGGTCAGCTGGCCATATAGTTCAAACTGAAAACCTTCCATTGTGGCTTGCAGTCTGTCCATCAGTCTGTATAAGTCAACATTTCTGGCTTGAATAGTTTCATGCACAGACAGGGTACATGATACATGTAAATGCTCATGCCTCACAGGCGGAGACAAGTTTGACTGTCAAACCTCACGCCTCATAGGCGGGGTGATATCTAACTGTGAACCTTCATGATTCATGGGCAGGGCCATAGGCTTATCTCCAGTGAGATTCAAATACAAATCTTTGTTCCCACTCGTCAACAATCTTGACGACAAAGCCTTATGAATAAAAAAAATCATGCACAATTCTAATGCTTGACTGGAATCGCCTTTTGTTTCTAGAATTCTCTGATACAGTATGTTCTAGTTCTGCTTTCTATATCTTCATGGTAGGTGGAGGGGGCATCTCAACATCCCCCATGAGACTATTCAGCAATTTGGACATGTGGCATAAGCTAAGAATTTCTTGCTGTGATGAAATGGAGAGTGCTAATTTTTTGTGTCCCTTTAGCTGTTTTTTCAAAACATTAGACCACGTATTTTCCGACCAAAGAGAACACACATTGCATATGTGTATTGATGAGCACTTAGTACATAGAAGACAAGTCTCGTGTACATCCTCCACAACTTTTAACCGCTTACACTACTCACACTTTGTTGTCATCTCTGTCATGAAAAAGAGAAAAACCGAAACAAGTGCATACAACATATAGATATAAATTGTTGAAATAAATGTAAACCTGTGTTAACCAAATGACTTAGAAGTGTAATTATTGAAAAGTACAGCACAAACAAATTTTCAATGGTTAAAATGTATGATACATATTGAAATCACGTGACGAATGGTACGATAAATGCAAAATCTAAATTCAGGAAAATATTGTATGCACCATATAAAACACATTTTGACTTACTGTACCAATGAAATAAATAAGTGGATGGTTGAAAATAAATAGATGATAGATTGGATTCCTGGAGGTCCATGTTACAATATTAAGTGAAAGTTGAAAACTAATTACATATGGGTATAATGGTAGCAACGTAGTGGGTAGATTGCACTGAGGAAGGGTCACATATTTGGTTCACGTATGTGATTATGACATTATCTATTTAACATAATAGTCAGAATGTACTGATGGTACACCTTTATGGACAGTGGTTTGAGTAAAAGATCACATATATATAGATATATATTTCAATTACTGCATGACTTGGTGTTGTTGGCTGCATCGGCTCCATTTGATGTTGAGCACTCAGACAAAAACATGGTGTAAGCGACTGATCTTGACAGGTGTTTGATTCGTGCTCATACTGCCGACAGTATTGTTTTAACCGTTTAAGCCACCACCATTTGTTGCTGGCATTTTTTGTTCTTTTCTAATCCATGAAATAAAATGCTTATAAATATGCAAACTCTGACAGAGGCAGATCCATGAATTTAAGTACCCATGAAAATTTCCCTTTTTACAAAACCATGAAAATTGATACCAATGAAAATAAATGAAACCACAGTATTCAGGCATTAGTATAAATATTGATGCAGTATACTATCACAGAAAATATTGCGATGCCAATACATATCTATGAATTGTTACAACTCTAGAAGTCACCCTCTAATTGCAAGCAACTTCAAACTGCACCAAAATATTTCGAGTTTTCCATTTTGTTCTCCTTGACCTCTTCACTGCAGAGGTGTGGCCTCATATGAATGGGACCTCTTTATAACATGAACAAACTCATTGTCTTGACTTTTTTCTTTAATTCATTTTTAATGACATTTCAGTGTAAAGTTATTTAAAGTTATTATTTTCAGAAAGGAAACTTTGGTTTCATGGAAAATACCATGCATTCAAATGATTTGATGGATCTATCACTGCCTGGGCAATATGTATATATGTATGTATGTATGTATGTGTGTGTGTGTGTGTGTGTGTGTGTGTGTGTGTGTGTGTGTGTGTGTGTGTATGTATGCATGTATGTATGTATATATCTTTAATGGCACATGAACACAATCCTGGCCATACAGTGCCCAGCAAAAGCTAGTTAGCGAAATTGGCAAAGCCAAATATTTTGCCAGAATCCTGAGGAAGACAAACCGCACCAACCAAAGTGAATAAAGGCATACAAAACAAAGATAATTGCAATAAAGGCATACAAAACAAAGATAAAGGCAATAAAGGCTTACAAAACAAAGATAATTGCAATAAAGGCATACAAAACAAAGATAATTGCAATAAAGGCATACAAAACAAAGATAAAGGCAATAAAGGCATACAAAACAAAGATAATTGCAAAAAAGGCATACAAAACAAAGATAAAGGCAACAAAGGATAAAAGCCTTAAAACACAAATTAAGTCAACATTTTTCTGTATAAACCACAATCTTTTAAAAAGTCCAAGATCTTCTCAGTTTGAACACCATTACAAAATGCATCGCACAACAAACAGGTTACCTCCATTTAGTCACCTCTTAGAGCATGCAGAAGAATGCATTGGGCATATTCTATATCCCCAAACCCACAGTGGCTTGAAAAAGGACTACTGACATCATGACAATATAAAATTTTTTTTACCAGGCCTTGCATTTATAACACTTTTCAAGTACAAGACTCACACTTTTACTTCATACTAAGATGCTATAAATCACTATCGTACTAAGTGAAAAACTTTCAAACTTTACAGCAATATTTTACAGTAAAGAAGTACTGTCTTTACTTGTGTATAAGCCAATACCAACTGCAAACTGCACAGACCCAGATCTGGTGTCACATAATGCTGGGAGATCTGGGTTTATGTAGTTTGTAAGGACTAATCAGTAGAACAAACAACATAGACCCTGATCTGCCAGAACATTATGAGACGGCTGATCAGGGTCTATGTTGTTTGCATTTGGACTCAGCTTATACACGATTATATGCGGTAGCTAAAACTGAAATTTTCATGTATGCATCATTAACAGATTTCAAGATTTTGTATCTGAAATTGACAGTACACTCTCTGTCAAAGTCTTTACATATTATATGGATTCATGCAAGAAATTTGCAAATTTTAAAGAAATTGATAGACTTATGAGTTGGAGGAAACTTAACTGATAAATCAATTACCAAGTGAGTTCATTATTGACTGCAGCATGCTCTTCAAGGTCTGTGGACTCTGTTCAGGATGTCTAAAAGCAAAGAACTCTGATTCACTCAGTTTGTTGTCTATCGGGTCCTGGTCAGCATCGGTCCACTTAAATTTGTACCTAATCAGCTGTTCTCTCTCTGGAATATAATAATAATAATAATAATAATAATAATAATAATAATAATAATAATAATAAGACGAAGAAGAAGAAGAAGAAGAAGAAGAAAAAGAAGAAGAAGAAGAAGAAGAATAATAATATTACAACAACCCAGTATAAGTTTGTTTGTCCGAACCTTAAAAATGTGAAGCACCTTATGTGCCAAAGTTTTGCAAACTAAGGAAACATAACATCAACATATTCGAACTACAGTAAACAAGTGTTCCCGGTGCAGTTCCGATAAATGGATTTATACTATAATAATAATAATTAATAATAATAAAATTATCATCATCATCATCAATATGATGATGAAATTAAGTTTAAATTTGAACTATTTTATGCCAGTCACTTGATAAGTTTTAAAACGCATATGAAATATAATTGGCAGTACAGTACTGTTGGTGGTATAAAGTGGGTCAGGTGTGGTGGGTGTGGTTGCACTTTATTGAATAATAATAATAATAAGTGTTCTTTGGCGACAAAATGTTTTATTTGTATTCATGCCAACTTCTTAAAAAGGATAACTGGGTCAAAATGTAACAAGTTGGTAACTTAACTGATAACGAGAAAATATTCACTTGACATTCTGAAACACTTTTGCAGTATTTGTCATGTGAACTGACAGAATGTACTGCACCAAATGAAGTTGTATCTGAATCAACTGAAAATAATACATACAAGTTTGCCTCCTACTAAAAATATTTAAGCGATTATGCTTTTTCATCACTCTCACTTGTCCATTTGGTAATATTAAACTTGTCAGATGATCAAACAAGCAATCATAGATATAATTGTTTGTGAGTTGTTGGCAAACGAATACAGCAGTGTGTGCTCATATAGTTTGAATACAACCAGTAGGAATATGGTAAAGGTAAACAGGGGTCTAGTTCTTGAGAAAAATGTGTCGCATGGAAATGTATATTTGGTGCAGAAGTACTACACAGAGGCTGGACTAGATATTGTATTTTGGATAGTGCTATCTGTATTTCATTGTGTGGGAACATGTACAATTTAATAATGACTATGGGAATGAAAAACCCCCCAAAATATCACAGCATTTCTTGCATTCTTTATTTTAATAACTGAATAAAATAGTCCATGCAATCATGTTACATATTGCTTCAATGTTTCTTTCATTTCACGCTAGTACGTAATTTATTTTTTTTAGTTTAAAAGCAGAATCCATCTCTCTCTCATTAAAATTGCTGTATCTTTGAACTTTGTATATTTTGTGAAGCACCTAAATATTTGCACAGGATTCTTTGCTCGGAAATGTATCCTTCGTCTCTCACAATACAGATTATGTGAATGCATTTTAGTGTGCGAGTCTTTGAATATTAAACAGCATTGTGTACAACTTAAAAAGAGCATTCTGCACTCCGTACTGTAGCTCAGCTGACAGCTAAGTTCCACACCAGGGATGGTGCTAGCTTTAAAAAAATTGTCGCCAAAAAAATCGCCAACCTCAATATTTTGTCGCCAATTTTCAAAAAATTTCGCCAAGCAAGGAGTCAGTATTTTTCCATGTTTATTAATGTAGTAGGCAATGAAAATTGAAAAAGATGGGGTATTTATTACTTTATTGACAACAAACAATACAATACCACAATATTACAAAATAAAACATTACATGACTGTTTCGATTGCTTATTTATAATGTTTTGCACTATTAAAATGTTGTTTCATAAAAATAATAAAATCAAATATCACATGAGTATGCATCATGATTTTATGGCTGCCCACTTGCTGAATGCAGTTTGAGATGCCGAGTTCATTCCTGATGTCAGTTTTGATGATATTCGTCTTACTGAACCCACGTTAACAGTCGCTGATAATGACATTTTTACTTTTACTAATAGCAGCAATCTTAGCTACTTCCATAGTCTTTGCATGATGCTCTGTAAATGCATTATCAAATATCAAATATCTTCTTTCCCTACATCTGCAGTCTCTCCCTCTCTGGTTTATGATTTATACCTTGTTAATTTGTTTTCTCACATTACAACCTTCTGATCGAGCCGCATATTTGATACTTGTTCAGTGCCAAGTAACAGAGGGTGGTTATCTGAGCTCCGTGATCTTGCCGCACAATTGAAACCTGTTCAGTTGCATCCTTTAACAGATTTCACAGACTGTATGATCGAAGTATCATTTATAGAGTCCAAGCTCAATCTCCATGTAAGCACCTACATATGACAGTAAAGACGAGGAATTGGAGTCGGATGATATTTATGATGACTAGACGACGATCGAGGATTTCAGCACTATAATTGGTCACTCAGACGATGTGGATGAATTCTTGGACTTTGTACCAGATGACATTAGACAGTGACCTTTCTATGATAGTGTGAATCACAAAAGTGTGGACTTTACTTTCATTGTTTATTTTTGAGACGTGTGGAATTAACATATTACGGGATATTGTGAATTGGATCATTCTCTGCTACTATTTTTATGCTGGTATGTAACCAATGATAAAATTCATGGATTTATCATATCAAACGGATTTAAAATGCCAATCATTATATTTTTATATAGATTTTTATGACACGATAAAGAATAAAATGTAAGTTATCAATTTATTTGTGACATATTCCACTCGATAATATACCTAATTGTATTTTACACTGATTTTGTCTTTATTTTTAATATCTATCTATCCACCCAGTCTCCTCTAATATATACGGGTAGTCAACAAGAAAACTTAAAAAATTTTAAGTTTAGACCTTGTCCCGTGGATAAGCCAACCCCCCTTCTTCCAGGCTTTAATTTTTTCCTAAATTATGCTGCTTATACGCGAATAGATACCGTACTCTTAGGATGAGATGATTAACACGAAAAGTCTAACTTACGTTTACCCACGACAGTATTTTGTTCTGATTGAGACTGATTTTTTTTTTATTTTTTTTATTTTGCTTAGTATTTATACAGAACAATTGGAAAGGTAATCACTTTTCTTTGAAGTTTCAGCAAAACTATTTTTTCTGGTACATTTTTCAAAAAAAAAAAAAAAAGGATTAGCCATCCTTTGTTTGATTGTAACTAGTCCGGTAGCATGACTATTTGAGTGTATCACAGCATACAGTACTCAGACCAGATGTCAGCATAAGCGGATTATGATATAACAATGCACTGGTAAGATGGTTTGTCAATACGAACAAAGGATTTGTTTATATAACAACAGATAGATTCCAGCGCATTTAATAACCAAGTTTGCGGCTTCCTTTCATTGTACATTTGAATTCCTCCACTCCAAACCCACAATTGTATATACAAGTTTTTGCAGGCAAAAATGTTTCGCCAAAAAAATTGCCAGATGGTATATTTTGTCACCAATTAGGAAAAAAAATCACAATTTGTGACATTGGCAAAGCCCAGCGCGATCCCTGCACACAAGGTAGGGACATCCATTGTTACATAACTATATTGCTGTGACTTTCTAATTGGGGCAATAAAGCTTAATCTCTCTACCATGAGCCATGACATGAACATCCACAATGACCACTATATCCAATCCATGATGGACAACAGCATGGAAACATGAATTTTCTATAAAAATCTGCTGATGTGTGTACTGTACATCCATGACTGTTCATGTAATTTTGTCCTAAATCAAGATCACTCTTTTGCTGAATGTTACAAACTAATTCAAAATCAGGGACAGATTTTCTGGCTATAATCACCTCATATGCAGTGTTGGAAAGACATTCAAGTCTTCTGATCTGCACTCAGCTTTGTAATGGCTTAGGCAATTGGGGTCTGGATGGAGGGGGGATATGCTTGATTTTACTAGCAATAACCTTTCTGGTGAAAGTAATATGTTTTGCTTGTTTCACATGCTACCAATGGGTCTTGTCAGTTTTAAAATTGAACATGCCTCTGAATAATGTGCCTGAATGATTTATTGACTCTGGGTATGGCGTACATGCTGAAGAAAACATAAATGACTTCTTTTCATTGTACTCGACTCATGGCCAAGTCTTTTTCCAATGATCCTGGAAAGTCCAAATATGTTTATTTTATCACAGCTGTTGTATTTTTTGTACCTGACTGTTTACCATCCTGGAGTGCAATGGGTCCTGCACTAGTTGTAGCAGACGAATTCCTGTGATTTTGGCCTGCTGGTAAATCCATACTTAAACAAACTTATTGTGAGTCATCCATCTAGAACATTCGGTAAGCTGATACAGCAGATGCTTGGTTTTAGCTGAGGTTGAAAGCATACAAATGTCTGATTGACACAGATCAAGCTTAGACTGGTGCTCCACATACTCCCTGCTAAATTTGCTGATTTCTGGTAGCATTTTACAACACCAATCTCTCACTATAAAACGATCTATTTCTGCTTGCATCAGCACATTATTGTGACTCTCTTCAGCTGTTTTAAGCATGCAAAAACACATTTTATTCAATTTATTGGAACAAATAAGAAATATTAAAGGTCTGACAGGCAAGTGCTGGTAATATAAGACAGGTCTGCAGCTCAAAATAATCAATGCCGAACATCGGACCACCATATTAGCACCATTTTCATTTAGGACCATCACAATATTATAAGACTTTCAGTGAAATTCCCATGTTGACTTGATCATCCACTGAGGAGTAGTGGTAGCAAGATTTCAAGGTGGCCATACTGGATGTCAGATTGGCATAATTTTCATTTAGGACCGACAAGACATCATAAGATGTCTTTTGGTGAAAACCAAATGTCGATATGATTTTTTGTCCAGGAGAAGTAGCGCTAACAATATATTTCAGATGACTGCCATGGTGGCCATATTGGAGGTCAGATTGGCACCATTTTCATTTAGGACCAACAAGACCCGGGGATGAATATGTTCACAAAGTTTCATGGCAATCCAGCAAGTACTTTTGGAGTAGTGATAATAAAACTTGTGCAATGGATTACAAATAACAGGCCACCCCATAAGCTCTTCTGGTCTATGACAAGCAGATTAATAATAATAACCCAAGTTGCTAGAAACCTGGAGCATGTTACCCCTGCTTCTGTAGCATGAGCAAGCATTTCTAGGTAATGTTAAATATATCCTGAAAAGTGGGTTACAATGACCAAGTTTTGCTGTGCCACAAACCTTCATCTCATGAATGAAGATACACCTGCAGTGCATAATTTGGGTTGAAAAGGTACTGAACTTATTTTAAACAATTTTTGTTTTTAAACCCTAGAAAGCAGGTAAGAGCAACCCAGTTTTAATGTGCATACACCTTCATCTCAACATGTACCAACAATGCAAGTTTGGTCTCAAAGATGAAAGATACTGAAATTTGAGTCTGGACACAATTTATAAGTAATGTTGAATAAACCACTGAAAGTAGGTTGCAGTGACCCTGTTTTGTGCACAACACACCTTCATCCCAGAATGAACTTCACTTACAAGTTTGGTCTCAGTGGTTGTTTTGAAATAAGAGTTACAACACAGACAGCTACGGTAGATGGATGAACAAACTGGCATCTGTACGAGTAGGTGTGTATAATGAGCATGGTGGATGGATGAACAAACTGGCATCTGTAAGAGTGGGGGTGTATAATGAGCATGGTGGATGGATGAACAAACTGGCATCAGGGTCCGACAAATCCTTTGCCCGGAACCCGATCGGACTACTAAAATTTCTATCATGTGCTCAGCGGGCTACACCAATTTCCTTCTGAAGCAGCCGGTCAAAACCATTTATTACCGCTAATCCACAATAAAACAACACTGTTTTCACAGATAATCAATCGAGACAAGATTAAAAAGCCACGTCTCAATAATTATCGACTCCCCTGTGTTTACTCAAGAAGCTACAGTTCAGCTGTTCGATTACATTCCGGAAATGGAAGTGTGGCCAAGTCTAAATTATGATAGTGTTCACTGCAGAAACCTTTCAGGCTCCCAATTTTTGCCATTTAAACATCTTTTTTATGCTCACTCATGTCCCAATTTTGCAATTTACACACACACACACAAATTGCTTTATTCTAGCTTGATACATAAGATCCATTAAAGTTCGAAGTTTTATTTCAATGTTTTCCTTTTTTTTAATATCTTACAATATTTTAAATAAAACATGATCAAATTCTTTTGTGTGTGTGTGTGTTGTTGTTGTTATTGTTGGTATGACTTACTGAAATTGACAAATCTAGTGGCAAGTTATACATTTTGGAGAAAAACATCACAGTAGCACCTTGGTTGAACTTGGATTGTAATTTGCAGTAAGCCTAATGGACTTGAGACAGACTGTAAAAAATAAACTATTAACATACTGAATGTTTTGTTTGTATAGTTACCCCCTTCCCTTACATTTTAAGCCGGCCAGCACTGGTCAAAATTTTACGAAAAAGTCTGGGCTATCAGTTAATAACTTTGGTAGCCCAGTGTGTTACCACAAGATTTCAAAATCTGTCAGACCCTGGGCATCCATAAGAATGTATAATGAACTTACTGAGCATAGTGAGACCAATCTCAAGTATCCACCTCTGGAAAATGAGAAAAGAAGCCTTTAAAGACAGGTGCTTGCTTAATAAATGCTCGTTTTTTCAACATTTATTTTAACTGGATCTCGAAAAAAAAAAGGCTGCTGATGATAGATAGCTGCTCTATACAGGTTACCTTTAAAAAGAATTCTCAAGTTGGTCAAAAATTCTACTGGCATCATATCAGTTCTCATCAGCAAAAAGTTCTCTTCATGGTTCTCAAAAACCATTAAGTTTGAAATTTGTAACAATTATGTTTTGTCTCAGCCATTAGTCAGTTTCACAAAAAGTTTGAAGAACAACGATCAACATCAACTAGCAATCGCGTTTCTTCAAAATTGACCCTGAATCGAAATAAATTCATCTTGTTTATATTACTTTGCAAGGAAGATGCATACTTTGCAAGGAAGATGTACGCCAAGTTCATGCATGTGCAATTGGAGACCATTAGGGATATATAATCACGAACCATTATTTTATTACATTTATACATCACAGATGGTTAAATAAGTATACGCATTTAAAAATTAAACGACTGATAAATAAAATGTCAACTAAACATTGTCTTAAAATCGACCTGTCTGGGAAAATTTGAACAGCCAAGTTGTAATGTAATTTCTAGATCGACAATTCATCTTAAAATGATTATTACTACAAATATATTTGCTATAAAATTGTAAAAGGAAATACACTTACTGAAGTAAAACAAATCACTCAATAAATATATTACAGCACCATACAGGTGGATGATGAGAACTGGTTCAGCAAGATGAGGATCTCTGCTCCAATGTGGATATTTTGAAAATGGCCTATATGGCAAGCTATTGATCACAGAATGATTTAGGTGCTAGTTTTGTTTAGGCAGAAGTAAACTGATTTTAATGTTGAGGCTTTATTAATGATAACTGGTAGGATGCCAGTATGCATGTTCATGTTTCGGATTGATAGTGTTTTCAAGTCAGCTGAAGCAATACAGTACTTACCATCAAAATCCATGTCAATTACATCATAATCCTTTACATGCTCAGTGGCCTTTTCAACTGGATGACCCTTGGCCAGAAGAAAATGGACATAGTACTCTTTCCAATCTACCAAACCTTTAACAAATAAAAAAAAAAAGAAAGATGTGTAAAATAATAACATACATTTCATGTAGTTTATGTCATCCATGAAAAAGAATTGTTTACCTTGTCAAATATATATATATATATATATATATATATATATATATATATATATATATATATATATATATATATATATATATATATATATATACATATATATATACACATTCAAACATAATGTAGTCTAGATTTTCTTTTGGTTTTGTGTTTAGTGTTTGCTTTGTGGATGTAAGTTGTTTCCACCCAACAAACAGCTTGTTTGGCTCAAAACGATGTGAAACTGTTTTGTATTTGCACTGTTGTCAAACTGTTTTGTATTTGTGCCATTATCAATTTTGGTGTCAATATATATATATATATATATATATATATATATATATATATATATATATATATATATACATACATACACACACATATATATACAGATATATTTATCCAATTTAATATAAAAACATTCAAAGGTTTGATAACAAAAAAGAAAACATTTATACTTAATTATTAAATGTTGCAGAAAATGTGTCATTTCAAACTATTTATTTATAAAAATTATTTTTTCTTACAGAAAACCATACAATAGAATTTCAGGCAACAACAGTATTTTAAGCCATTCTACTGTTTTTTTAAAAAAATTATTAACTGACAAAAAGCAGACTTAATACCTTGAAAATACAGCACTTAATTAACAGGCATTTCCAATCAAGTCTTGTGGTAAATTTTTATTTTGTCAGCTCCTCAAACAAGTGTTGGAGGATGATAATAAAAGCTAGTTGTTCTTGCTGCTATCATCTTTTTTCGTTTTAATTTGGGCCTACGCTACATATATTTTGCTCTAAAGGTCTTATATGTTGATGGCATGCTGCCACACAATACAGTTAAAAGCACATGGTATGAGGAACCAATGTAATGTCTATAGTACATACCTTGGGAAAATTGTTTAATTATAAGCTTTTGATAAGTCCAGGAAATAAGCTTTCACACCTCTTTTGTCTTGTGCATTGTGTCTAACTGGCTATAGATTGTTTAAACATGTGGGAAAACATAATACCCAAACAATTGCATGGGATTAATAGAAGTCTTCATACTTATCAGTATAGGATAGGAAAATTCTACCCAAGGGTCAGAATTTTGTGTCCAACATTTTCGACTCGAGGCTTTGCCAAATATCTGACACAAATTTTGATCCAGAGGGTGAAATTTTCCTATCTTACACTGAATCATAATGAAGGATTCTTTTTCTCACATTTCTGAGCAAAAAAAGACAGTCAAAGTTAAAATGAGGTATTGTGAATACTGATGTAACTGTCAAACAGCAAAACACCCACTGGAAATTCCTTATCCTAAGATAAAGTGTAAAAAGTTAGGTTTACACTGAAAAATTCAGTGCAAACTTTTAATGACATTTAAACACATTTTAGTTTTAAAAAGACAGTGATTGAAATGGCAATGGTAATGGCAATAGACACCATTGGAATTGTGTACTGCAGATAGCTTGTGCAATATACAAATGTGAACAGGTAAAAAAATAAAGTCCACTCTTAATCATAAGATTAATCGAGACAGAAAAAAAATAATTAAATAGTCCTCAATTCAACTTTGATCTAGAATTTATTTACCCTTCAGAAATAATAATGAGAATATGAATTAAAAAAAAATAACAATTACAACAACGGCTTTTTCGACTTGAATTTGTACATGTAGCTTGGTCGATCAGAGTGAAATGGCCTGTCTGCAGGACACTTCACTTCAACCACAGTTCATTTTAATACGTAAATGTGTTACAATTAATGTTTATCTTGATTATTGTGAAAGACTGTTCAAATGATGATGGAAATTGGGAACTTGCTGCTACTTTGTGTGCACTATGCTCACAGCACAAGGTCAAAATAGTCTAGGAGTCAGGATAAAGGTCATGTGTGATGTGTGATAGAGCTATCCTCCACAAGTGTTCTACACTGCAAAACACGATCATACACATATAGGAATGTGAGAAAATGATAGGCACCTTATGTCATATGTCCCAAAATGCAAATGCACAAGAATAGGGTTTTCAATGCAGATTGGAAGCACTTCAATGCACGTGGGTTTTAAAAATTTACTGACATATCAACATATTAAAAATACAAAAATACAGCTCTGTTCACCAAATTTTGTACAAGTTCAGATTTCTTTTAAGTATTTAGAATAAGAAGATAGTGAAGAGAAGGAAAAAAGAACAGAAAATTTTTTCATGATTTCTTTCAGCTTCTGAAGGAAATGATGACTGATTAAGTGGCAGATTGTACAATCAATAACACACCCTTCATCCATTTCTCTAACCTGGTCAGATATCACTAGATATAAGCAAATATAAGTAAAGTGTAATTATATACAAATTATGGAAATGAATCTGCATGCCCATTAAAGGGATGATATCTAAGATAACATCATAAATGTACATCTTAGGAAAAAAAAGAAACTAAAACAGAGTTTATACTTCCTAATAAAATGTAAAATTCTTTAGCATCTTAAATTTCCAGTTTACTGACCTTAAACACATTTCACAATTATATTAATCAAAAACATTTCATTTTAAAAAGCAACCCTTGTATGGGTGTGTATAACAAGTACCCTATTTAACTAGCTTGGTACAATTAAATTACATAATTCTTGTCAATTTCTTAGCCTGGGGTACTCAGGCAGCTGTGGGTGTCATTGACAAGCCCATATATTTGCCTAAAGCTGTCTGGAGAAAATTCAATACCCAGGTATAATTAATCTCCTCTGGCATAATTATATAATTAATCTTCTCTGGTACTTATAAAATACTCAATGAAATTGTCTTGCCATTTTTATTCTGCCAAACTGATGACCCTCCATACCTATGTTTTTTTTCCCAAAATGGGTAGATAATATAATAATAGTCTATTTTGTTTCTAAGCTTTATCTGAGAATAGGGTAATCATTGATGAAACACATACATTCCTAAAGTCCATAAATTCAGCATTGTCATTTTGAAAGAAATTTTCATCATCAACTTCTTAATGACACAAAAAGTTAAAGTCAGGTATCTGGGGTCTTATTTAAGGGAAATACATTAAAATATAATGAAATTTTAAAAAATACATTAAGTATAAAAACATGTACAAAAAAACAAGGGAAAGCAAGTGGGTAGATATCCTAGATTATCTTAACTTCATACCAGAAAAAAGTAAGAAAAGGTGTTATTTGAGTGACACGGCTTGAAATAAGATGACAATGTTTATTTAACAGAATAATTTTGAAATGATAGCAGGAAACACTGAAGCAAATCGGCACTGGTGTAGATCATATGAGTGGGTACTAAAGTATCCTGGGCTAAAATTATAGCATATTGGGACCATAACAGTAAATGGCCCAAGGGAGAATACTGGCTTTACCATATTATAAAAGCTATTACATCATGTAGATTGATACATTAGGGTCTTTCATAGGAGTTTCATACTGGGATAGTCCATCCCCTTAAGGGCCTTATGCTACCTTTATAGCACTTTTTAAGAGAAATATTTTCACATTTGTGAGAGTCAAAGAGAATCACACAAAAATTAGTAGTTAGACTCATATACTTCCTTCTCTAAATGAAATCACTTTGCAAGCAGTGGCAATGTAATACTTGAGCTACTTTCATGGCTTGTCATTGCAAATCCCCACTTTCTCTTAGATGGTTTCCCCTCCCCCTCCAGACTGTGACCAATGGGGTTGTAACACAAAATCCATTATATATATATATATATATATATATATATATATATATATATATATATATATATATATATATATATATATATATATATATATATATATATATTATTATTATTATTAATCCTCCTCTTATGAATGCACATACAAAGTCTGTTCCAAAAAACAGTAAAAAATGTCGCTGTAATTTCAATATTTGCATATCTGACATTTTACCTCCCCTTTGAGACCCCATGGGAGGGGGCTTAAAAGTCATAACCCTCTCACAGATGGTCACCCAGCTAACACACATTTTCACAATGTTTCCATAAGGTTGTGATTTGGTTACGTGAGGAAATAACGTTCTAGCAATGTTGCATGTGAACATTATTATTTGTCCTATCTGATCTCAAAAATATGGAAAATTACAAATAGCATGTACATGCATTGATCATAACAGTTTGTACAACAAACAGTATCATTTTTAAAAAGATAATATGTAACGCTTTTACAATGTTGTACCGATGTTTTGCTTAACATTACCTTATGAGGGGTAACAATCATTGTTTCATATATTGTTTTCAAAAGAAATAACTGAAAAAACTGTGCAACTTTTGTCAGAAAGATTTTGTCAGCTTTTATGATTACAAACATGAAGTACGATTACTGCTTTATCAATTTCTTTTATGAATCTACAAACCGAAATTTGTAGTTCTTCCTGTACTGGCAGAATAATATCAGTGGCTGAAACGTGGAATTATTTGCTGCCTTCAACTGTTTTGAACCGTCAAGGTATAAACAATAATTAATTAATCTATAATTCACATTTTTAGTTGCAGAAAGTGACATTTCTATTGTGATAGAAAAATTCTTTTTTGGCTAATTGTTCCATCATGTCTATAGATGGTTTCTTGCACATGTAAATACCATGCTGCATGTGAGGCTGTGCCATTTTCAAACAAAGAAAACGGGGTCTATCGGCCAAAGTGTTCATTCTAGGCATAAAATGATATAAATTTTTGGTGTATTTCTGTGACCTTTATCTGACTCCTATTAAATAAATTATACTGACATACGGGGCTATTTTGCAAATAAAAAAGCGAGGATGGGAATGGATTTCCATGGTAAAAATGCCAAGAGTTAACATTTTTGAATTGCACATGTGCTTCGATCAAGAGCATAAAATTTATTGTTTAAAAAATAAATTATAATAAAATGAAATAAATTAAAAGCAAAACTGGAAGGAATTAATTATGTTTAGACAGGTGTATACATGTTGATATTCACAAATAAAGGTAATTAAATAATCTAATACTGGCATTTTATCAGCGATAATTATATACATTAGCTTTTTGGGAGTAATAAACACAGAATACATGAATAACATCTGCCAAGAGATATAAAATCTATTCACAAAGTAACAACATGGAAAAGCAAGGCTTAGAAGAACGGGGGGGGGGGGGGGTAACATGCATTATTGGGGATTCACACAAATTTCTGGAAAATCGTGCAGAATATTTAACCAAATGTACAAAAATTGCACATCACATTTGCAAGCCCAAATGTTTTTCTTTGTTTAATTTCTTCTATATTTGAAATTTCTCTATCTTTTTCAAATGGGTGAGGGTATTTCTCCCCAAAATGTTCTGTTCTAGAATAAACCATGTTAAGGACTACACAATATTTCTTATAGTCCACATGAAAACAATGGTGGCAGATCGCTTTCATGTTGTACTGCAAAGTGTGTTCAGATTGTACTTCATGCACTATGATGTGGTGATGTTCTACCCACTTACTGGTACTACCCCAGCAATCGGAAATTACTCTCTAATCTGACTACCATTTTGTGCCGGAATCCATTGAAAATCTATGCTTACCTTATCATTTTGCAGGATGGGTTTATTCTAAATTATATATTCAGTAAATACGTGAACAATAAAAAAAATTAATTGTTGTATACATGGTCTTGTTATTCAAAATAAGTAGAGGCTGCAAAATGATAATGGTGAGGAGTGACGAGCTGAAAAGAACTTAAAATCAACCTCTTAAAAAAAAATAAAAATTATAAAGCAAGAAACTAAAGAAAAATAGAATAATTCTGTATTGGATTTTTCAATTTGAGCATATAAGTAAGTTGATGCTACATAGTTTACAAATTACCAAATCTATAAGTACTTTTAGTTAATTTGCACATGTCAGATTTTCAGGGATTATGCTCCAGTATCAAGTGCTGAAATTTGATTTAAAAAAAATATTTTTAATCATTTTAATTGAAATAAGAGTATTGTTCAAACATTAAAATTATTTTTCAATTTGCTGGAGCATGAACAGAAGAAGGAAACACAAACTGACTTTGCTGTTGAGGACAGAGATTCTGATTTTTAATCTTAATAAAATCCAGAAAATAAACATATCAAAATAAAGTGCATAGACAGCGAGTTTGAATATATATATATATATATATATGCTTAAATAAAAGTCCTCTTAATACAAAAATTGACGATTTTCACCATAGAAACATGTGAAAAATAGCGTTTACCTTCTTAAGCCAACTTTAGCTGTTGAATCATCTGCAATATTAATGTAATACTAGTTACATTTTCATCCTTGTTAGCTCTACTTGCTGAGCTTACGGGATGGTCTGTCCATCTGTTAACACAAGTCTGTTATTGTTACTCCTCCTGAACTAATTGGGGAATTGCCATGAACTTTGACCTAAGCTCTATCTGCATACTTTGGAATGAACAGAGGTATTTTGATCAAATAAGTATCCTTACCATTTAATTTTTGTTTAGACTCTAATTTGTGGGAATTGTCACACATCACTGCTTTCCAAGTGCTCAAATTTGTGGAATTTTTACATGATTTGTGCACTTGCACACCCTAGGATCTTATCGCTACTCCTCCTTGATGGCTGGTCAAATGACTTATGATGTTTAGTTTGTCCCACATGAAAATGGTGCCGATCTGACATTCAATATGGCCACAATGGCATCCATCTTGAAAATCTTGCTATTGCTACTCCTCCTAGGTGGATGGTCATATTTACACTTTTGTAATGTTTAATTGCAGATTTTGGACCACTTTTGCAGCAGTGCGGCATATGTGTTTCAGAAACACAAGTAGCTTTCATTCTTGCAAGTTTTCAATATAGTTTTTGAATGTTGTCAGTATATTAAATCTTATATTATGATATTCACCAAATCATATTGCCACAATGTTATATAACAAAGTTGCCACAACTTTAGAACAACGTTGAATTGTTAGCTGGGTAACACATGGTCAACAATTTTATCAGATTTGATTTATTTCTCCACCCCCACCCCTTGCCGGCAGTTTAAAGAAGTGATTAAGTACCGATGGACACACAGATGGAGGGTATCTCAATATCTCATAATCTGCCTGCTAAAGCTTGGGGATAAAACATATTTATATGTATAATTTACCATCACCATCAGGATCAAGGTGTTTAAAAACATGTTTAGTTTCCTCCATGGCCTCATTAAAATGTTCCTGCACTTTTTCCAAAATCCATCCCTCAGTCTCTTCAACAGTCAATTCATTGTCCTTATTTGAATCTGCTCTGGAAGTCAAAAGAGCAAAAGCTTTTAAAGTCGGAGTTATATGGATGGGTATTTGTTAATTTAAGCTTCTGCTAGATCACTGCTAAAAATTATAATTCTACCCTGAAAATAATGTTACTAATTATCAAAACAGAAAACAATATATATGCACTAATACTGTTTGAGATGAATGCAATACATGATTTTATAAAACGAAGCTATTATAATCAAGTCTATAATTTCAGAATTACTGAATTATTAAAGTGTGATAATGTGTGTGTAATTAAAAGCAAGAACAAGATCATATGAAGTAACTGCACCAATCCTTAAGGCGACTACAGAATTGACAAATTACCTTCTAAAGCAGCTTGAAACTGGTATGCTTGAAAATTATTTTGGAAAGTGTACATGTTACTTGCCATGAATTTTGTACAAAAAAAACAACACAGTGAATGGACAAAGATGGACTTTGTAGTTATTATCAGGTGAACAATGTATACTCTTTACAAATATATGTTGCTGTGCTTTTTTTTATCCCCATTAAATGTATTTCTTTATTAAAATCGTGCAACTGTTTACATTACATACTTATAGAAAATGTCCTTCAGTTTTGATTCTGCGATCTCTCCATCATCATTCTCTATTTCTTCATGATCTCCCAAGAATATCTCTTTCTTATAGTCTTTATTCAGCATGCCATTTTGTTCCATTTTTATGGCGTCCATATGCTCTGGAATTTCAAGTTTATCTACCGACAAGACACCTTTTTCTTTAGGAATGGCGATATCAGCATTTTTCCCGACATTTTCAAGGTTAATATTACGAGAAATGCAAAGTCCAACATTCAAATATAATAAACTGCAAGTTAAGTACAATCTGACTGGGGAAATCTTAGTCATTTCAGCGATTTATGTCCTTATATGTGGTGTAAACTTTTCTCAATGAATTTTCAAATGGTGTACTGTACAGTACAGTACAATAAAAACAGTTTTGTTATACCTATGCCGATGCCAGTAGCATCTTTTAAAATTAAGAAAATGTAATTATTGCGTTTTTCAAATATGAATCATTTTAACAGTAAGAAATAAGATGCTCTATACCAACTAAATATACACTATCAATAATGGGACATAAAAATTGAACAATTTTATATTTATTGGTGACGTCTCATCAAAGTTCTGTAACGACGTGAAAGAATAGACTTGTTTCCTGATCTTTTGATAGATTGAATTTATTCTGCAATAACATGTTCTTTCGAGTACCAGTCTTTGTGTTTTACGTAACTGTTATCCGTGTGGTTCGGGATTGCCAACCTCATTACCACTTGAATATTTGAGCCCATTACGCGGAAGATATAGTTCAAAATGGTTTTATAGTTTATGGTTTAGAGCAGTATTATTATTTGTACAGATATAATAAATTTCAGTTTTTAGCTTTTTCTAACTATGGCAACAGAAAAAGTTTTAACCTTGACACGAGAATATATGTTGTGTATTAATATTTCAGGGCCGAATAACTGACGTCAGTGATACGTTTTGGCATCATGGCGGAGGTGAACTCGAAGCCCACTTCAACGATGATTCGTGACTTCAGTAGAGTGATTCTTACTCTAGAAAACGTTTTGATACCTGATGAAAAACTTTCCCCAACCCCTTCTCTTCAAGATGGGTTAGATTTTGAAACAGAAATGGACCTACGGATTCTGGGCTGTGAGCTAATTCAAACCGCAGGAATCCTGCTGAAGTTGCCTCAGGTTTGTCAATATCGACGGCCATATTGTTTTTTCAAGCTAGTATTGAAAGTCGCATAAAATGTACGATCTAAATGGTGGAATTTCCACTGTTTAACCCATTTTTTTTTTAAATTTCAGGTCGCAATGGCCACTGGTCAGGTTTTATTCCAGAGATTTTACTACTCGAAGTCGTTCGTGAAACACAACATGGAGGTAAGCACGCTATTCACTGATGGTCGCCCATTGTGACCTACATTATCATCTTTAGTTTCGTTTCACTGTGATAATAAGCATTTTAAAGAAATTTATCAAGATTGAAATATTTGTATGCAAGGTAAATATAATATTTTAATGTTGGGCGGAGGTGGGAGTGGGGTTGGATTTTAGGGCGGGTAGGGGTGTTCCAAGTTATAATATATAATACGTCTACCCTGTTATTTATGTTGTTTGAGTCGACGTCTTACTGCCAAAAAAAAGGGCGTTGCGTAGCTTGTTTCCCGTTAGACTCGCGGGAACTAGAGGCCACATTTTCAGGAATATCTCGCACATTTGGCAGCACATTGACACTTTTCCAGAAATTAAAGTCTAATTGCTTTACTTGGACTATACTTACTCTGATGTCTTTTTCCCAATGGAATCAAATCATGACAAAAGCAGGTGGACTCGTTTTCAGGTTCTGTTGACATACCTTTCAGTTGTTATAAATGCGATGGTAGGCAATAAATGCCCACAGTTGGAGTATTTTTCTTGAATGAAATTATGAAAAACATACCATTGTTAACAAAAGCGATAGGATAGCTTCCGTTCATTAAAGAAACTTGTCTCTCCTTTAACTGACTTTGGCATTCCTCTGCACACATCGCATTTCAACTAACTGAAATGTTGGAACTTGAAATGCATCCACTTGCTTGTTATCAGAACTTGATTCCATGAGGAAAAAGACAGTAACTATAGTCCAACTAAAGCAATTAAATTGCAATATCATCATTTAAAAACCATCAATAGATTATTGCTGTCTTAATTTTTGTGCCGTTTCAGTTGGGGATATATATGCCAATATAGTAAGCACCACATTGAAAATTGAATGCGAGAAAAATGTCTGTTGATCAGCAAGTTTCATTTTTTTTTATCAAGGTAATTACACATTTTAAATACGTAACTATAAATGTTTCCAGATAGAAATTTTTAAAAATTGCTTATTCTAAAATTTTTTTTTTAAAAAGGTTTTAGCTATGGCTTGCATTAATCTGGCATCTAAGATTGAGGAATGTCCAAGGCGGATCCGAGATGTGATCAACGTGTTCCATCACATCAAACAAGTTCGCAACCAAAAGTAAGTATGCATTTAATCATATTGGAAACTGAGAGTAACCAGAGCAGTTTTCAGCTAGTGTAATTATGTTTATTTCATTATTTCACTTTATTTTCTTTTTGGATTCCAAGATTGAACATTCAGACATTTTCAGCTTTGAACTTTTCTATTCTGGTTTTAACTCAGAATAAAAGTCTGATGTTGAAACACTAAATTGTTCTTTGGGATGAAATTGAAATATTTGAAAACCGTGGAAGCAAAATACCAGCAGAAGATCTATAGTAATGAAATTCAGCATGTGCACAGTTAGCTGTTGAACATGTCAGGGATTTCCAGTCCTTTCTTGGTATGTATTTTTATAGATATAGGTCAGTAATATACTTTAAATGTATGGTATGTTGGCACTATGTAAAACAGGCATTTGTTGGATACACTTATGTACCGTATCCATTTTCCCTTTCCAACCCTTTATATCAATTTGTACAAAATGTCTTCTGTGGTATTTTTTCCCCCTTTTAAATCTCGTAATCTGCTTGCTGCAATTGATTTGCAAATATTGGTTACTGTGCCAAGTCACTTTGACTCTATACAGTTAAATAGAATTAAAGAGAAAAAAAATGTAAACTCTGGTTGTTGTATTGTGTGCTGTCAGTTAGCATAAATATTTTAAAATAGATGTGCCTTTTCTTAAGCCAGTTGACTTCCAAGAAACTCGAGACATGCGTTAACAGAAGAACATACTAGATACTTGTTGTATTGTCAAAGGTCAAAATGTGAGAATTGAAAGAGGTGTACCAACAGGTTAAGACGTGTTAAGCAGTATTGTAAGGTTAAAAATTTTCCAAGTTAAGTCGAAGATTGCAAATTTTCAAAGTAAGAGTGCTTTGGGTTAATTTAAGTTGCCTTTTGTTCATGAAGCATTTGTTAACTTCTTATTTCTTTTCTTTTGCTGCCGTGCACAGCATCTGGAGTGGAGCTTGACCTTGACCTTGTGTTTGGGGTCAAAGCAAGTCCTGACCAATTCCAGGCCCAAAAGGGTCAGAAGCCATCTTCAGATCCTCCAGGGGTCAACTCCATCCGTGGCCAATATTCGTCATGCCACATGGAACGACCCTTGACATGGCAAATATGGTTTGTATACAGTTAGAGTAATGAAGGGTCTTCAACACAAAATAGGTCCATACAAGGCTGTCAGCATAGCTTCACATAGATATGGTACAATTTGTACACGTTTTAATTTTCTAGGTGTCTTGTAACTTTTACAGCTAAATTAGGAAAGTACTTTAATGTATTCAAGTCTGAATTTGCATTCAAGATTCAGTTTTGTCGGCACAGAAAAGTGAGCCCTTGTTATAGATTGCTAGAATTTTCCATGTTATATTTCCGTGTAGTTGTTTTTGTTAAACTTTGTTAGGTATCTTGTTTGTGTGAATGTACATACTTAACACCTGGCAAGATGTGTATATTGTTGCACCTTATTGATTAACTAATATATGAACTAATATCAATATTTTAATTTGTGAAGTGCAACAATTCGTTAGTAGACAAAAGGGAATGATTTCAGGAAGCCAACAACTAGTTATGGCTGATCAAGCAGACTGATGCTTTATTTGTAGTCATAACTTAAAAGTTGATGGTAAGTTTGGTTTTGTGGGGTGTAATGCCATTTTTCAGCACACGATAGGCTATACATGGTTGCCAGGATATTTGGTTGAGGGAGAACTCTGGAAGAACCACCGACCCATTGGAAGCTACTGGCAGGCTTTCTAACATACCCACGTTGGTCAAGCTGAGACTTGAACTTGCACAGACAGGGGTGAGATGTGCGAGTGATCTGTAAAGGCAAACGCCTTAGACCACTCTGCCATCCAGGGCCCCTGATGGTAAGTTGTACAATTGTTGTAAAATTTGTCATACATAAAATATTGTTGCACATGGTTGAGCAGTCAAGGGGACAATTTATTTCTCAGTCCCCTGTCATGATGATTTGTTAAATTTCAGGGACACGGGCAGTTTGGGGTGGGAAAAGAACCCATGGGTTCATTCAAGGCACAGTACTGATAAAATAATGCCAGAGAAGGATATTGAGGTACATGGCCTGAATTACAAACTAGGAATGAATTGCTTAATATGAAATGAACTGCTTAACCAAATGTAATATACAAAATAGAGATACAGTTGTTGCTATGTCTGTTGCACTGCCCATAAACATTTTCGTTTACGGAGCATAAATGAAAATTTGGGGTGGGTGTGTGAACTACCTCTTCCATTTTAAAAAAAGGTGAAGGATGTCTATGATTATAATGGGATTTTCTGAAGTAAATACAAGCATAGCCTGCATATATTGTGAGTGTTTCTGGCATATTCGGTTGAATTTTGTTGGAGATTTTATAGAAATGTGTGCGACTCCCGCAATTGCACGACAAAGAATGTATCATAGCTCACCCGATTGAAAATTCCAGTGAGCATAGTGTAAAGCCATGTGTCTGTATGTTCTTCAACTTTTGTTTCAAGCTTAACAAGCAACTCAACCAATTTTGACAAAATTTAACTTTACAAATTATTGTATCCAAACATTAAAGTTACTAGCTATGTTGGTGCGAGTGGTTGACAAAATCAAAATGATCACATGGTTATTTATTGGAATAAAAACATTTTTTCGAAAATTTTGAGGGTTGATGTATTGTTCACCTGTTGTTAACTTACATCCTTTAAAATCTCTTAAATGGATGCAGATCTGTGCTCCAATATGGCACTGTTACTAAATATAGAAAAACCTTTACACAACTTCACAAAAAACTGGTTATCGGACATTGATCAAATTTGACGAAAAGCATCCTGGTTTTTCAGATTTGTTAAGTTGATCACGATTCGCTATAAAATATGTCCACTTAATAAAATAGAAAAAAACTTGATACGACTTACACAAAAAAAAAATGCTCAGCAGAATTGGACAGAATTTATCCAGGCATAGATGACTTTCAGGTTTATAAAATATGATGTTGATCCATCATCAAATGTAGCTGCCAGAACTAAAAATAACTAATTTAAAAAAAAAAACTTGAAAAGCCTTTCCAAAATATGCTCAAAGAAGTTGAGAACATGTGACTGAAAGCATATTGGTTTTCATATTTGTTTAAATGATTATGATTTGCCATAATATATGGCAAATCATTTTATGTACAAAAATGAACCGACATAATCCAGGCGTAGATGATATTCAGATTTATAAAAATGCTGATTTATCATTAAATATGGCTGCCATAACTAAAAATAATAGTTTAAATGACTTGTTAAAAAAATTCTCAACAGAATTGGACAGAAATCATCCTGGCATAGACAGTTTTTCATTTTTACAAATGATGCTAATATGTCATCAAATGTGGCTGCCATTACTAAGAAAAAGAAGAGCCTTTCAATGATTTTATAATTTAAAAAAAAAAGTAGTCAGCAGAATTTAACTAAACTTGAGAAGAGGCATTCTGGCATAGCTGACTTCAAAAATTGTATAGATGATTAAGATTCGCAATCAAATATGACCACCATTACTAAAAGTTCAAAAACCACTCTACAGAATTGGACCAAATTTGACAAAGCATCTTGTCATTGACGACTTTCAGTTTTCTATAAATGATAAAAATCCACTATTAAATACGGTCACTGTTCCAACAAAAAGACAAACTGCTTGACAGAATTTGTCAGAAAGCATCATGTTTTATACAACTGTTCCTGCCTGTTCAGCAGTTAAATCTGGTTGCCATTAGTAAAAATATTCAAATCTTTAAACCACTTCTCTACAGCCACTCTGCAGAAATTTACCAAATTTGATGAAACATCCTGGCATAAAGGCCTTTTATGTTTGTACAAAATTGTTCAGATTTGCCATCAAATGGCTATTGTTACTAAAAATAGGAAATCATTCCTGTGCCTTCTCAAAAAACATTCAACCATATTTGACAGTTTCATTTAAGTTTATACAAATTATGCCAATGTGCCATCAAATAAGACTGCTGTTACTAACAACACAAATTATTAATAACTTGTACTTAAGGTCACCAAACAGAATGTCAAAATTTGACAGAAGGTGTCGTAGCTTAAAGACATTTCCCATTCATAAAAAAATTGTCAGTCGACCCATATCGAAAACCACAAAAAAACATTTTATACAACTATAGGTAAAAACAAATGCATCACAGAATTTGACCAACTTGGAAAGAAAAGTGTCCTTGCAAAAAGGCCTTTAAATATTGGAAACTTGATACTGATGTTCCATCAGATACTGTTGAAGATCAGAAATCTTGAGAAACCTTGGAACAGTTTTCACAACATATGCAGTCTACATCATTGATGAAATTTCTTCATAAAAGTGCATGGTGTACCACCCAAGAAAACTTGGAGTTTTTGAGGGAATGCAATTTATATAAAAATTTTGACTGTGTTCTAAGTTTTTTTACACATGTTATCTTTATCTTTTCTTTTATATACCTTTTACAGAATTTAACATCTTTATCCTTGATATTCTATCTTCTTCATGTTTATATTCATTTGGAAGGGTTTATCTTCCTACAGTTTTTGCGTAATTCTTCATTTTTACAGTTTTTGAATTCTACTTTTAGTTGGCACTTTCGAGTACTGAGGTGCCATTAAATGCTTATACATACATCTACATAAAACATTCTCCTGACCCACATTTCATGGCCAGCTGCTCTTGCATTTGGTTGTTAGGGATGTTAGACAGGTGAACAATCTCAGGACAACTTGGGCCTCTTGCTTAAGGATCAATAAATGATATTGGGGGACTCTGATTTCTGGTATGGTCTGGTTTTTAATAATGCTCCATTTGGCAATTAATAAATATTTATTAGTTTGTAGAGAAAACTAGCTTTGAAAGAGGCACATTAGTAAAGAGAATACTAACACTCAAATGGGTGAAGATAGTTTTATAATGGCTGGAACAGGAACATAAAAATTCCAAAGTGCAGCTCTTTTTTGGTTCACCCACTAATCAGGCATGTCTGGTTTTTTTTAGGGAAAAAATTTGGTGCCAACTGTGGTAGCTATTGCTAAAGACAGAGATCTTAAAAGAATCTTGTCAAAATTGAACAGCAAGTTACCTGGCATGAAAACTTTTCAAGGTTAAATTAATTTGCTGCAGTGTTCATTTTGCTAGCATAAATCTGTAAGTTAAAGTGTTTTACAAGAACGGTATCTGCTGTTTTTATTAGCTCGGCTGGTCATAGACCAGGAGAGCTTGTGGAATGATATGTTGTCTGTCGTTTCATTAGCACAAGTATGTTGTTACTGCTTGGAGGATTGCCATGAAACTTTACACACACATTCACCCCATGGTCTAGTTGGTCCTATATGAAAATGGTGCCACTCAGACATCCAGTATTGCCACCACAGTGGCCATCTTGAAAATCTTGTTATTGCTACTCCACCTGAATGGAAAGCCATATTGACATGGGGTTTTCTCTAGAAGACTTCTTATGATCTCTTTTTGGTCCTAAATTAAAATGGTGCTGATCTGATGGCCACTATGGCTGCCAGAATGACCATCTTGAAAATCTTATTGCTACTTCTCCTGAATGGATGGTCATATCAACATGGGATTTTAACTAAAAGACTTGTTATTACGTCAGAAATGGAAATGGTATCGATCAGATGTCCAATATGGCCACTACAGTAGCCGTCTTGAAAATATTGTTATAGTTACTTCTGAACAAAATGTAATATTTGCTATGGGTTTTCACCAGAAGACTAATTGTGATGTGTTGTTTGTCCTAAATGAAAATGGTGCTGATCTGATCTTCGATATGGCTGCCACAGCCTTACAAATCTTGTTATTGCCAAGTCTCCTGAATGAAATGTAATTTTGCCATTTGGTTTTCCTATGGCCATCTTGAAAATATTGTTATCACCACTCCTCCTTAATGGATGGTCTTGTCAACATGGGGTTTTTACTGAACAACTTTTTATGATGTCTAGTTGGTTCTAATGGTGCCATTGAGGCGGCCAATATGCCTGCCATAGTGGCGATCTTGAAAATCTTTGTTATCACTAATTCTCCTGAATGAATGGTCATATCAGCATGGGGTTTTCACTGAAAGACTTATGATGTCTGGTTGTAAATGAAAATGGTGCAGATCAGACCTCTAATATGACTGCCAGAATGGCCAATTTGAAAATCTTCTTGTCACTGCTCTCTGCTCTCACCAAAAGACTTCTTATGACGTCTAGTTGGTACTAAACGTGATGCCAGTCTGATATCAAATATGGCCACCATGGCATCCATCATGAAAATTTTACCATTGCTTCCCCAAAACGGGAAGTCACATGAACATGGTTTATCCACCAGAAAACTTCTTGTAATGCCTTGTTAGTACTGAATGACAGTGGTGCCAAGTTGACATCCAATATGTCCACCACAGTAGTTAATTTGAAAATCTTGTTATCCCTGAAGAATATTATAGATTGTTTCAACACTCTGCAGTTAAAAGGAAGAAATGGTCTTGTCTTGAATTCCTGGAAATTCTTTTCAGTCAATAGAGCATCAGTCCCTTCAAGGGACTCTTGTTATCAGTGTATTACTGTCTGACTTGGCCCATATCTGCACCAGGAGCAAGAAATGGTCACCGTGATTGAAAGCTTTAAAGTGAATAGTCCAGATCACAAATAATGCACACAAGTTTACCATGTGTATCTAAAGGATTCTCTGAATTTGGCAGTTGAGTGTCCTTTCACAAGGACACAAGGTAGCCAACCTTGGTGAGTATCATACCCACAACCCTTGGATTACGAGCCTGTTGTTCCATAATCTGACCTGCTGTGGCTCAGGAGTGTCATTGAATATTTTTCTCACCCATAACGGTTCTTGCAAAATGCAGGACTTGTATAAATGTCAGATTGATGTCAACTTGCACCTTGAATGGTTGATTGTAAGTTTCACACAATTTTTGGAACATCTCCCAACTGTTTTTAGCCCCATGGCATGCTTTTTTGACCATTACTTATCAAGCATGGAATCCAGAGCTTACAGTAGAACACCGATTTTTGGCATCTCAGTATCTTGTATTTTTTAACTTCACTTGAAGATTTTAGCGTCATTTTCAATCAATGCTTTTGGTTTGCCAGAAATTATACTGTTGTAAACTGATCAGATTTGAACTTGCAAACCTTGTTTTATGTAGTAATGTTCAAAGTAATATTTCAAATTGTTTATTACAATAATAATCAGACATGATTTTTCCCTGTTTTAAAGCGGTATTCTGCTTTTCTCCTGACTTGAATCCCATTTTTTTATATATATATATATATAGTCCGTTTTTTATATCGTCTCCGTCAGGTTTTTGAAGAAAAAAAAAACGGTCTGTCCGGTTCCATTCCGTAACGATCCTTGTAAAGTATTTGTTCTGGGTATTATGGAAATGGAAAACAAGAAGCATGCTAGCAAAACATGGTGTCTAGAGTTATTGACATAGACCAGGACACAAAAAGTTTGGATAAAGGTTTGAAAAATGTGTGGAAATGGGAATGGCTTGAGCGGAAAGTCGATGGAAATGTAGTTGGTCAGTTCATAAGAAAACTGAACGCTAGAGGACTGGCATTTTGTGATCTTTGCAAGAAAGATTTGAACTACGCCAATTGCAGCTGGAAGAGTTTGGAGCAGCATCTCCAAAAGAAGCTGCGTACAGAGAAATATGTCAGAATATGCGCACAGCATATCAACAATACAAGGAGGAGCTTGAAAGTAGAAAAACCATTGTTGACTGAATTACTGTGTGAACACTGACATGCACATGTAATAACTTCAGCACTAATATTATTGAACAAGTTCATGTGACACTGAACATTGTGAAATTCTTCAAGTATGGTGTAAAGTTTTGGTAAGTTTGTTATTTTTTTTCAGATGATTATTTTGTTAGAATGAAGTAAAAACTTTGCAATATATTATGATAATATGGTCCACCAGGAGCAGTTTTGCATGTCTTTAATCTGTGCTTCCTTTTCAATAATTTGTAAAGTTTTGAAGGAACATCGGGTGTTCGGATGTTACTGAAATTGATTTGGCAGTCTGGCCCACCTATTTGTTGTGATTTATGAGTGTTGGAGGTGTATGTAAACCATGTCAGAACTGCAGTTTCAGATAAAGGTTGGCAGCTGCTATATTTATTCCTGAAAAAAGCTTTACTTGTCTGTCTGATTTTCCATGTCTTTCCTTTCTTTTAAAAATTGAATAGCTCTACTTTATCCATTCTTTTTCCAGGGTTCCAATGCTACAGGGAAATCGGTCAAAAAAGGAGAAATCCCATTAATTTTGCAAATATTGATTAAAGTCGGGGAAAAAATGTAAGTTTTCAGCCATCGCTTGATGCAGAAAAATATGCAACTGGGTCGTAATTGACAAGTTTCACGAGTTAAATTTATCGAGTTTTTGACCAGAAATTTCTGAGGTTGCAGAACTCGGTAGAGGTACATTTGCTGTATGGGTCATTTGGGTGCTTGCCCTAAACATACAAGTCTTGTCAAACCAAGTAATAGTGCAGTATACTGGTTACCATGTATCAGTATCTTTACTTGTGTATAAGGTATGGAGACCAGTCTGGTCGCATTGTGCCACCATTGTTGTCTGCAACATGTGATCTTGACAAGTTTGAGTTGTTAAAGCCTATTTTCCCCAGTTCCCCTTTGATATGTAAAGTAATGAAAATGTATTGAGATAAATCTTTGCTTATTATTTGGTATGCCATCAAATTATAAAAATCGTAAACTAGTTTTATCATTTAATATATTTTTTTCCTATTAATGTTTTGAAAATATTCTAACAGAATGATGTTCTCTGGTGAATTGTCCAGAGTATTCATAGTTTTACTGTGCATTAACACGTGTACTAGGATCAGAATAATTGCATGGAACAGTAAAAGAAATAGTACCCTGTCGCTTTATATCCTTGTATTAAACTAGATTGCTGTACATTAACATGTGTACCGAGATCAGAATGATTATATGAAACATTAAAGGAAACAATAATCCATCACTTACATCCTTGAAATAATTTTATAAAGAGTATTTAAAAATGTCCAAATTTTATTGAGTTGAAGATGATATATATTCCTTTTACTTTATACATCAAGAAAGTACAAGTTGCGGAGTTAACTTTGAAGGTGCCATTAAAAACGAACCAAACCACCACCATATTTCTTTTATTCAGATTATATGCATAATGTCAAGCAGGAAGACCTTGGATTTAATCTACAGCAGGTTGTAAATTTATGATCATACGATTTTGTATACATAATTGGCCTTATTTGTTTGCATTTACAGTAGTGCTGTTCCTTTTATATTTTGGCACGTAGTTCCAGTTGATTCATTATTTAATAGCAGAATAATGTTATTTTATCATACTGACATCAGTATAGGTTGATATATTTCAAAATTCCTGGCTTAGCACTACCTGAAATTACTGATGTTATAATTAAGACATAATGAATTGATTACATCATGTAAAGTTGCACAGTAAATGTGAATTTCTCTTAGTTATACTGCCTTAATAATCATCCGAGTGTTATAATTGATAGATTATAATAGTAAAACTGGACTTGGCCTTTAAAGTTGCCTTCAAAATTCAAAGAGAACTGGCATCTTGCAAAAACTAAGCAAGTCAGAAAGGTTTAGCTAAAAGTATTAACCTACTCGACAGAGTATGAGTTTCATGCAAGTACAATGGTCCAAATAAAATTTTCTTTTTACTTTAATGTTTTTAAGATGAATTTTTTTTACTAAATTGAACCCTTTCAGAGAAATATAAAAAAAAACTTTCCCCAAAACCCTGACAAATAAATGTAGTATTCATTAGAAGTTGCCATTCGGAAATGGAAGTCGGGGCTTAAAAAGCTATGAAACCATGTCAAGCTGATTTGCAGCTGGGTAGCGATAAGCCACTTTCTTGAAAGGGCAAAAATTGTCACAATATTGCTTTTGTCCAGCATGACCAAAAGCAATGTAAACAATTTTCAAGCATTTAAAATTCTATGTTAATTTGACGATTACAAAATTGGGGCAAATTTTTGAAAATAAGTGGAATTGAGGTATGGTGCTCAGGGCTGAGCACATTTTTTTTTCTCCATCCAACTGGTTTCAGAAAATTCACTTGTCCCATCTACCTTTTCACTTATCCCAAAATTGAATTCACTTGTCCAGATTTGACGAGATGTATGCACTTTAATCCATTGAAAGAACAAACAAAAGAATGTACAAATTTATTTATTAAAAGAATTTGACTTTTCAAAAACATTGCTTGATATTATACATTTTGTTGCATCAAAGGTTTTCAGTTTTCCATCATATAGGTATCTTACATGCACTATTTCTTGCTCCAATACAGTGGCATCAGTACTTCCATCAGCAAGAATGGAAAGGAATTTACTGGCAATCAGACTTTCCCTAAGTTCTCATTTTTTGTTGCCACATAGTCTGGATTATGTCTCTTTGGAGAAATAGTTACCTCGCACTCAATGGCAGTCTTACGTTTTACCCCTCCACTTTCACATGAATTTTCCTTCTCCAAATCTTCCTTATTAACTTCCTTTTGAAAATAATTTAGTAAACTTGGTTTGATAAACCACATAGTAAATATCACCTTGCTTGACAATTACTTATGAAGTGATCATAACATGCATTTTATCCTTTGAATATGAACAGAGATGGTTAATTAGCACAATTGTTTCACTTCAAACGCAATATCGGACATTAAAGTTAATCCTCTGTATAATCAATTAAATTTAAAGAATCATCACCATCTTTTAATCAGTTCGTAAAGGGAACCGACACAAATGTTGGTAAAGTGCCTTTCATTAATTTAATTTGATTGACTCATTGGATTAAAATCAAAAGATCTGGTTTAAGTAAAAACAACATAACACAGCCGTTTAAAGTACTGCTAATTAATCACACCAGCTTTTGTTTTGTTTTATGTGTTTTAATTGTGCAATAATTTGGTTGCTTAGCCCAATAAGTGGTAATAGAACGTGTGCATGTAATGCAACATTTATCAATGACTGCTGAGAGGGGTTAGAATCGAGTATTCAGTATGCCAGGTAGGCTTGAATGGCCAGATAAAGGAAGATAAAGTGATTATGGCATGAAAATAAGCACTTGCCTAACTTTTTTATAATCTGAAAAATATCACTTGTCCCAGACTACAGACTTTGAAAATTTTACTTGCCCGACTTCGAAAATGAATAGTCCGGGACATCAGTCCATGGAATTTGCTCAGCCCTTGGTGCTGCTGATACATCTGGTCCAGGTCCAAGCAAATTAAGCAAGCAGATTAAATCCAATGTAAAATTACATAATTAGGGTCATGAAAATGAGATACTGATATACAAACAAGTCAGACCAATAACATAATCTTGTATTTTATTTGTATTTCTTTATGAGATATCCATAGGTATTTCAGTATGATAAATCTTTTATAGATTAGGAATTTGAATCCTCTACCAAAAAATATGAATGCATGGTTTGAGGAAAACAGAAGGTAAACCTTGCATAAAATGAGTTTTTTTTAAACTTTTTTTTTCTATCGTGAAGCATAATGATTCTTATTTGTATATTTCTTGGTGCCCCGGGTAGCTGATTGGTATTAGGCGCTTTTATTTATAGATCACTGACATCTCCCCTCTGTCTGCGTGGGTTTGAGTCACGGCTTGGACAATGTGGCTATGTGAGAAAGCTTGCCGGTAGCTTGACGTGGGTGGGTATTTCTTCCCAGGGTCTTCCTCCTCCAGATACACTGGTCACCATGTATAGCATATCATGTGCTGAAAAATGGTGTTAAACTCACAAAACCACAACTTGCATCATCTTGACTATGGCAATTAGATCTGATCCTTGGTCATATGAAGTTCCAAGGTTTAAGTGTCGTAGCAAGATCTATAATTCAGTCGGTAAAATTGTAACCAAACAAGTTTTAAAAACAAACTTGTATGTAATAGTCCTTGATAGATGCATCAAAGTTAGTTAGCAACTTTGCTTTTCATGCATGTACATGTACAAGGACTAGTTTTATAAATACATGGAAGGGTTGGCTGGTGTTTGTTGGTTTTTAGCGACACATTGGAAATGGTAGCTCTGTGGTGGGTATTGATCCTGTGACCATTGGTTTACGAGTCCAATGCTCCACCAACTAGACTACCGCACAGAAATATTTGAAAAATTGGCTTCAGTCTTGAATGAAAATATATTAATGTTCATTTTGTTTTTGTTTCTTTTAATGGCACCTTCAACACATTATTAGCCATATCATGCCAAGGAAATGGGAGCGAAGTGCCTTTCCCAAGGACATGCTATGGCAGCTGGCCTGGGCAGGTATTGAACCTGCGACTTGTGGATTATGAGTCTGACACTCTACTAACTGAATTAATGCAGTTCCCCCTAAATAATGTTGGTTAGACTTTGCAGTTATCTTATGGAAGTGGTGTGACAATCCAGTGTCCTTGTATTGCCTGTTTTCTAGGTAGTACAATATTACAGAGACGCTCGAGTTGCAGTGTAACCTCTAGACCAGAAAGTACCTTATATACTATGTACAAGTTGAATCTAATTTCAAACAACATAGACGCTGATCTTCCATTGCTTAATGCGCTGGCAGATCAAGGTCTGTGTTTGTTCTACTGATTACTCCTAACAAACGCTGATCTTCCATTGCTTAATGCGCTGGCAGATCAAGGTCTGTGTTTGTTCTACTGATTACTCCTAACAAACTGCATAGACCCAGATCTGCTGGCATATAATGCGAAGATAGATGTGGTTCTGTGCGGTTTTCAGTCAGACTTATATGTGAGTATATACTGTATGCGTGTCCTGACCGAACATTCCACGCCTAATTTGTATGTATAGAATGATGCATCGTCCGATCATCGATGTCCATTGAAGATCAATCTGAATCACTTTCATTCACAATGGTTTTTCTGCAATAATTATTTTTCTGTTGTAATTGTGTAAAGTACATCAGTTTATTTTTCTCAGTATTTTGTGTCGTTTCTAAAGACATTGCATGCATATTTGAAGGGTTGGGGTTCAATTGAACATGAGAAAATGGTAGAGTTGTAATCAAAGTAAACAAAATGAACAAACGAGGGAACTTAAACGCTGAAACATTTTGTGGGATTTGAGTCTTTGACGTCATCAGTAAACAAGACAAAAATTTTGATCTGCATTTTCAGCAAGTATTAACCGGGACCAGGTCGGTTATTCTTTTGTGCTAATTTCATCTTAGTGTTTGCACTTAATATTGGTAGCAGTGTTTAATTGCAAGAGAGAACTCGCTCATATTACAATTGAATTGTCTTGTGATGATACTATTGGTGAGAGAGAATTCTAGACACTTGTAGATGGGCCAAAAGCGTGGTAATCATTCCTGTTGTGCTTAATAATGTTGGCGTGATACAAGAACACAAAAAAAAGTAAATAATTACTGCAAAAAACATAACAATGGCCATGAAATATGTTGGCATGAAAAAATTTGTCTTATTTTTGTTTCTTTTATTGCTTTTGCAGTTCTTCAAGTTTGCATTTTTAGAAGATTTTGATCAGTTACATATAGCCAAGATTTTTAAATCTAATTTTTCCAAGGTAATTTTGCTTAGGATGAAAAAATATTCAAACTAAAATCATTCTTTTTAAGTCTGGGGGTGATTATATGAAAAAGTTTAATGTACTAACTGGAATGGAAAGTGAAATTCATATATACTCAACAAATTAAGTGACCAAATGGTGATGTATACATTTAACAACTGTTTGCCAGTGAAGACTACAACCAATCATGTATTAATATGGTGTACCAAATATTTGTTGATTTCTTTGTTGCTTGTAAATTCAGATTTTAAGGCCAAATGAATAAATGATCTTTTTTGGGAAACAATAGGTTTCCTTCCTAAATCCACAAATCGAAGTGCTGAAGAAAATAAATGAATTTACACTAACTTAGAATAAAGAACGTGAACTGTAACGGTTGACATTTAATGAATACCTATTCTCTTGTATGCTGCTAAAATCCTCTGTGCAGTGACACATGAAGAGACAGTTTCATCAGATAGTTTTTATGTCTAAATATCATCATAGACATACATTACCAAGCTGCTTTGTAACGTGTCCCAAAAAAAAGTTCATATGGTATCTTTCTTTGGCTTGACACACTTAATGCCTTTGGTCTTGTAGTACTCATCCCGATTGGTCTGTTGAAGAACTTGGCACTTTAATAATCAAACCAATCACAATTGTTGTTGCATATTGTATTTGCTTGTTGGGTCATGGCTAAACTAAAGCCCCTCGTGGATCGATTACAGTTCCTGGCAGTTTAGACCTGAGATTAATAATAGCATCAGATTTATGATAACCTGAACCGTGATGATGACACCCAGATAAACATATAATGATGATGACACCCAGATAAACATAAAATGTGGCAAGTTTGTGGTCAGGGGTGGCCAACTTGTAGAAAAGCTGATGGACAACTGGGCACCATCAAAAAAGGAAATTGTTAGATTCTTCTTTATGAGCTGATCTTGAATTGATTAAATAAGTGTGTACATTTGTATGACACTTTTCCATTAGGCCCAAAAAAAATGTTTTTACGGTCGACCGACCGTCCCTGTTTCTTGTTGCCTACCTTAGCACTTTATCGCCATCGACCCCCACCCACCCCAAAATCACATTGCCAAAATTGATTTGTGCATCAAATTGAGCCAGTTTTGCCCAGTACTTTGAAGCGCTTGAAATATTAATTGATTTATATATGTTTTTAAAAAAAATACCTACCTGCCTTCCCTAATTTTAAAACCAGTGCAATAGGAAACACGCATCTTTTTTTTTTTTTTTTTTTTTGGCCAACCAGTGCAATAGGAAACACGCATCTTTTTTTTTTTTTTTTTTTTGGCCTTAGCAGGACTGATGGTGAGTTATAAGTATTGTGTGTATTTAGGACTAACATATATATATAGATAACAAAAGTTGTTGAATGATTTTGATTATGGCAATCTTGGTGGCAACTGAAGTAATTTACTGGGAAAAATATGCTGGGCAACCAGATTTTCAAAGCTGGTTGCCTTGGGAGAACCATAGATTTAACAAAAAAATTCTATCCCTTTATGTTTGTTGCAGAGGAAAAGGGAGCTAAATGCCTTTCCCAATGACACACCTGGGTATTATAACCATGACTCTTGGCTTATGCCAGTGCTGTACCAATTGAGCTAGTGTGGCTCACTAAATTTCATGTGTTGTGAATACTAATTTTTCATCCTGTTTAAATTTTCAAGACTTGAAAGTCAAGTCATACAAGGTTCTGTGGCATGCAGTGTTGCTCATATTGGTGTTTAGACAGTGCTTGGTATTTATACTGTATAAGAAAAAATGTGAAACTTGCAATGAAAACAGAATTGTAAGCTTTTATGAATGCTATCTATAAAACAAAGTTTATTAATATACTTCACAAAGACTTTATAAAGTCTGTTGTGAGACTGGTTATTTCATTGTATTTCAATATTCAATTGTTATTTTATATTGTTTTCAGTCTGTATCAATAAAAGTTATATTTTGCTGTATCAATAGTATATTTTGCTGTATCAGTATTGGTTATATTTTGCTGCAGCAGTAGACAATTAACTGTGGTAATTTTCATTGTGTTTCAGTATTAGGTATATTTTATCTAATCCACCTACAAGTAGGAATGGTTTACAAAGGGACCCTATCTTTGCGAAGCTATGTTGAGGCCATGTTCTGATACCCTCCAGATGCTGTGCAGCCATGTTTCATTGTGTGTTAACTTGTAATGAATAACATGAGAGCATGTAAACCATTCTTCTCTTTACACAGAGTTCTATATTTACAGGAATATCCATCCTTTGGTCCTGGACCAGAACTACATAAATCTAAAGAATCAGGTTATTAAGAGTGAGAGAAGGGTCCTGAAGGAACTAGGATTTTGTGTGCATGTGAAGCATCCTCACAAGGTGATTATTTGTCTTGCAATTCTTTCTTTCTTTCAATGCAGTCACTGAATCCTCCTGTATGTACATTGTCTGCCCAGTGCATTGCTTTACTACTGAATAATCCAAAATAAAATTTGAAATGGCTCGGCTCTGGTAGGTACAGATTGAAACTGAACCCTCACATCACACCTTGTTAACAAATGGTGCGAGTGTGCATTGTGTTTGCTAGACTGGTTCTCTGTGAGATGTCTTTGCTCATTTCTAACGAGGGGAACCAAACCAAATCATGGTACACATTGGCTATCTGAAGGAGGTAATATGTGAGTGCGAGTGCATGTTCCCTGGACTAGATTACTACATAGACAGGTAAATGCTGTTTCAGAGTGAGCCGGCAAGATTGGAAAAGCTGTCCAAAGTAGGAGATTATTAAACAGTGAAATTGATTGTAGGCACTTCTTTGACAAGCTGTTTTCATTATTTACAAAGATATTTACTAAAGACATTGGAATTTTATGAGGAAATGGTCAAGTTCACTCCTCGTTAGAGAAAATTAATATATGAGCCAGTAAACTGTCAAAATAATACAACTTTAGATGTCTCGAGAATTGTTGTATTTTTGGAAGATTAATCCCTTTTCAGGTTGATTATGTCTCAAATACTTTTGGGCAGACAAGGTATGTTTCTGTTTATTTTGAACTTTCTCATTTATCACTGCTTTCACTTGACTTCTATCATGGTATCCAGACGTTGCACAAACAAACGGCAGTCTCATTGAGACCAGGGACATATTGGGTAGTTGACCAAATGTAAAGTCTATAACTTGTCTGTTTTACAGATAATTGTGATGTACCTGCAAGTATTGGAATGTGAACAGAATCAGAAGCTTGTCCAATGTGCCTGGTGGGTACCATTTAATCCATTCAAGGTTTTTCTGTCTTTACACATGCCACTCTATGTATCAAAGCCTCTTGGGATCTCTTGTCAGATTGAATGTATGCTTTTTTGTCAGTGAAAGTCCACAATTTTGACTTGTGTTAAAGTATTGAAGAATTCAAACATGTACAATTTTATAACAAGTATGAACAAAATTGGACTTGTAAGTGTACAGGACTTTTGGAAGATTACTGCATCTTTAATATAGAACTGAATCTTCATGGTACAGCTTTCATTGATTCACTAGTGAGGCTTTTGTATGCATAAATAGCATGTAAAGAGGACATAATTAGTGGTTTTATATATAATTCAAATGGTGAAACAAGTAGTGTTGTTTTAAATTTAAAAATATAGAGTACAAAAATCTGGTGTAAAGGAGCTGAAATATTGTGACTTGAAGAAATTGAAATAATGGTGGTGGAGTCGAACATGCGTTTAGTTTGAACTTGGAAAGACTCGACTTCTTGCCAGGGTATACATACACAAAACTACACGCATTTTGTTCCGAGTTGGTGCAAAGAATATGTTTGATATAGTATAGGGATACGTTGAGGTTGTAAAGACTAGGCATATTCATGCACCATATCAAGTGAGTTTTTTCCCCTGACTCTGAACAAAATATGAATGTATTTTTGTATTTATTACATACCCCTTCTTTTACATGCTGAATATTTGTAGCTTTACCGTATGAATCAAATTAAAAACAAAATGTGATTTGTAAATATTTGATTCTGTGCGTCTAAGAATATCGATGCACGGACGTCGGTGAGAACACCAAAATGGTTCCAATTGGGGTGTGCGATGCAGAAATACGGATTGAAAATCTGTATTGAATGCCAGATCAACCATGTAAAAGATTAAATTGGTATGTAATAAACAAGAAAGTACATCTAGGAAATGGGGAAAAACTATGCTATGTGGAAACAAAATTTGTGCAATTAATTATTAAATGTCCTACATACCTACATTTCTGTTTAATGGAGCAAGTTTTGATAACACTATTTCATGAAAATGTATATACAAAGGATAATAGAATCGGTCATTATATTTATGTTAAAATGCATGTATGTAAGTTTCATTTTCATTGATTTTTTTCAATTGAAATATAATTTGAGATGAAGGAATGTTTATTTTTCTTGTGTCTAGGTCAGCATTTTGGATTACCTACAGATCCCATTGCAATACCATTCATAGTTTGCCTATAATTTTGTTGACTTGTCACCTTGTGGTGTGGGTGGGATATGAGTCATTTGAATAACGTTTTAATCTTAGGTTCTTGCTAAGTGGAGTTTACCTTTTGTTCAGTTTCAAAACAGTTTACCAATCCAATTTTTTTCCTTCAGTTTTCATCTTGGCAAACTAAGAAAACCGCAGACATAAAAAGCACTACATATGCTTCCTTCATCCTCACCCCAAAACATTTTCACTTCTAAAACTGGAAAAACTGCTATTTTCTATCACATTCGACCTCCTTGAAAAGTTAAATGGAATATCTTCATGCCCATGAAATTGTATGTATTGACACCTTTGGAATTTTAAAAAATGGTAGAAGTAAAATGAATGTGCAGTTCTGACCTCTTGTAGGATGAATATACATTTTGTGTAGTTTTCTTTTATGAAGTCCCAGCTTTTGTTCACAAGCAGTTGTAATAGCCTCTTGTTAGTTTTGTGTCGCACTAGGTCAACGTAACAAAAATTTTTGTTTTTCAAGTATATACAAATAAAGTTTTCTGATGTTTTTATCTTGCCAACCTTGTATTTGCCTAGAATATACTGAATTACTGATGTAATTGTAAGCATGAACGCATTGTATTTGAATATTCATTTGTATTTTAAAAAAGAATTTGAGTTGCATTGTGATATATGAAAATTTGAAATGTAAACTACATAAATATAGTAATATATGCAGTGAAATTTGATCCTAATGTTCCAATGCCAAACTTTTGAAAGATCCAAAGGAAACTACATGTTGGAATTTACTTTATAGAACTGTCTTTTGGCATTTTGTTTCCATAAAACATGTAGACTTTTGAGTTTTCTAAGCCAACTCGACTCTTTAATAATATTTTTGGGGGAAAATGTTCTTTTATTGTACACAGGTCATGTAGTTTTGAACATTGTTAGATTGGAGGTAAATATGACCTCATGAAAATTATTCAAAAACAAAATTTTGAGTTGAGTAAGTACTCAATTTAAGGTATTTTAAGAAAGCAGTGCCAGACCTTTCAGATTAGGTTTCGCAATACATGAAGCTTTGCTGACAACTATGGCTAAGATTTAGGTGTTAGGTATGTCGGGAACAGTATTAATTTGGACTTTTCCTTTTGCCTACCCCAGCTTAGGTGGGTAGATGTCCTCCTACACCAATGCATAGCATCTCTCTGGTACCCAGCACCAGTCTGTGTTCAGGTCAGCTTGCACCACGAGCCACTCTGACGAGTCAGTAGTACTACAAGAGAACCAGTCGACCCTCGGCCATGGAGGGAATCTTGTCTCAGAGCCAGTTTTACACATTGTTGATGTCCTGCATGGTCATCATGCCATAGCTGTGTTGATAAATGTATTTTTATTCACACATGTTTTAAAGCATTGCCAGAACTTCATTTCTTTCTCTAGATAATTTTTTCTGTGTCAGTAGCTAATAATAATTAAAATGAATCCAGTCTGTATGAACTTAGAAAAGAGTAATTTTACTACATCATCCTGTTGACCCAAAAATGAGAAAATGTTGAAACCTTTATGAAAGCAGTGGAACAATTTCTTACACTGAAGGACACATTCAAACCTCAGGTAAACAATAATACATTGAATGCTATATGATAATGTAGGTTTTGTGACAGTGGCAGCCATGAAGAACTATGTATTGATTGTTTTAGTCTGACATTGTTTCAGAATCTGCTTCCCCCAAATGAAGCAGGTCGAAAATCCGAGGGTTGGTTTGTTTGGATTCAGGAGGACTGTAATTCGGCCAATAGAAGATGTGAAATCTTTGTGATTCTGCCCATGGAAGCACAAGAAGCAAGTTCATGATTGCAGAACCATGAATAGTGGAAATAACCATTAAAGATCGTGTTTCTTGGTCTCAGAAGCAGATACAACATGGACAACACTGGGCAAGAGAGAGTGCGATTCAAAGAGGTGTAATTGGCAACCTATTGGAAGAAAGCTGGAAAGGATTACACCTTGTGCATTTCCATTTGTTTAATTTTATAAAATTTTCTTTAGTTCTGTGTCAGTTTATAGCAAGCAGAAGTATTTCAAGATGTCAGACAAAAAACAGGTAAGGTTTCTTCAATGGTTTTTTTGTCTCTAATGTTTTAAAAACATTTTAAGAGCAGTTTGCTCTTACATGTAGCTGGGCTTACTTTGTATGTATGTATACTTGTATGTATGTATGCAAGATGGCCACATGTTTGTGTGCAAAAATTTCTGTTAATCTTTTCACATTATGAAGTATTTGTATGTCGAAGATATGTGCTATTAAGTTTGTAATGCTACAATTGCTGTGGATTTTTAATCCAATTTTCATGTTCGTCTACATTCCTTGCATGTTTGACATACTGAACATTTCTCTTTTAGTGAAAGAAATCACTTTTGCTCAGAAAAGTAGATTTGAAGTTCGAGATCAATCACGGATGTTGTGAACATTTCAGAGTCTTAACAAGGAAAATCCGCTGCCCCAATGGCTTGGCATCGCAAATCACCAAGTTACACTGCATATTCTGAGCCACCCCAATTCCCTGCCCCACCTCTGACTGTTACCCAGGGGTCATTATGCAAAATCCATCACACATATAATGTCTGTCAATTATGATTGCATATATAAATTTTGGTTTTAAAATATTTGAAAATGTCATAATTGCAATTGCTGTATATTTGCCATTTGACCACTTCCCAGGGACACCTGAATTGGAAGCAAGATCTGTCAACCCTTACAATTTGACCAAGTCTTACTGAAATGACCATTAAATTACGAACTTGTGGAATAATAGAAAAAAAAACAAAAAAGTATGATTGTTCCAGTCAAATGTGGATATTGGTTTGTACATCTGTGATCTGGATGTGTTTTCGTATTAGATTCACTGGAGGTGGTCAGAGAGCCAGACAAAATTGACATTAGCATCTTGGACCCTTTAATCTTTTCTTCTTTTTTTTTTTTTTTCATGCAAAACACTAGCATGATCAGGCTTTTGCATTTACATCTTAGAATTGTTGAGAAATGTTGTCCAGCAACTGAAAATGTATTCAAGGCAAAAGGTAGAATTCTCCTCTTGAAAAGTTCATTTCATGTGTGAAAACTCGGTATTTTCATGCATGGCAAACCACGAGTGGAAATACCAAGTTCTCACCCATGAGATGAAATAGATCTTTTATTCTCTTGGATCAAGCAAATGGTATAGTTTTTTTTATGCTTCAACATGTTTGCTGTCTGAAGTGTATAACAGATTTAAGTCTTAAAGTAATGTCAGCTGTTCACTGTTGATGTTTTGCTGTGTTTTGTGCACCTGTGCACATCAAATAATTCCACTTCAGATGGATATAAAATAAAATTTCCATAGTAACAGTATACTAGTTTCAGGGATGGCAATGATTATTAATTAAAACAACCAACCACAAGTAGTTGTCAATATGTAATTCTTATTTTATTAGTGTGCAGTAAAAGATTAACAAGTTCAGCCAAGATAAAATTGACGATACAGGATATGGGATGGCCTGTTGTCCAACATCCGTCTGTCCGTCTGTTGGCACAAGCTTGTTATTGCTACTCCACCTAAACTACTTGGAGGATTGCCTTGAGACTTTACGTGCACTTTCATCCCATTGTCTAGTTGGCTACAATGAAAATGGTGCTGCTTGGATATCCAGTATTGCCGCCACAGAGGCCATCTTGAAAATCTTGTCACTGCTACTCCTGAATGGAAAGTCATATCAACATAGGGTTTTTACCAGAATTCATATGATGTCTGGTTGGTCCCAAATAAAAATGGTGCCACTTGGACATCCAGTGTGGTTGACACTGCAGCCAGCTTGAAAATCTTGTCACTACTACTCAATGGATGTATCAGATTGGGGGTTTCACTAAAAGACTTCTTGTAATATCTAGTTGGTCCTAAATAAAAATGGTGCCGATCTTGCAGCTACTGTGGCAGCCATCTTAAAAATCTTGTTGCTGATCCTGAACGGAAAATCGTATCAGCCTGGGGTTTTCACCAAAAGACTTCTTATGATGTCTAGTTGTTCCTAAATAAAAGTGGTGCCACTTGGACAGCCAATCTGGCCAGCAGTGGCCATCTTGAAAATCTTCTTGCTGCTTTTCCCAAATGGATGGTCATATCAACATGAGATTTTCACTTTAAGACTTCTTATGATATCTAGTTGGTCCAAAATTAAAATGGTATCAATTTGGTGTACAATATGGTGTTCATGTCAGCCATCTTGAAAATCTTGTTATTGCTACTTCTTCTAAACAGAAAATCTTGTCAACATGGAGTTTTCACCAGAAGACTGCTTATGATGTATAGTTGGTTCTAAATTAAAATGGTGCAAATATGGCTGCCATGGTGGCCATTTTGAAAATCTGAAAATCTTCTTGTTACACCAGAGGAATGGAAGGTCATGTTGACATGGGGTTTTCATCAAAAGACTTCTAATGATGTCTAGTTGGTCCTAAATGAAAATAGTGCTGATTTTACGTCCAGTATGGTTGCCACAGCATCTAGTTTGAAAATGTTGATATTGCTCAAAAATATCCAAGATGGTTTCAACACTCTGCAGTTAAAAAGTATAAATGGTCTCGACTTGAATTTTTTAAAATTCTTTTTGGACTTCTTTAACATTCTAATTGGTGAGAAAGTATGATTAAATGAAACATAATTTGGCTAATAAAAGCAAAACTATGTAAACAGGTAGGGAAACTTTACAATGCATATACAACGTAAAGTGCATTTTAGTCATTGTTAGTGATGCTGAAAAGAAGGGGACCATTTCCTCGGCAGTGAAGTACTTGGGGGGTTTCCGTTCTAGAACTAAAAAATCAAGTGGGAAATTGGCCCCCCCCCCCCCTTTCATTTTAATAAAAAAAAGAAATGAAGATATGACTGGAAAATAGAGTGCATAATTTTCACTCCTGTTGATTTATTTCAGAGCAGTGTTTTAGAAATTGGCACAAATTCTGCAATTATGCATCCTATAATAGAGCCTAGTTCCAGTAGCTGGAGTGAAAAGTATAATTGATAATTCACTACAGTGAATTATCACATTTACTTCTCTTGGAAAATCCACTAATTCACGGAGTAGCACAAGATACAAAGGAATATTCAGATTCTTGGCCGTGCATGGATAAAACGGAGGAAAGGCAACAATTACATTAATTAGAAGTCGTGTGCTGCTGATTTGAGTCTTGCTTACAGCGGGAGAGATCATTCACACTGCCACGTGCAATTAAAAAAATTAGTTCACAGATCTATCGGGAATCATTAGCCTCCATGGGGATTGGAACGGCAGTTTCTGAAACTGAACTGAAGGCCATTATGACCTAAGTGTAATTTACAAACTTTTTACTTGAACATGATGTTGCATTTACTGTATTAGACCACACTACTGATCTTTTAAAATGCATGCATTCCAGATCAACAATGACTGTAAATGATATTTCATTACACTTGACTGAAAATTGGTCTAACTTTTGGAAAAATATTGACTGCTTTACTAAGAACGTCTTGTTAAAGTAGGCAGGTCTGGCAGGAGCCAAAGATGACACCCTGGTCACAGCTGGTTACCACAGGGGCAACTTAACTTCATATTTGGGTAAAATTCCACTTGGGGATTTAGGAGATGAAGCAATGGACAGACGAGTGCAGAGGGCATCACAATATCCCTGATGCTTTTTTAAACGGGGTGGATGTGAAGTCCTTAGTTCAAAGAGTTGAAAGAATTCCAAGTTCACACTAAAAATGGTTTTATGTAAACTAATCGATTTGTTGAAATAAGAAAGGTGCAGATGCAGAAATGTCAGAAAGTTTGTGATTTGTTTTCACTTGGTCACACTATTTCATGCTCCTTTCACCTTACACAAAATGCCTTTTATGTCAGAAACGGGAAATATATAATCAATATTTATGTTTCTGTCACAACTTGTTGAAGATTTTGTACGAGTGTGTTTCAGAAGTATAAATTGGCTTTAATATATTGATAATATTGGCATCCTTCTAGTTGTATCATTCAGGAAGTTACTATTTGAATTATTTTATTGGTGAAATTTTTTAAATAGAAATCTTGTTCACACAACAGTTTCAGGAAATGTAAGTTCTTAAAAAAGTTGTAACTATATTCATCAATAAAAGAAAGTTTAAAAAAATTGCAGTAACGCGCATTAGTTTTACTTTAATCTTTGTGAAAACCAAATTAATTTCACCTATTCTTTTTGCAGGAACTACATGAATGACAGCTTTAGGACTGATGTGTTTGTACGCTACCAGCCAGAAACAATTGCCTGTGCCTGCATTTTTCTTGCTGCTAGGCAGCTACAGGTAAACAACTTTACATTCATGTGAATAAAGTGTACATTCTCCATAGACTTGGAAACTCGCATCCAGCCTTGGTTTTCTCACATCCCCTATCAATATAGAGATTTTCCAGGCAGAGCACCCACACAAATAATCCTTATTCTGCCACGCACATGACATCCTGCCTCGCATGATGTCAAAATGGTGTTTCAATTGTTTTATCGCTACTCTTGTTTTTATAACCTCGTCACATACATGATATTACATCTGTTTATCTATGGATAGTTTGCCCTTTTGATGCCGTCAGTGTACCAGTTGGGTACCATTTTTTTTAAATCCCATATTTTTCACACAAAAATGTGAGAAGAAGGATCAGTTTTGTGTATTGATGTGGTTAGGAAAATCCCCTCCTGTAGGATTTCCATATCACGCATCAAAACGTGTGACATATTCTATTAGTATAGCCTGCTGTAGGAGAGGGTGAGCGGAGTTCTAGATAAGAATTTTGGTGAATTCTGTATTTTACTTTAGTTTGGAGCAAATTGCAGAGATGCTGCCATCGTGCAAATTTTTTATCAGTTTGCACATTTGGAAAGCAGTGATGTGTGGGAACTCCCGCAAATTGCTTCAAAGTTGCGCATATAAAAATGTACTATGAGCTGCAGTATACAGACGTTATTTTTAACTGTTGAGACAAATTGAATAAATGAGAACTAAAAAATAAATTCAAAAGTAAGGATTTTTTTTTTTTTCACAATACTTGGAAATCCTGCTAAATATTTACTAGTCCAGTCCATAACTTTGAACAGTTGGAGAGATTTTCAAGCTTCTTCATATTATGACTAGACTGTGTCGTACACCATTGCTATGTTTTCTGCCACAAGGTCAGGATCATAGTAAGGGAAAATCTAATTCTCAGTCTTTTATTCTTGTATGGAATATAACTCTTGAACAGCTAAAGATATTTAAAAGTAAACTTTAGTCAATTATATATTATCCTTTCATATATTTTGATAGTGCGTCATGTAATCAGTCATGCCACCTGGTCTCAAGGTCTGGGGTGCAACAAGGGATAATACAAATCAGTGGCATATTTTATTATCCAGGCAGTTACTTTGTAACCCCTACAGATATTTTCATTAAACTTGACCCGTCTCCACTGTACTTTTCTTCTGACACAATTCACCGAGTTTCCAAATGCCAGTTAGAATCTTTACAAAGAGCTGGTGGTGACTGGTTCATAAATTGACGAAACGAGTGCTGAAAAAAAAAGTACTTGGTAAAGTCGAGCTTTCAGTTGCTGAAACTATATATATGATTCTACCATCACAATCGAGGTAAAGATAACATGGCCATGGTTCTTTTTTTTTTTTTTTTTTTTTTTTTTTGACTAACTTTTCTATGGGGGGTATTGTCTTTAACAGTTTGTAATGGTTTTGCCCAAAGTTTTTCATTTGTGTTAGTTCTAGTCATGAAAGCTCAGGACTTCTTTTTTATGTTTTGGTTTGCATATGAAAAGAACTTTGTTTTGATATACCACCAATAATGGAAGTCTCTTTTCTCCTTTAGATTCCTCTACCAAACACCCCACCGTGGTTCTACCTTTTCCAAGTGGATGAACGTGAAATTGAGGATATCTGCATAACTTTGCTCCTCCTATATGCAAGGAAAAGAGTAAGATTCTTTAAAAGTTTTTTTCTTTCGGTTTTTTTTTTTTTTTTTCTCTACTGGTTATAGACCAAAAGAGCTTGTGGGATGATACGTTGTGCATTGTTTGTCCATCCGTTGACATGTTTGATATTGCTACTACTCCAAAACTATACTTGGAGGATTGTCATGAAACTTTACACACACAATTGTCCCAAGGTCTAGTTGGTCCTAATTGAAAATGGAGCCGCTTGGACATTCAATGGAGCCCGCCACAGTATTCATCATGAAAATCTTGTTATTGCTACTCCACCTGAATGGATGGTGATATCAGCATGGAGTTCTCACTAAAAGACTTGTTATGATGTCCAATTGGTCCTAAATGAGAATGTTGCCAATTTGAAATCCATTATATCCAACACAACAGCCATCTTGAAAATCCTTTGTTTGCTACTCCTGAATGGAAAGTTATATTGACATGGGGATTTCACCAGAAGACTTCTTACAATGTCTGCCTGGTCCTAAATGAAAATGATGCCAATCTGACGTCCAATATAACCACCATGGTGGCCATCTTGAAAATCTTGTTGCACTTCCTCCCAAGTAGATGGTCATATGGACATGGGGTAATCTCCAAAAGACTTCTTGTGATGTTTGTTGGTTGTAATTGAATATGGTGCCAATCTTAAATCCAGTATGGCCATTACTGTGGCCATCTTAAAAATCTTTTCTCCTAAGAATATAAGGGATGGTATTCACACTCTGCAGTTAAAAAGAAGAAATGGCTTGATCATGAATTCATTGAAATTCGTTTCAGCCAGGAGAGCATAAGTTTCTTTGAGAGACTCCAGGTTTTTAATTTATAGTTTTCTGTTGCACCTATCCGGGGCTTGAAGATGCTCATTTTCAGTATTGTTTGAAATTAAACACCAAACAAAATTAAAATTTAAAACAAAAATTCTTCATTACATGTTGGACCATAGTCAGAATCTTTCTCTTGTCCAGGACAAAATTGAAACTTGCCAACAGTTTGAAAAGTTTTTTTCTTCTATTTGTGACAAAACACCATTTTTTAATTTGTATGCATTTATTGCTGAAGATGTACATCAGGTATCTGCTTCAATTTAATGACAATGACTTGAAAAGTCAAGTTTATATTCAAGAAATTATTGAACTGTTATTTTTGTGGTTCTTAAATTTTTGAAAAATGAGTAAAATGACTGGAAAAGGTAAAATGGTTCTTATTTGTTACCTGTGACATGTATAATTTGATCAAATGGAAAACCTTCAAGCAGATAAGGGTAAAGTAGAATTTCCTGGTCATGATTTGAACATGTTAGCTAAGCGATTCAATGGAGTTTATTTATAAAATGATAATCTTCCTTATATTCTCTGGCTAATTTCTTTGTTTCATTATTGCCTGTTTATTCATTTTTCAGCCAAACTGTGATGCCATGGAAAAGAAGGTGAATGATGCAAGAAAAATACAAATTGAAGCAAAATTGAAAGCAAAAGGTCTGACTTCTGAGAGGGACACACCTAACTCGACCTCAAGAAATAGTGAGTGTTCATTAAGTTTTATATATATATATTTGATATAAATAACCTTTCATCATTTCATGGATTATACTTTTCCTTTCAAGTATGCCAAACTCTGTCAGCGAGTTTCGGGTTTGCATCTTTATATATTTTTATTATTTTTTAATTCATTTGAGATTTTTTGTTTCTCAATGACATGCAAATGCTCCATAAGAATATCAGGTGTGTCACTCTGAGCTTGTAGGTACAGTCTAATGTCTGCTACATTATCTAGAACCTCGCTGGCACCAGGTAAAACAGCAGGTTCCGAGTCCTCGTCATCATCGTCACTTCCAGTAGCAGAAACATCAGTCGCTTCCCAGTGATCACTAAATTCATAAACAATATCTTCCATTGCTGATATCGCAGATGTGACACAGTTACTCGGAATTAACATAAGCAAAGAAATCAACATCCTTATAGCCAGACCCAAGTAGGCATAGCACATCACGCACCATAGCAAGGGGACCATCATCGTCTTGTCACTATCACTGGTAATGATATCTATTTGCTCACTAAACCCGATTATGAATTGGATGTGATCATCATGCCTTTGTTATGCCTTTGCTATTTACTGGTTATGAATGAGGTGTCATTATCATCCCTTTTTTACCTGATGCCTTTGTTGTGCCTTGGTTATTTAAATGACTGCCTTGTTTTACCTGGCTTTATCATATCTGGTGAGAAAAATGTTATAATTGAGCTAATTTTCTATGATGCATCATACAAATCAAATGGTTTAACCATTTAAGTGTTTAAACAAAGGAACGTTCCAACAAAACCTTTGAAATATATAGTAAGTAGGAAAGTGGCCTGATAAATTAAACTCCATTGTTCTAACAGAGAAAACATTTTATCCAATAATGTAATGAACTAAAATCTATACTGTAATTAATGAGAAAACATTTTATCCAAGAATGTAATAAACAATCTTTACTGTATAATTAATGAGAAGTTTCACGTTTCCTTTTTTCAACAATACAATTGAATTTAGACCAGTTGTCAGAAAATGTGTGATAATTGTCATTTGTCTTTTTTTTCCCCCTTCAAATATACAATATTATTTTTAATATACTTGCCAAAAGACTGCTTAACTGAGTGTTTTTAAATTCATTATTTACTCTGTTCCTGTTACAAAGACTATTTTCATAAAGATGTCACCTTTTTACAAAGATCAACTTTGATAGGTCCCCATTCATACACTGTGACATTTTACTTGTATATAAAATCCACCTGTTTACAGCAACAGTTTTTAGCTGCTTCCCTGAACAGTCCGTATTCATTGGTTTGGTTGGATTGGACAAAAATATGTATCATTACAAATGGTAAAGAAAAGCTTTCTTATCAAACTAAAAATAGCTTAAAATGACTTTTTTGAAATTTTCCAATAGGTTGTAATGTAATGGCTTGTTTTTTTTTTATATATACATTCTGCTTTTCCACAGATTCTCCAAAGAATGTCAGCCCCAATCCCACTTTGTTGGCTGAAATTCGTAGAGTGAAGAAGGAGGGGGAGGAAAAACAGAAAGAGAAAGAATCAAGGTATGCTTATAATGTACAAGATTCAAAATTGCAAGACAAATGAATTCTTTGATTGTATAGCCAGATGGAAATACATGAAAATATACTGTATGTATTTATATAAACAGATCATTAAATAGTCTGTCCGGTGGAGGGAATTGGAATATCTGAAGAAAACAACCAAGTATTGATAGGCAACCACAAACCCTACTGGTCATGGATCAGAAGAGCAATGACTCCATCAGTTTGTACAAGTTTATATTATCACTATGCCTCCTAAACTACTTGGAGGATTGCCATAAACTTTACGCGAACATTCATCCCAAGGTCTAGTTGGTTCTAAAAGAAAATGGTGCTGTGCAGATCTCCAATATGGCTGCCACAGCAGTCATCTTGAAAATGTTATTGCTACTCCTCCTGAATGGATGGTCATATCAACATGGGGTTTTCACTAAAAGACTTCTTATGATATCTAGTTAGTCCTAAATGAAAATGGTAACGATCTGAAATTCAATACGGCTGCCATGACAGCAATCTTGAAATCTTCTTGCTGCTGGTGTTAAGTATTTAGGCACTGTGTAGCTTGTGTCTAATGGAGCAAATGAGTTTGTAATTACGCTGGAAGTGGAGGTTATGGGCCAAGCTGAGGATGGCTTGAAATCCATTAAAAGTCCAAGCCAAGCATCCACTGCCCTGAATTAAAATGTATTTGTTGATGGGAATACGTTACATGTAACTTTATTTTTATGTGATGTAGTGATTTTGTACATGTACCCATGTTGCTCTGAGTGTTTGTAGAGTTGGAAATTAGTCATAGGTACATTTAGCTGCTTCAGTGATGAGTTGTTGCTGATGTGGATACAATCAGGGATAACCTTTCTGATTGAATTTACTTCCACATCATTAATATCTATATTTGTGAATCCAGAGAACTCGGATAGACTGGATCCATTGAAAATTATCTGCAGTATTGACATTGTTAGCTCTACTGGTCATAGACCAGAAGAGCTTATGGGATGGTCTGTCGTTTGTTAGTGCAAGTTTGTTTTATCACTGCTTCTCCTACACTACTTGCAGGATTGCCTTGAAACTTTACACACACGTTCATCCCATTGTCTAGTAGGTCCTAAATAAAAATGGTGCCGATCTTACGTCCAATATGGCCACCATGGCAGCCATCTTTAAAATCTTGTTGTCACTACTCTTAAATAGATGGTTGTATCAACATAGGGTTTTCACAAAAAGACTTCTTATGATATCAAGCTGGTCCTAAATAAAAATTGTGGTAATCTGACATCCAATATGGATGCCATCTTAAAAATCTTGTCACAGCTTTACTTGAACAGAAACTCATTTTGACATGGGGATTTCACCAGAAGATTTATTATGATGTCCATTTTGGTCTTAAATGAAAATGGTGCTGATCTGAAATTCAATATGGCCCCCATGGCAGCCATCTTGAAAGTTTTGTTATTGCTACTCCTCCTAAATGGAAGGTCATATCTAGAAAATATGTTAGACTCATCTCCAAATGGATGGCTATATCAGTAGTGGGGTTTTCACCAATAGACTTCTTATGATACCTAGTTGGCCCTAAATGAAAATGGTGCCAGTTGTATATTCAATATGGCTGCCACAATGACTGTTTTAAAAATCTTGTTGTCACTACTCCCCTTGAATGGGTGATCATTATGACGGTTTTTTTTTTCATCAAGACCTAAATGAAAATAGTGCCAGTCATACATTCAATATGGCAGCCATGCCGACTGTGTTAAAATTCTTGTCACTTCTCCCCCTGAATGGATGATCATTATGACATGGAGTTGTCACCAAAACACTTCTAATGATGTCTGCTTTGTCTTAAATGAAAATGATTCGAAGCTGGCATCCAACATGTGTACCACAGCAGCAAATTTTAAATTCTCGTTATCACTGAAGAATATCGGAGATTGTTTCTACACTTGACAGGTTTTGTCTTTAATTCCTGGAAATTCTTTTCGCCAAGTAGAACGTCAGTCCCTTTGTGGGACTCTAGTTAGTATTATAAATTTATTGGAACTACTTGGGGAATTCATTCATTTTGGAGTGACTTTTTGATATAGTAACTCGTTTATGCCTGTGATATGCAATACTTTTTCATATTAGTAATTCAGAAGATCATTCTTAATTTGTATATATAGCGATTAGAAGGAAAGCTGTTTGTTCTTGGTAATATTTTTCAAATGAATCTTCATTCCTCGGACAGGGCCTTTCAATTAGAAATTGTCAATGAATACAAAAAGCTTGTGATATTCAAGTGGGTAAACCCTTGTGCTTTATTTGATATGATACTGTTCTCATGTGCGATCTTAATGTGAGTAATTTAATTCAATAGAAAAGGACACTTTATATTTATTCAGCATGACATAGTATTTGACATGGTTACAGGCTTGGTTTTTCTGTAAAAAAAATGTCCAAATGTGTATCAATGATGCAAGTTGATATTCTGTTAAGATTGAACCTTTTTGAAAAGTTTGCTGTAGTCATCCTGAAAATTGTTATCACTGGCACTTTCTATCAAATTATAATAGAAAGTTATCACTGGAAATCAGGCCAAAAATGTATTTGGACAGAGTTTAGTACTATTTTTTTAAATATGTCTGCCAAAAGGCAGAACATATATTATGACATTGTCCTTCCATCTGTTACCATTTTTGTTTCCACACAACTTTACTTTTACACCATCTACCTGCACCAAACTTTGCAAATGACTTGCACTTGGAGTAAGGAAGAAGCCTATTGAATTTGGGGTCAAAGTTCAATGTCATTGGCTAAAAAATGAAAAATGGTTTCTGCACAAAAATTTAAGTTCTCGACCATGTACCGTTGGCAAAAATTTGTGGGTGCTTACTTTTTGGGTAAGAAAGAAGCCTTTTGATTTTTGGGTCAAAAGGTCAATGTCACAGACTGAAAGAAGAAAAATGGTTATTGATATAATAACTTCAGTTCTAGACCAGATATATTGACTAAAGATTTGAACTTGAATTCAAGTTAAGGAAGAGGTCAGTTGATTTGGGGAACAAATGGTGAAAGTTCAGGTTTATTGTAACTTGACGAAAAATTGTTGTTACATTGTCTTGACCAAACTTTACATTCAGAGGGCTAAAGATCGAAGGTCAAGGTCATGGTAAATATAATGAAAAAATAATGGTTTCCACACAGCAAGTTGGAGACTGCATACCTTGATCAAAGGTCATTGAGATCCATTGGTCAATATCTCCAGAGTCCATCATGCCCACTAGTGCCTACATAGGATGCTGTTGAACAAGGGGCAGGCATATAATATGCTGTTCATGGTACTCTGTTTTTCATTAGATATAAAGATTGATATTTAGTTGTAAAAATACTACAAATCTTGGTTCGTGTTGCAGTCATATGCCAGATGTTATGTAGACTTGCATTTATGGTGGTGATTTTTCTTCTTTCAAGTAAACCTAAAAGGACTAGCTAGTTATGTCAGAATTTCAATCATGAAGCACAGGTTTTTTTTTATAGGTATTTTTGTACATTTATGCTTATTTTTTTCTTTCAGTGATCACAACAATCATGTAAGCAAGAAAAGAAGCTATGATAGAGGTGAAGTCAGGTTCTCCAGATCCAGGAGCAAATCGAGAACAAGGTTTGTCAGAAACATTTTTTCTCTTCTTTTTTTATAAGTAGAGTTGGATACAAAGAAGCCTATTCATTTGGGGGTTTCAAGATCGAAGATATGATTACTTGGTAGCCAAAACAAAATGTTTTCTGTGCAATAGTGTACCTTCTCATACCCTCACCAAACTTTGAGATGGGTGGTCCTGTCAGATACAAAGAAGCCTTATGATTTGGGGGCCAGAGGTCAAGGGCACTAGCTATAATGTATGTTATCCTTGACAATATAAAGAACCCTGTCAGTTTCGGCATCTAAAGGTTACAGGTTGTGATCATTGCAAACTGACAAAGAATGATCAGTTTTTGCATAGTAACTTTAATTCTCTTGAACATAACCTCCATCAAGCCATACTTGCCCAATGCCATGTACAGCTATGATTTCACCCTAGTTTTATGGAATATTTCACAGAAATACAAACTCTAGTTCAAGGTATCGACTTTACAAGCAGTCTTGTTCTGCAAAGATGCTGCCTGTCATGCTTCTATTCATTTATTAGGCTCTGTATCCTATCAGTGAAGATCTGGAGTAAGCTACACTGCATTCAAGCAACTGTATGATTATGAGCAAGACCAATACATGTATAACCTGTGAATTTGATGTTGTGATGAATTGTTGACAAATAAAATAAGGCAATGGGATTAATGATCACTCTGACACTCTAAATAACAGATGAGGTGGTCTTGAGTGGAAATGGTAACCTTGCATCAGCCAGTTCATGCAGACTACTGTTTGGTATAGATGGGTTGGGGTTGGCAGGGTCAGCTAATTAGTGGACAATTAGTTCTGCTAGAAATAGCCACATGCAGTTTTCCAAACTGTTAATTTTAGACCAACTGTCATTGGTTTGGCAAACTACATAGGGGTAGTTAAAATTGCGGATTGGTCTGTGGAAAAATACTGATAGACAGTTGTCAGGGTAAACAGGTCTGCTTGCCGTTGAAGCCCCCGCTTTGGCTCAGTTATTGTGCCATACTCGTGACTGAAAGGGAGCAGGTTCAAAGCTTACATTGAATCAGTCAGTGTTGACTACTGTGGTGTCCTTGATGACTACTTGTGTTCCTTTGCCACATGTCAAACCTGGTTGCCCTGGATGATAGAGGGAAGCTTGATCATTACTGATCAAAAGGTTATGGTAAAGGTCACCATAGCCCACAACAGGACTTGTGACAGTTGGAAAAAGAAACCAGAAGTAATCGAGACAAATTTCAAAGCTAATATATGTTCAAAAAGAGTTGAAGCCTATGATTGTAATGTTGGTATGTTGAGTAGTCTTATATCAACAATTTTTAACATTCTTTTTGCTAATATATAGTCAGTATTGTATATTTGTTCTTTGTCGTTGTGATCTTGGCACATTTACAAGGTTTTTGTCGACCATCTATGTATACATTGTTTAATTAATTTCTCTCATTCTGTATATTAAATGCATATCTTTTGTTCATTAAGGTCTCGCTCCAGCAGAAGCTACAGTCGCAGTCCTGTAGCAAAACATCGGAAACATCGATCTCCAGGAAAGAAGAGCAAGAAAGACCGGTATTCCTCTGACAGATCTTCCTATAAAGATGCTCACAAATCTCACAAACGAAAACATCAACATTCCCGATCTCAGTCTCGTAGCAATTCCTTGTCTTTGTCACCAGAGCATTATAAGCCTAATCGCAAAAAGTTGTCTAAAGAGAAGGAAAAGGAGAGGAAAAAAGATAGATATTATTCACCTGAGCACTCACATTCAAGGAAACACCATAATGGGCACCGCAGTTCCTCCAGAGACACATACAGTGATAAATACAGAAGATGATGATGAATTGATTAGTGCAAATCAGTTTTGAATTCTGTGATTCTAGTAATGAAGATATGTACATTATAAAATTACTCTCTTTAAAAAAAAAACATTCTCAGGGTATAATTTTTATTTTCTCACTCTCTTTCAGGTACTTGAAGACTGTTGTAACTGCTCAAAATTGTATTTATGTTGATTAGCAAAACTGTTTACTTCTATTTCATTGATTTCATGTGATCAGTAAGCCAGTCATTGATCGTTAGCTGAGAAGGAACATTGCATTGAATAAATGCTTCATTTCATTTTTTAAAAAATGCTTCATTTCATTAAAATATGCTCCATCTCGTCAAAATATTGTAAATTAAATTTGCCTATTGACAAAAATATTAAAGCAATATGCAAAAATGTGTCCATTTGTTAGGGTTCTAAAAGAAATGTAACGAGGGTAATGCAAAGTTATAGGGTTTCTGAAAACAGTGCAACATAGGTAGGGCAAACAATTTAATTGAGGTGTTTGTCCTGCCCATGAATGGTTAGGCATCGGTATCGACTTTCCTGTAACGGAGGTGCTGTTGTCAACAGAGTTTAGGTCCAGTGTTAACGTTTTTAAAAATGTTGCGGAACTTTTCATCAATTGCTGTACTCAATGGGAAAATTTTGGTAGAAGGTTTTTTTTTTGTGCCCACCATGGCAGAAGGTAGACATAGCAATCACTTGTCATCTGTGTGTGTATCCATCCTTACATCTGTCTACACGCTCGATTGAGGTCAGTGTTTTTGTTTTTTTATATAGGGCTTAATGATGTAGATTTTTACCTAATTGCTAAATAAAGGTAGGCTCAACAAAAAAGGGGATTGTTTTCATTTAAAATAGTAATGTCGGAGATGCATCATCAGTTCGAGTATTTGTTTTGCCAGAAGTGCAGAAAATTTTCAGGTTATTACACATTTAAAAAAAAAGTAAATTGTGCAATTGTGCAAATTTGTTTAATCATAATTGTTTAGATATTTGTCCAGATCATCCTTAATTAATTTTTCCGACTGGACTGCTGTGTCAGTTCCACAGTTTATGTGGTAGATATATTTCATTTAAGTTGTTCAGTATGTGATTTTGATGCAGAAGTACAGGAGAATCTGTACAGATTCTTTGATATTAAAGTTATGTACATGTAAGGACCAACAGAGATGCCAACCATTCCAAATTTTGCAGAATTATTGTAAATATTTTGTGGAAATTCCGCATTCCGAATATACTAAATTCCTGAAACATTTTTTGTATGGGACAATATTTTGAATGGGTTTTCTGTGTGGTCACAGCTAGGGAGAAAAGTACTTCAGCATCAATAGACTGTTACATAGAATGTAGTTTCTCCATGTAAAAAACTAAATAGAAAGAAACCAGTCTATTATAATCTCGGTAGGTAAAAGATGGCAGTAGAGATCGAGAAAAAAAGGAGATAATTCATGAGGAAAACTAATGTGTATGGTTATTGTATTGCCAAAATGATAAAGGAATTCAATGTACTGGTATTTATTTTCATTGGGCCTTAATTGTTATTTCCCATGTATAGATATGCACAGGCTCATAGGAAGTTGCAATATGCTTGTATAGAAGTTTGTTACTTTCAAGAATGTGTTATGCATTCCAGATGGTCTGCCTCAAGTCGGAAAAGTTGGGATTCCAGATGAGCATGCACGCGAGTTGGCATCTCTGGACCAAATGTATCGATGTATATTTTAATCATGTTTTTCATATGGCCAAGATGTATAGACGTTTATGTTGAGGAATGATTGAAAATGCATTTAAGATGAAGTAAGATTGAAAATGAACATGTCATTAGTCGCAAAGTAGATCTGGAATTTACTCAATAAAAAATGAGAGTGTAAATTTATTAAAAGAATGAAATTTGTGCATGCCTTATGTTTTTGTATTGGTCTCAGGGGCCCTGGGTGGCCTAAGGTACCGTATATACTCGCATATAAACCGGGTCCAAATGCAAACGTAAAACCTGATCTGCTGTCATATAATGATCTGGCTGATCAGGATCTATGTTGTTTGTTCTACTGATTAGTCTTTACAAACTGCATAGACACAGATCTGCCGGCACATTATGCGACAGTAGATCTGGGTCTATGCAGTTAGTATTGTATTATATGCGAGTATATACAGTACTCTCCTTTACAGATCACTCGCACATCTCACCTCTGTTCACGCGAGTATGCGAGAAAGCTTGCCAGTAGCTTCTCGTGGGTCGGTGGTTCTTCATAGGTTTTTCCTCCACGAAAATATACTGGCCAACCTGTATGACCAATCTTGTGCTGAAAAGTGACGTTAAAACCCACAAAACTACAATTGTATTGGTCTTGCATTGGCAGATTGTGAACAAAGATATCACTTAGAGGAAGCACCGTCATCGGTATTGGAGATGACACTTTTAAAGTGTCATTCCCTTGCAAAACAGTTGCAACTTGAGATAAAGGCATGACATAATTCTCGGCATTTTCTAATGAAGATCAGTACACCCAGTTGAGCAGACAAGAAACATGGAAATAAGCCAGTTGAGTTCTAGTTTGCCGTCTGTGATGCACATATAAATAAGCTGGCAAAACCATATGGTACATGCTTTGTACGAAGAACACACAAGTCACTGGAGGGTTGGCAAAATCAAGTATAGAGCATGTGGTCTCACTTTCCAGTTATCACTTCTAGATGATTTATGTCGGACAAAAAATCTGTTGTACATACAACTTTTAAAATTAAAAAAAAAAAAATATATATCAAAAGCCAAAACAGTCGTTTGAACACGTTAGATTTGCCATCTAGGACCGTGGTTCCCAAACCCCGGGTCGTGACCCTATACAGGTACTGCATTTTGGGTCTAAAAAGATGGTATTGAGTGTCGCAATCGAAAGAAAGTTTGGGAACCATTGATCTAGGAAAAGCGAGGCTCATTTTCAACACGAGACATAATTTGAGTGTACTGCATGCCATCTTTAGTCTGCAACACCTGGATTTATCAAAAACTAAACAGTAGAACTGGATATTGGAGTGGATTTTGCTGGCAAGACTATAGTTTGGCCCAGCTGCAAACTTAGAAAATGCAGTTCATATTTAAAGTTGCTTTTGGAGGGAATGCAGCTTTGGGAATTTGTGTAAAACTTTGTTTAAAGTTGTATAACAAACACAATAGACCTTATGGACATGGGCAACAAATTATTTTATAAACTTCGGAACTAGCCTATGTGTGGTGCTATATTAAATACCATATTTAAAAGAATTAAGGTTTAAAGTTGTATAACAAACACAATAGACCTTATGGACATGGGCAGCAAATTATTTTATAAACTTCGGAACTAACCTATATGTGATGCTATATTAAATACCATATTTAAAAAAATTAAGGTCATTGATCGGCTGAAAATAATTAATGGAAAAAATTTGTGCAATTTTTCAGAAAAAGGTAGTGTATGGGTAAAATTGTATGCATTAGTAGGCTTCAACCTAAAATTGTTTTTAGCTCCACTGGTCATAGACCAGAAGAGCTTATGGGAAGGTCTGTTGTCCGTCGTCTGCCCATTAGCACAAGGTTGTTATCGCTACTCCACCTAAACTACTTGCAGGATTGCCTTGAAACTTTAAACACACATTCATCCCATGGTCTAGTTGGTCCTAAATGAAAATGGTGCTGCTCAGACGTCCAATATGGCCACCATAGTGGCCATCTTGAAAATCTTTTTGCTACTGCTGAATGGATGGTTTTTATCAACATGGGGTTTTCACTAAAAGTCGCCTTATGATATCTAGTTGGTCCTAAATGAAAATGGTGCTGATCTGATGTCCAGTATAGCAGCTATCTTGAAAATCTTGTTTTCGCTACTCCTCCTGAATGGATGGTCATATCATCATAGGATTTTCACTAAAAGATTTCTCATGATTTCTAGTTGGTCCTAAATAAAAATGATGCCTATCTGATCTTCAATATGGCCATGACAACTGCAATCTTGGAAATCTTGTTATCGCTACTACTCCTGAATGGATGGTCATATCAACATTGGGTTTTCACCAGAGGACTTCTTGTGATGTCTAGTTGGTCCTCAATGAAAACGGTGCTAAGCTGATGTCAAATATGGCTGCCATGAGTCATCTTGAAAGTCTTGTTATTGCCACACCTCCTGAAGGGATGGTCATATCAACATTGGGTTTTCACCAAAAGACTTCTTCAGATATCTAGTTGGTCCTAAATGAAAATGGTGCTGACCTGATGTCCAATATGGCCACCACAGTAGTCGTCTTGAAAATCTTGTTAGTGCTACTCCTCCTGAATGGATGGTCGTATCAGCATTGGGTTTTCACTAAAAGACTTATTATGATGTATAGTTGGTGCTACATAAAAATGGTGCCGATCTGACGTTCAATATTGCAGCCATCTTGAAAATCTTCTTGCTGCTCCTGAAAGAAGGGTCGTATCAGCATGAGGATTTCACTAAAAAACTTCTTATGTCTTGCTAGTCCTAAATAAAAATTATGCCAATCTGACGTTCAATATGGCCACCATCTCAGCCATCTTGAAAATCTAATCACAATTCTACTTGAACAGAAGTTGTATTCCTGTGGGATATTCACCAGAAGACTTCTTATGATGTCTAGTTGGTCTTAAATGAAAATGGTGCCGATCTGACGTCCAGTATGGCTGCCTCAGCAGCAATCTTGAAAATCTTCTTGTCACAACTCTAGTTGAACAGAAAGTCATATTCATGTGGGATATTCATCAGAAGACTTCTTGTGATGTCCAGTTGGTCTTAAATGAAAATGGTGCCGATCTGACGTCCAGTATGGATGCCACAGCAGCCATCTTGAAAATCCTGTTATTGCTATTTCTGAATGGAAAGTCACATATTGAAAATATTGTTATCTCTACTCCTCTCCAAATGGATGGTTATATCAACATGGGGTTTTCACCAATAGGCTTATGATATCTAGTTGGTTCTAAATGAAAATGGTGGCAGTCGTACATCCAATATGGCTACCATGACGACCATCTTGAAAATCTTGTTGCCACTACTCACGCTGAATGCATGATCATTACGACATCGGGTTGTTACCAAAAGACTTTTAATGATGTCAACTTTGTACTAAATGAAAATGGTGCCAAGCTGACATCCAGTGTGTGTAGCACAGCAGCTAATTTGAAAATCTTGTTATTGCTGAAGAATATCGGAGATGGTTTCAACACTCGACACTTACAAGGAAGAAATGGTATTGTCTTGAATTCCTCAAAATTCTTTTCACCCAGTAGAGCATCAGTCCCTTTGAGGGACTCTTGTTATTTTATTGCTGTCGCCGCACAGGTACTACATGATATAAATGGGGACATGTCTCCAGGCTGGATTTTTATAGTGGCACAATGAAATTTGTGTCAAAATCAAGGTGCACAGCATTATATTTTCTTCATTTTAAAAGTTTCATCTTGGATAGCTCATTCACAAGGTGTAAATGTAATTTGCTGATCTTGCTGCAAAAGTATAGTAATTTGGCCAAATATTAACATTACAGTCAATGGGAATTGACTTGGTTGGCCTTGCCCTATAGCAGCAGATCCACCCATTGGAAAAGGACCTAGATAAAATATGCGCAAGCTTTTTCTAACCCATTTTATTAGCCATTTTGGCTGAATTTGTAATTTGAGAAATAAGCTGTCAGTTGTGCAAGTTTTAGATGCTTTCATTTACAGCACTAATTGTTCCACTGGTTTTTAAAAAAAAACCGGTATCCAGGGATTGTTTATTTAAATGTTGTGCTATGTATTTTATCAGCAGTGCTATTAATAAATGTCAACAAAAACCTTTAATAAATTCAAAACACATAAATGTTTGAATAACAATTATAGGCTTTCAAAAGTGGAACTATTTCATGGCAGTTATTTCAAATCTTGGGATGAAAAATGTACAGTTTTGGTACTAAAATTTGAATAAAAGTTCTGTATATTTTCCATTTGGTCAAACTGGGTACATCTAACCAAACAAAACCAGACCACTAAATGAGTTGCATGAATACCGTCTGTTATGTGTCGTATATTGCTTCAGTAACTTTAAAATTTATTTATGATAATATTTTTGTTTTTCTGTGATTTTTGTCCATTGTCTCAAATGTTTGACAGATTTCCTTAGTATGGACCTCTCTCTACTTCATACAGTCGGGAAAACATTTTCTTTTGATAATCGATAAAATATTTAACTTGGGATTTCATTAACACCGAATAGGACTGCCTGGTTTCTCGAACATGGTAAAAATTGAAGTCCTCGAAAGAGGAATGGGTTCCAATATTTACTTCCCGTTTCTATGGCAATAACTGTACACACTCACACCTTTCACGCAAACATTTGCCAGACATTGCCCTTTAAACGAAGTAAGAAAGGCAAATTGTAAAAAATTTTTTAAAGCACATTCAATGAAGTCGTTATGTTTTGAGAAAGGCAAATATTTTATATTTTATATCGACTTTGAGCCTATGTGACAATTACCTCCCTTTTTCAGTCTTGTTGCAACGTGCGTTGAAATTCCTTTAGCTTAAGGTGTACACTACGTATCCTCATGTGAACCAGCGTACCTCTTTTGGATATATTAAGAAGTTTCAGAGGGAAACTTTGATTCTTTTGTTGAAAATATTGTCATTTCATCATTCCAGCAGGCTCCCAAATTGAAATAAATTCCTTGATGTCTTCAAAACGGTAATTGTGAGACAACTATGCTTCTGCAGGTGGTTTCAAGGAAAAGTGCTTCTGAGTATGAATAATTACTAAGAAAGTAAAATTTTATTCTAGGTCACAGGCAACTAATTAATTTTTAAGTTACGTAAGAAGCATATGTGTGGTGGTATGTTAAATACCGTATTTAAAAGATTGACAGTCGCAGATTACCTGAAAATAGTAAAAATTAACACTAATATGCTTGAACCTAAAAGCATTTTTAGCACTACTGGTCATAGACCATAAGAGCTTATGGGATGGTCTTTCATCCGTTGTCTGTCCGTCAGTTTGCACAAGTTTGTTATAGCTACTCTGAAGAAAAAACTTTGAGGATTGCCATGAAACTTTAGACATATTCATCTCATGGTCTAGTTGGTCCTAAATGAAAATGGTGCTGCTCGGACATCCAATATGGCCGCTACAGCGGCCAGCTTTAAAATCTTGTCACTACTTTTCCTGAATAGATAGTCATATCAACATGGGTTTTTTACTAAAAGACTTTTTATGATGTCTAGTTGGTCCTAAATGAAAATGGGGCCGATCTGACGTCCATATGGCCGCCACGGCAGCCATCTTAAAAATCTTGTTATCGCAACTCCTCCCGAATTTATGGTCATATCAACATGGGGTTTTCACTAAAAGACTTCTTATGATATCGTGTTGGTCCTAAATGAAAATTGTACTGATCTGACGTCTAATATGTCCGCCACGGCAGCCATCTTGAAAATCTTATCGCTACTCCTGAATGAATGGTCATATCAACATGGGGTTTTCATTTAAAGACTTCTTATGGTGTCTAGTTGGTCCTAAATGAAAATGGTGCTGATATGACGTTCAGTATGGCCTCCACAGTGGCCATCTTGAAAACCTTGTATTGCTACTTCTCATACTTGGATGGTCATATCAACATGGAGTTGTCATTAAAAGACTTCTTATGGTGTCTAACTGGTCCTAAATAAAAATGGTGCCGATCTGAATCCAATATGGCCGCCACGGCAGCCATTTTACAAATCTTGCTATCATGATCCCACCTGAACAAAAACCCGATTTGACGGGGTTGAGGGGGGGGGGGGGTCACCAGAAAACTTTTTATGATGTCCAGTTGGTCGTAAATGAAAATAGTGCTAATCTGACATCATATATGGCCGCTACACAGTGACTATCTTGAAAATCTTGTTATCGCTTCTTCTTTTCTTCTTTTTAAAGGTTTCCTCTTGGATAGCTCATTCATAAAATGTAAGTGTGATTTGCCGCTCTTATCACAAAAGTATAGTAATTTGGCCAAATATTAACGTTACAGTCTATAGGAATTGAATTATACCTGCCCTATAAGTATGTTGTTCATATAATCTTTGTTATAACCTTGTATTGTTTCTTCTTCTAAGACATAGGTAAAGATGTTTTTGCGCCTTATATTGATTAGGCTACGTAAACATAACAATGCCCAGTGAAACGGGCAAATGTCTCCATCAAATATATTACCCGGTTACATTAACATTAGGAAATTACTCTTTGCTACCTCTGAATACAGACCTCCCTGAAAGACGAAAAAACGTCTTTCCGCCTATATATCATATAGACGAAGGGAAGTAACTCTTACAGATTACCTCCTCTTGTTCCCGTTAGGATTCCACCTCCTTATCCCTCATGTAACCAATTTAAACTTTCGCTTGCAACTGTGAATAGTGCTTCCGAAGAATCCATTGCAATTTATATTTAATTTTCACCATTCAACAATTATTTTTCAGTGGTATAGTAAGTCAAAATATTGATATACCTGGTATACACAAAACATTTGCGTTTTTTCCCGGTGAATTTATTCATATTTATGCATTTTATGCATTTTTATTTTATGGGTCGTTATTGTCCATGTGATATCAATCTGTAATTTGCACTCAAGTTTTCATTGGTGGAATTTGATTGCCCTGTTAAATTTCGATTATTACACACTTATGTCGTCTTGTTAACGCGAGTTCGCCTATTTGAACAATTTGTTTATTTGTTGTATGCATTTGTTTGTTTTTCTTCTCTCTTTCATTACAGAGACGTCAATCAAGTGCAAGAAGTGCAGACACTTTAAAGTCGTGGATGACAACCATGAGACGTGCCTGACCTGCACAAAATATTCTTCCTCACAACTATTTAGCGGTGTGCAATATGGGCAGTAGAGGTTTGGTCCAACGTCTTGAAAAGGCAATTGAAGGCAGCGAAAAAGGGCACGTTCTAAATCTTACAAACGGCGACGATCACTTCAGATCTAATCGGAGCCACGCCACGCTATTCCACTCAAGTTATATTGGAATCGCGTATGAAACGCATAGTACAGCAAGTTCAGTCGTCTAGAATGTCGACGAGGGAGTTGGTCGAAACTAGAACCATTTTAAACCCAATTTGGCATCCCAATGGTCATAATTTCCTATTCCCACCTGTGCATGGACTTAGGGACGTTGAAGCCTGGCGCGCAGGATTACCTTCCGACTTTGTCGGCCGCCCCGGCCCGCAAGTTATATATCATTTGCCGTACGCCATCCCGGCTTCCGACCAACCGGTCCAGCCGTCCGATCAATCAATGTACGGTTTCTGCGGTCATGAATCGGTCATCTCGGACTGGCGAACAGCACGGTACTCGACAGTTCCTATAGCGACGGCGTCTTGCGCCAAGCAGACCGTCCTGACCGGCCCAACGACCGACCAGCCGGACCGACCATAATCATGATACTAGTACATGGCAAACCGGTATCACAATTGGAGCCGTTCGGCTCGGCTCATCCGACCACACCGGACCGGCATTTCCCAGCCGGATCACGCTCCGTACTTGACATTACACAGCCAGCTCTACTAGCATATCCGACGGGTAGAACCTTTCTTACGCATGGTGACGATTCGGCGTCATCATTGTAGTACGGAATGTTATACCCCTGGGTTCAGAGCGTAGAGGAGGAGGGCAATCGCTCGGTTGACGAGGGCGAGGGGGGCGACACTGACTTGCCTGAATATTCCGATCCAATCATGGAAAGGGCGGAATTTAGCTTTGGTGGCGCTCTACAGATATTACGTACTTTTGAGAGAGTAACGGGTGTAGGGGGAAGTTATTTGTTTTTGCAACATGCACAGTGGAGAGAATGTTCGCATACCTCCCTGCTACTTTAATGTACTTTGGCTGAAATTTCTTTACATACTGTACTTGTGGAAATTGTACATGATCAAAGCACACAGCTGACCAAAGTGCTACCATCCATGTGCTAAAAAAATCAACCTGAATTAGTCCAAAGTAGACTACCTTTATCAGTTATTAAAATAGGGAAAACAAATTTGGCCAGAGTAGGCAATACCAGCTTCTGAAAGTTCAATGAATGAATTACAAACTATATGAAATATATATATATAAAAAGGTTATCGGCTCGATTGTTACAATTTACTTTTGAAGATCAGGAAGTGAAAATGACTAAGCGGAGCTAGCATTTTTTTTTTTTTTTTTTTTTACAGGTAGCACATCTGAAGTAAGGCCAAGCTGTATACTCAATGACCCAAATTACACCCATCAATCATACACCAAAATAAAGGGAATTAAAGTTCTTTTAACAATACCTAAGATATACACGGTCTTTTTCAAATAACCGGAATAACCAGTGAGGAAAACATGGGAAATTCTTTTTCTTTAAAAAATCTAACCCTATGCAAAATTCGAAACTGTAGGGCGCCACCTTTAAGGCGGCAATCAAAGAGAGATACAGAATTTTGACTCCGTCGGTATGCCTTCCTCCACGGGCAGTCAATAGTACATACAAGGTGAAGGCCTCTGTGGACGTTGATGATAATGACGAACATCCGTTCTTCATAATTTTATCACAATCGTAAAAAGTTGCAGAAATTACCGGGTTTCTCTCAGATAAAATTCGGCGGTATTTCGAGGACCTTCTTTTCGGAGAGTCAGTTGCCTGCAACCTTCTCGCCACACTGGTACAAATCACATACCAATATTTATCATTCAGATATACCTAGCCTAGACAAGGATACTGCCGTCAACATGTTTTCTCCACTCTGTTATAGAGTGGACAGTCAAGTGTTTATAACTATGTCTAAGTTGGTCAGGAACGTCGTGTCGACTTCCTTCCAACTCGACCTGGCGTCTCTGGCGATCTCTCGCCTAGCCGACAAGGCCGGAAGTGACCATGGCTGGGAATCGGTATGCCGTATTGTCAAAGTTGGTAATATGGCTGCTCACCACACGATGTGGAACGCCCTAACGACCTCTTATAACCTCGACTTAATAGGAAGAGACGCACTCCAACGATCTTCCTCCCTTAAACCCCATCATGCGGCGACCCTGCGCTCCATCCCTTTCGGTTCTCCTTTCTTCTTGGGGGTCAAATTGAGAAGGTGAGAAAGCAGGCGGCATAGGAGTTGCCCCTTCGGTTCTCTGTGCAAGCCCCTATCTCCGCGCGACCCTGACAGGTGGCGTACGAGAGAAGGGATGATAGGCGACATACAGACCGCAGGGGTAATTCTCAGCAACAACGGCAATCTTTTATAGGTGTCTATATGTCACTAACTTCCGCACGCAGTCCTGGAAGGAAGGAGGGGGGGGGACGAAGTTTCTCCTCCCCCAAGCCTCCCGTCAATGACTTGCTGTCCCTTCCGCCCAGTGGCAACCCTCCTGTGGGCGCAAGACTCCTTTTCCACCAGACTTGGACCAACCTATTTCCGACAGACGATTGGGCCATGCAAGTCGTTTGGGAAGAGATCCGGATCTCGTTCACCCATCCTCTCTACTTTCCTAGTCATCCTTCATGGCGGAGATCCCAAGCGATCCCACTAACGCGGATTTCTTTCAGATGGAGCCGGCGGTGGAGGTAGTCCAAAATCCCGACTCCCGTGTTTCTGGTTACAAAAAACGACGAAAAATGGAGACCTGTCATATTACTGCCCCGAAGTTCAATATGGAGACGAAAAGGTCCGTCCGTCTTTACGGTGCTACGGTATCAAGCAAATACATTCGCTTCTGCTACCGCAGGGTAGTGTACCAATTCCGCGCTCTTCCATTCGGCATCAGTCCTAGTCCTCAGGCCTTCACCAAGATGTTGGACTGCGCTATATCCCACTTCTAGACGTCCTCCTCCACAGCGACTGCGGCGTACCTGGGCGATATAATGTAAAAGCATTCAGTAAGTTCGGTTTTGGTTCACGATATGAACAATCTTCTCTACCTCAATCGCAGTTTATGGTGGATAGTCAATGCGGAGAAGTGGGATCTTGTCCCGTCTCGACATTGTGTTCCTCAAGGTATGGAGTTTCTAACTCAAATTAACCTGGTTCGTCTTCCTCCTAAACGTATGGAGAGTATCGTACATGCGTCGGAAAGGGCGTCCGCCCGGATGTTCATTTTGGCGAGAGAGTTTCTTGAACTCCTCGGCCTGCTCAATGCAGCAGCAGACCTGTTATACCTAGGTCGTCTTTACATATCTTCTCTGCAGATGTCCCTTCTGGATCAGTGGCGCCCGATCTCGGATCGTTTACATCACCAGATTAAGATTTTGACCAAATTCAAGACAGGAAGTGGATAGCGGCAGGAATAGCTTTAGAAGCCCCACAACCGGAGATCACAATCTGTTCAGATGCCAGATTGTGTGTGTGTGTGTGTGTGTGTGTGAAACTTGCTACCGAACTTTGCGACCGTCAGCGGCAAGTGGACACTGCAAGAGAAGGCTCTTCACATCAATCTCCTGGAAATGAAGGCCATTCTCAACGCCTCCCACGCTTGGATGGAACAGTTCTGATAATGACGGACAATTCGGTCGTAGTGCAGTACCTCTTTCAACAAGGGGGACAAAACCACCAGACAAATGTACGACACATCCCGGGCATACTTAATATCCTGGCCGACACATTATCAAGGAGAGACAAACTATTTCATACGAAGTTGTCTCTCCATCCGTCCATCTTGCATTGAATCTGCGTCCTACCTTTGCTTATCTCGACGAGGTGGAACAACAAACTGCACACCTTTGTTTCTCCATTCTCAGACCCGGACTGCTACGTCCTTTCAATCAGCTGGGGGGGGGGGGTGTTATGGGCATATATATCTTCCCTTCAATGGTTGTAATACCGAAAATAATCCAGAAAATGAGGGGCAGGGCTTGCCAAATAGTCCTGATTGCCCCTCTTTGATGGGACAGATCCTGGATCAACGATCTGCTCGATTTGGCGACGGACGTACCCAGAAAAATCGTAGCGACTCCCAGGTTGCTCAGCCAGACAAGGTTGCCATTATTCGATCCGTATCCAGAGAAACTCATTCTTCACGTCTGGTTCTTGTCAGGGATGCCGTGCGCTAAAACGAGTTTGGCGCTTCGATGATGCTTTCTGAAACGTACAGAGAATGTCAAAGGCTCTTCCTACCGGTTAAGACAAGAAAACAAGACATAGCCCCACAAGCGCTGGCCACTTGGCTAAAGGGGGTTATTAGATCGGCGTAATCTGAACTCTCACATGATCAAGTACAACTCGTGAAGATTTCGGCTCACGATTTCCACAAGCCTGGCCTTCGAACGTAATGTCTCAGTTAGAAATATAGTGGAGTCTACTTTCTCCAGCTTGTATTTGCGTGACATGGCCTCGCAAGGGAGAGAGCTAGTAGCTCAGGCAGTTACCACGCCCTGTTCAGGACAGCACAACCTCAGACCCGGGAGTGACCTTGCAACTTTAGCTGGATTCCCCCGGGAAACTTTTGAATGTAAGGCAATAGCCAGACGCGGGATCTCACAGGAATTTCCCTGGCACATGTATAAACGCATACTCTTCGGTTGTGCTAACCTCACGTTAGGAGGGGCTAATCCTTTCATCCTTTCATTAGAGCAGGCATTGTGCTCCTACAGGGTGACATGGGTAGAGGTTGGATGCTCAATCATTTCCTCTTCCTTTTACCTATACAATTCCTAATGTTAATGTGATCTGGTAATGTATAATGGAGAAAGAAAATTTGTTAGTAAATTGTGTTCCTCCAAATATACTTACTCGATCACAATACAACCAATCTCTCCCACCATTTCCGCAAATGCGAGCACCCTGTTATACGTGTCGCTCAAGTTTAAACTGGTTACATTCCGGATACGGGTGGCTACCCAGCGGGAACCAGGGGAGTTAATTTGTTAGAGTTACTTCCCTTCATATATAAGATACAGAGACGGAAAGACGTTATTTTGTCTTTCAGGGAGGGTTGGATTCAGCGGTAGCAGATGTTAATGTGATCGGGTAAGTATTTTCGGAGAAACATAATTTAATCAAACATTTTCTTTCTTACAGGACTGGGGAGTATTGGTTTTGTGTTGTCTATCCATCCAACTGTATGTCCATCACACTTATCTTGTAAGCAAGATTTATCTCAAAAAGTTTTGATCCAAGCCAGATCAAATTAGAAATTAGGTATTGAGTCGATCCCAAGACCAGATTAGGTTCTAGTGACTGTGACCTTATTTTCAAGGTCACGCGGCAATACTGAGTACCTTGTTTTAGTTGAAGGATGTGGTGGTGGATAGAATGCTTTTGCTTTTAAAAAACAAATCCCGCCTAGTTTATTCTTGAAGCATTCTAACTCTTCTTTCAACAAGTTGAAAGTAAATGTGCACATATACATATGCACATTGTTATTCGTGTGCATGTACTTATGAACACAGAGGAAAAATACCTATCCATTCTGAAATATAGTTCACTGTTTATATCCCATTGCTTACATTTAAGTCTTCATGAAATGCCAGTGACCAAGAGTGTACACGGGACAATTCAACACAAAGGAAGTCAAAGCATGATGAGAAAAGTATTTTTAAGGCCATTGATATATTGCATTCGGGCAATCCAGAAACTTAAACATCAATCTTTCTATTCTCTGTATCGCTTGAATCACTTGCTCAGATCTAGTGTAAAATTGCTCTTTGCCTGCAAAATCATAAAACTAAAAAGTGAAGAATATGCAGCAAAACGTTTTGGCCCACAGCACTTTGAGTCCACGAAGATTTATTGTGATGTAAACTAATTCGGTTGTTGTTGTGATGAAAACATTCATTAAAAATCATGCACCGTTTCCTTAAAAGGAATTTAAGAAAAATATGGTACACGAACGTTTTTAGCTTTACTGGTCATATACCAGACAAGCTTAAGAGATGGTCTGTTGTCAGTCGTCTGTCGTCCATCGTCCGATGTTCGTCTTCCGACGTTCGTCAGTCCTTTAGCACAAGCTTCTTATCGCTAATCCAAACTACTTCGAGGATTGCCAGGGAACTTTATACACATATTCATCCGAAGGTCTAGTTGGTCCCAAATGAAAATTGTGCTGTTCAGATATCTAATATGACCGCCTCAGCAGCCATCTTTAAAATCTATCGCTCCTCCTGAATGGATGGTCATATCAGCATTGAGTTTTCTGATGTCTAGTTGATTCTAAATGAAAATGGTGCCTATCTGAGGCCCAATACAGCCGCCATGACAACCATCTTGAAAATCTTGTTAACGTTTCTCTTCCTAAACGAAAAGTCCTATCGACATGGAGTTTTCATCAGAAGAGATCCTATGATGTCTAGTTGGTCATAAATGAAAATGGTTCCGTTTGGACATCCAATATAGCCGCTGCAGCGTCCAACTGGAAAATTTTGTCATTGCTACTTCTCCTGAATGGATGGTCATATCGACATGATTTTGTTTAGTAAATTACTTTTTATAATGTCTAGTTGCTCCTAAATGAAACTGGTGCCGATCTGACGTCTAAGAGGGCCGCCATAGCAGCCATGTTGAAAATCTTGTTATTACTAATCCTCCTGAAAGTAAGTCTTATTGGCATGGGATTTTGACCCGAATACTTCTGATAATATCTAGTTGGTCCTAATTAAAAATGGTACCGCCCATACATCCAGTATGGCCACTACAGTTGTCATCTTGTAAATCTTGTTATCACTACTCCACCTGAATGGATGGTCATGTTAACATGGGGTTTTCACCGGAAGACTTCTTTTAGTGTCTAGTAGGTCTTACAAAAAAATTGTGCGGATCTTATATCAAACAGCGGACATCGTGAAAATCTCATCGCTACTCATCCTAGATCGAAAGTCATATCAACAATACCCCACCCCCCGAAAGTCACTGCAAGATTCCTATGATGTCGAGTTGGTCCTAAAAAAATGGTGCCGATCTACCATCCAGTTGGTCACCACTGCAGCCATCTGTAAAATCTTGCTATTGTAACACCTCCTGAACGGAAAGTTATATCAGTATGGGGTTTTCACCAGAAGACTTCTTTTGGTGTCTAGTTGGCCTTAAATAAAAATTGTGCGGATCTTATATCAAACAGCGGCCATCGTGAAAATCTTATGGCTAATCCTCCTAAATGGAAAGTCATATCAACATACCCCCCTCCCTTATATTAAATGGTCGATACCTAATCAATTCTTGGGATCCGATAGGTCCAAGGTAAAGGTTGTTGGCACTAAAATTGCAATTATTTTTGCACACACACACACACACACACATACACACACACAGACACACACACGCCCGGTCACCTGAATAGTAGATCCCAATAGTAGAGAGTTTTCCATTACATTGAGGGCCTAAATTTCAAACCTCAAAGTGACTGATATTCAGATTTGACTTCGTTTATGCATAACGGTATTAAGTCAAATGATTACATCTGTAGTCAAGGTCATTTGAGATAAAATTCTGTGATTTTGAAATTTGTAATAGCTACGGTCAGTCACGGGGTATCAGTCATTATTCTAATGGCTATTTTTAGATTAAGGACAGACCATTTAATTTCTTTTTGTTACTCTGGGGACGGGGAGGGGGTACATCCTTGAGATTTAGAGACTGAGCGCCAAATATCCTAGAGATTTAATTATTACTATGTGGGTGGTCAAGAATTGAAGTTTTGGATCTGGCAGTGCTATCATTTATTGTGATGGATGCATTGACATCAGAAGACAAAGCAAAGAGGTTTATAAATATCACTACTGATGTGACGTATGAAAGGTCATAGGTTATGTCACAGTGGTCATTTTTTTCCAGGCTTCCTATATGCTAAGAATTCAGCTCCAGGCGCGAATTCATGACTCTACTTAATAGCCCAATAAGTGTTAAAGTGACGGGTGAAAGTAGGTCTCTTTAGCTGATATTTTATCATAAAAAATCATCAATATGCTAAAGTAAAGTAGGACATTTTAGCTGATAATTTATCCTAAAAATAATTTATGATAACAATTTATCAATATGCCAAGAATAGATGCCACATGAAGTATTAGTAATGTTTATTTATGCAGTCTACCTTAGAAAACTTCACTACCCGGTGAAATTTAACGTGTCGGCATATTGATATGCGAACTTCGGTATTTACAAGTTGTACTCATATAAAAATAAAAGCAATTATCGTAACATATTTGCCCATAGCTATGAATAGTAAGTTGGTTCAAAGCTCAAAATGTGTTTAAAATCCATTGAAGCTAACACCAGTCTATCACCTATACCTGTGGAACAAAACCAGAGACTTTAGAGTAATGCATTATTTCTGTCATTGAGTGGACACTCGAGAGGTGTTTCGATAAAGATATATTTATATATAGGTCAATCAGCTTTGCAGGAAGTTTGTGACGAAATCTGGAACCATTCTCAAATCTACTGCTAAGTATTGTAATTTTCTGTAATATCTGGCTGTAAAGTATTTTGCCAGCAATGTGCAGCTAGTCTTGCATGAATAAAGTTCCATTCCAATTTTAAATCTTGTGTTGAAAACATTTATGTTTTTATGATCGGTCTTTTGGAATTATCAGATTGTTTAATATTATATTTGTGCTGTAACCTTGTAGTACTGTAATGCCGTAGTGCTGTATTGCTGTATACATAATTCAAAAGGAATTATTGATTGGAACATTCGTTCATGAGGACGATTCATTCACTCGGAACATTCATTCATTCAGAACATTCTATATTTAGGACTTGTGATTAGGACACTAATTATTATTGGATTTTTTAATAATAGCAATCCTATATTTATATATTTTAGCGTCCTACAGTGCACTTAAATAGATTGCATTTAGAAAACAATGTCAGAAAAGAACCAAATCTACTAAAAAATTGATCGGCCATTCAATTGTGAAAAGAAAAGAAGAAGCATATTGAGTCGTAATACATGTTAGTCTGAAAGCTGCGCTAACCTCAAACGTCAGAAGTTCAGATTACTTCCATAGAGGCATTATGGGGTTTGAATAGTTACTTACGTGGAGAACTACTTACCTCAGAACTTGAAGACATTTACAACGAATGTGATCCAATGAGCAGGGCGTTGGAATAATATATAAAATTGTATGCCCAAATAGGCGATGATGCAAAGTAGTTCTAACCTTTATAAAATAACTTTGTTACATTTTAAAATGCCTTTCATAGAGGTAACTATTCAGTTTCTTTATTTGCTTCTGAACAGAATTTTATATCAAGAACCCTAAGCTAGCAAAGAATCTGTGTCCATTTTATTGATGTTGTAAAATCTTCCATAAACTGGTCATATATTCAATAGTACAAACAGAAATAAACCTGTATTATCACAGCGCCAATTACACATTTCTTTAACACTGGATAAATGATATATAGATTTTTATATTTATTAGTTCAATTATTTAGAATGTTGATGATGATGATGATGATGATGATGATATTGATGGTAATTAAGTGCTGCTACTACTACTAGTGTTATTATGCATGCGCAGTTGCATTTTAAAGTGTATAATGAGTAAATTATTTCTTAATGAATAGTATGTACACGCATCAGTACAAGTATGTACAAGTATCAAATATAGTGATGCTGATAAAGAAACCAAGTTTGTTACTTCCATGTTTTGAAAACTATGCATGAGAAAATGGCAAATAAAAATGTTGTTCAAAACCTCCTCGATAAGAAGAGTTATACTACAATAGGAATTGTAACATAAAAAGGCTTAAATTTGCCGATATTGTTTCTTTTTATTTGCAAATCTGCTTATTCTGAAAATTCTGGTCTCTCCAAAGTGCTACTTTGTCATTTGTGCATATAAGCCGCTTTGCGTGAAATACCACTATTGTAATCTTAAGTAATTAATGTACAGGTAGATGTTTTCAGGTTAACCGAGACCTGATCTGAATGTACATGTCCACTGTCCGTATCTTTGCAGTTCATGTTTAACATATTTTGTAACAATTCCTTCAGCACCAACAATCATAACAGGCGCATTAGTAACACTGCCATCCATCCGAACTTTACGGATCCAATTTTGGACCACAAGGTCAAGATCACCCAGCAACAAGGGGTTTCCACGATGCGATTTTGGCAGGATTGTTTCGAAACACAAGAAGTTTATAGTCATTGGCATTATTATAGAAGTTTATAGTCATTGGCATTATTCAAGCGCCTAATCCTTAATTGTCGATAATTTTATGCTTTGATAGCGATCTTTAAGAATACACGAGAACCTAATTACTTAAGATTACAATAGTAGTATTAAACGTGTTAGCTCAAACATGTGTGGAAAAAGAAGTAGGCATTTTCTTTAATATCTCCTCAACTACTCCATATGTTAGCAATTAATAACTTAATTAATGAATTTAATAACTGCAGTATGGATTAAACCTGTTTGCTTGCAAATGCGTGGAAATGAATGTCGGTATAATCTTGAAACATAAACATCGTTTTTTTTTTTTGTAAATGATAGATTCACGAAATTAGGTATCCACGAATATGCAACTTTTACCTAAACCACGAAATTTGAAACCCACGAAAATAAAGTGTTTCACAGTATAGAGATGGTGAGACGAAAAGAAGTACCGGTATGACAACAAGTTCTGTGACACATACTCGAAATGGTTGAAATCTTTGACTACGTGGATAAGTATAAACAATTTATGTCAACGCCATTATCGACTAAAGAAGAACTCTACATATCAATCTAGTAAAGTACAGCTATGAGGGAGAAGGTTTATCCAGCTTGGGCATACATTTATGTAACGGAATGGGAGAAATAAATATTTCGTAAGGCCCAAAAGCCGCCAAATTTTATCTTGTGTTTATTGATCTTAGATGGAGCGATTCGCTAGGGAAATAACTTTGCAAAGGTAGATAACGTGGATAATTGGGTATATTTAAAAGAAACTGAAATTCATCGATTGCTGCATACGAATAGTTTTCATCCACGGCATGCTTTCAGGAGCATTGTTAAATCCCCAACTTTAGATTTCACTTGATTTAAAAAAGAAGAAAAAGAAAAAGAAATTGAAACAAAATTTATGTAATTTGGTTATATCTTATGAACGCAAAACGAACACGAATGACACTAGTGATATCCAAACTTCCAAGTATCGACAAACTTAGCTGTTTTAAGTATGTACTTAAGAGATATAAGCTGTGTTATTACCTAATTAATTCAGGCACTGGCAAAGTATTGAATACTGGTAGGAATCTTAGAATTAGGCAACATAATTCATGTGATACACACAGTTTGATCTGTGTAGTGTATTGTTTGAATTGCAAAAAACAGTTTGTCTGTGAAGCGGAAGGAATTTTACCCATCTGAATGGAGGAGCATTTTCAAACATACGATAGCAGGGACAAATAAAGTATATCTATACAAAGATGTGTAGTCGCTCATATAAAGTGGCTGACAAACTTAACATGATATTTATACCAGAATGATCTATGCTAAATTGTGTCAAATTCTGTTGAGTGGTTTCTGAGAAGATGTGTTCAAAAGATTTTTCTATTTTAGTAGTGGTAGCCATGTTTTATAACGAATGGGCATCATTTGAACAAACAGGGACAGTATTTTACACCAGGACACATGTTGCCACACTCGGTCAAATTCTTTGGAGAGATTTTTGAGAGGAAATCGCACAACAATGTTTTTTAAAGTATTTATTCCAAAGTTGTCAGCATAGTACGCCTCTCTTAAGCACAATTCATGTTTTACTATCAACATGAACTGTGCTATTGGGACAACGTCACGATTTTGAAACAATAGCAGCATATTACTGTGAGAACACATACTCAAGTAGATACATTTAATTGAACGCGCCCGGATTATTATTCGTCATTAACCCGTTTAATGCACCCAAAAAGGCGTTATTAACATATGAATGACTAAGACTAGGTTTAATACAGACATTCAGATTGGCGGTGCTCCCGCGACACATATGGACAAACTCTGGTATTTCTGCGAAACAAAAAAAAAAGCCTAAGATATATGCCGGCGAAGTAATTTTCAGAAAATGTGTACGTTTTGTTTGCCGGAAATTTCTTCGCATCACCGCGACTATTTCCACTTCTGTATGGGCCGTAGGATTGACCGAGAAGTTGCGAATGAACACATATTGAAATGATTAGTCGGAATGCTTTATAGTGTTAGTATGGAATAGCTCCTTGCACTCATTAAGTTTGAGAGACCATAGCTACAAATTGCATGAGTATCGGCGTCTTTTACGCATATATTTTGACTAAATACGCAGGTACTACCAAAACAACACGTACTGAATACGGACACCATTCTGAGATACGTGAAGATATATTTTATTATTTGGCGTTCGCTAATCGTCATTGCGTAGGGTCGACATTTTCAGAGGAATCATTTATTCAGTACAGAGGTTCATTGAGAAGCAACAAATATTTTTGTCCAACGTTTTAGAATCGACTAAAACAATGAATCTAGTTAAATGAATTAAAAACGATTAATCTGATTGGATTCTTAAAACGAAGTAAAGAACCAGACTGTACTTTATATTTGTCAGTGTTGAAATTGTATTCTGTCCGCTGACGGAGTTTTCAGTACAGTCATTGTGGGTTCAACCTTTTCCACTCGTCCATGAAGGAAATATAATTCTTTTCATTAATATGTCCACTCAAAATTTGCCAACCCATCCACGAAGTGATAAAGGGTGTCCTTCAAGGAAATGAGTGGACAGGATTATGAATTTGATATTCACCTATCCACTAATGCCCTTCAAGGAACAGATAATGTTCTTGGTTGACTTTAGGGGATATAAATGGACACTATTAGACAAGGCTGGCTGTTTATAAACTTCTGACACTAAATCAAATGCGTTCTGCACGTGTTCGCATTCCTGGAATAAAGTACAGTATCTCTCAATGAAAAAAAATAATGTACATGCTCTATTGTCTGTAACTGAACACTCAAATGTGTTCCAATAAAGCTACTGGTGTTGTGCTCCTTCTTGCAACATATGTATGTATGTATGTATTACATCTTTAAAGCCAGCGTCGTCTCCGGAAAGTGTCTACTATATCTCACCATGCTTACGCTAGTGCAATACTACTAATACTACTACTACTAATATTACTACTACTAATAATAATAATAGTATGTGCGTGTGTGTGTGTGAGATGTCTAGTTGAAATTATCCAGATAACCTGAAATGCAACAGAAGTGCTAAAGTAGACCTACACAAAGTCCAAGCACAGGCGGTCATGGTATAATGGTGCACTGCTGACGAAACCTGCTACGAGTGAAATGCCCAATGACATACATGTATATTGAAATACGCAGTGTATTCAACAATATGAAAAGGTTATAGCAACCGAATCCTTAAAGTTTTTCTTGTGTTGGCCTTCTGCATTTCCTTTTTTTTTTTGGGATGGGGTGGGTAAGAGGGGAGGGGTGGGGTATAGGCGGTGAGAAAAAAGCTTTACGCTATTTTACGCGATAATAAAACAATGCAAGAAATTATCCAGATCACTTGAAACATCGGCTGATTGAGATCTCAGAAATACCATCATTCAAGAATTAAAATTTGCAGTAAGTAATATTGTGCGACACCTAATGACGCTGAGTCCGTAAATTTTGTTTTTTTAAGGTGGCACCAAATTAATTTTTTAACGTATAATAAACCCTTGATTTACTACATAATTAAGGTCAGGGTATGTCAATGTCACACATAAAATGATTCCCGGCGTGGCCGTGGTATATGTTGACTCTTGGTAAACATCACATTATTCTACAAATACTTTGTGTTTACATAAGAGAACGACCATATTCTATGCACCGAATATTTTCTTTTTAATTCCAGTTATATTGTCTTGGATGACGTATTCTCTAGTTATTTATAATTCTATACATGTATTAATTTTTTTCTCCAAATAATAGTAAAATTTGTGCAAGCCGATATCTCGAAAAATGCTTGAAGGAATACAATCAAAATTGCTACAAATAATGTTTAGGGAAAGGTGAATACTTTCATTCCATAAAATGCCGAAAAAGACGGAAGATATTCCACGATACCCTTGTTTGAAAAACAGTTTTTTGGACAAATACTAAACTACATACAATTATGACACATATTCAACTTTGTTGCTCTTTCCTACATCACGGTAACTTTCTGGTTTGGGGACATTTTTGTTTGACATTTGGGAAACCTTTGTCCGACATTTTCTAAAAGTACAGCATGTTTTATACGCTATTTTCTTTCGCAGAAATTACTGTCTCTATTTCAAAATTAAAACCATGTCGTGAAAATCAAATTTTACGACGACCAAAAGCATTCTACCGATATTATCTTTTGTTTAGTTTCATAGAGAGAGAGAGAGAGAGAGAGAGAGAGAGAGAGAGAGAGAGAGAGAGAGAGAGAGACTGTTTTAAAACAAATACAATAAAATAAATTTTCAGCCGTACATGTTGGTTGCATACCGCATACAATTTAAAATAAGGTATAGGATGCTTTCGCTATAAAAATATACATTATCTATCATAGGCCGTAACTGCACATATTCTCTCTACAGGGTAACTGACTTCTTCAGCTGTTTTTTTTTTTTTTTTTTTTTTTCAACGTCATGTCCTTGGACAGTGATATCTTTCTTTAAATTATCAAGGTCTTGCTCAGCTTTTCAAGTTGCCCTTGTGTTTCTTGTAACTTACTTTCTATCAGGTCAATTCAGACTTCTTGAGCAATCGACTGATCTCTGCAATCATTATTAAGGTGTACGGGTAAGTTTGCTTTAACAAACTGCAATTTGCACATAATACCTGTAAGTGATTCACGCAATATGAGATGATAGGTAAGAGACTTCCGGGTGTAAATGTTACAGATGAATTGAAAGCATAATTCTATGCAAATCCATTAGAAATAACATTTAAAAGACTACCCAGAATGAGTTTAAAGTCCACAAAACCCAGAATAAAAGGTGTCTGAATTTCAACAAAGTTCGTTGACTCTCAAAATATGTATCACAAAAATTGCTTGCGACTCAGCAGTTTTCAAAAGTACAAAACCAATGTCGTTGGGACTCTTGATGGGACTCTCAGTATCAATATCATGAAACAAACCTGGCTTAGTCCGAACCTGGTCTATCCTTATAGGCACCTGATTAACTGTTAGGTTTATGATACTACCTCACAGTTGAAACTCGACTTCGGATTCATTACCTATCAATTTTAGTTCCTTAAAAAGCGAGGCTAATTAGCATGTGAGTACTCGCATTATGCGATCAACCAATAGGTGTTAGTTCTCACACATCTTTTTACATGGTAAGTAACAAAAGCAGTATATACTTGTCATATCACAGCAGATTTATAACATTTGCTATCGAACATGTCTAACGACAGCAACCAGTTTATAGTCTCTACTTCTTGGTGATAACAGTTGTAGCAGAGCTCAATTAAAGCAGTCAAATCTTTTTATATTGCAAGGGCCCTCAGAAATGAAACAAATGACAGACATTAAGAAATACCAATATATTTGTTGTTCTGTTAGAAAAAGGCAATACGATGCGATATGTAGACGCAGCAACTTTAATTTCATGTACGAGGGGTGCAATTAGTGTGCATTAATGAAGACGCTGTTTGAACTCGCAGTCCTCGTTCATATTTCAAGGGGTACAATCGAAAGTTCAACCAAATGACTTTTACGGTGATTATAAATATTGTTCTAGAACATTTTGTCAAAAAAAGGAACTGCGTAATATATTTATATATGAACATTGGTATGTATCGTCAATTGAACTCCGATGATAACATTTAAAATTTGTACAATTATATGTATTTTTAGTATACCCAATGCACACATATCCTGTTATTTTGTCTTTATATTTTATATAATGCGCATAAACATTTTTGAATTAATTCTGCATACTGAAAGTTATCTTCGAGAATAATTTAAATACCAGAAAAGTGTTGTATATCACACAGAACAAACTTAATCACTGAATAAATGAAAGAATTTTGAGAAAGTGTTGAAATCTAAGCATTGAAAATTCTTATTAATGAATATGAGGATTATGTACTACAAGGCAAGGTCAAATACAAGTTGATGATATTGTAAATCGTGCAAATGATTTTAAGAATCATAGTCAAGCACGTTCTGATACTGGGCAACAACATACACAAGAAAACAACATTGAATTGGGGAAACTATTCAGAAATTACTCGTATACATTGGGACTGGGCTTCTAAAGTACGTTAGATACATGATTATATTTGATATAAAGAACAGCTGGAACGTGTTGAACTTAAAGGAACATGAAAATTCGTTTTCTTGACAAATTTACAAAATAGAAAACGGCATTCAAATAATATTGACATTTATTTGCTTACATTAGGAACAAGACAGCAGTAGCTTTGGATAAAATTCTTGGCAGTGTAACAAGTTGACAATTAAAAAAATATATGACAGGTTGCGTTGTTCTTGCTTCAAATGCTATTTTACTTGTTTTGACATTAGTGGGTTTGCTATTGCAATTTTGGTCGTTGGTGTCAATACATAATGGAATTCATTATCTATAGTGTTATGTATGATGTTTATATAATGTTATAAATATTTTAGGAAATTATAAATGTTTCTTCACTTTAATATTTGCTTAAATCTTTATGTTTGTTAGGAAAAACATGTATAACTAGTGTCCTTGAATTAGTTGTTTTGATTAATATGTTTTCTCAATTTGAAGGTCAAGGTTGAATTTTGTTTACAAGTAAAATTCCATTAAGATGACACACATTCTAGAACATTCTGTCATGTGACCAATCTTTATATATGCCATGTTTGGTGGACATTTATTCAGTTCGACATTACCATCAGTCTTGTAAAGAGCTATTACAGTTGTGAAAATTCATTCCAAATTCTAAGAGAGGAATTATTTTAGATATTCATTGGATTATAACAGTACTCATAAACTTTTGGATTTTGGATTTTTAATTGATGATTTTGGAATTTAACTGAACTTATTCAGATATTTTGGAATACTTCATTTTGACATCAGCACATCAAGATTTCTAGTACATCAGGACTTTGGAGACCATTAGCACATCATAACATTCAAGGACACAGCCGTGAATTCGGAACATTCTATATTTAGGACTTGTGATTAGAACAATCATTCTTATTGGATTATTAGGATTTCAAAACACATTACTGTAAGTGACTTTTTGATTTTTCATTTTAATTATCTAGTAATAAATTGCTTGTTGATTTTTACTTGATTTGTTGGTTTCACTTTCTTTCTGTTACATTTTTCTTAGACCATAGAGTCGTAACAGAAATTGGGGGCTCGTCCGGGATCTGAATTTCTTTAAAGCATATTAGAGATATTAAATTTATCTTTGAAATTCATATTGATTTTGTCTCGGAGAATTTTTTTTGTCTTTGGCAAAGATTTTTAATAGAGAAATTTTTGTGTGTGAAACCAACAAGCATTTACAATGGCATCTAATGTTCAGAATTTCATTTCAAAACCTATACAGGAGGGGATAGAGTGCATGAGAAAGTTAATTGAAGAGTTCAAAAGGTGCATCCATAGTGATGTTAAAACAGATCTTGACGAGCAGAATGTGGAAACTTTGGAAAATGCTGCTCGTATGGCTGATGATTATTCCTTGACTCACAAAATTTCATTTGGTAATAAATCGTCCTCTCAGCAGTTTTCTGGTAAAAAACCATTTCAATCTCATTCGAGTACTTCCAAATTTCACAACAGCACAACTGTTAGGAATCAAACATCTGATAAGACTGATCAGAAATCCTTATCTCTTCCTACGTGCACTTATTGTAAAAAGAAAGGGCACGTTATTTCTGATTGCTTCAAGCTGAAAAATAAGCAACAGAGTAAAGACAGAGCTTTTCCAAATGCTCTTATTTCTACGAGGTCAAGGTCACGGTCTTGTATTGAAAGCAATACATTTGTTGGGTCAAACAAACCCCAGTCTGATTCTATTTTGGAGGCTTATGAACCATTCATGTCAGAAGGTTCTATATCACTTATTGGTGATTCTGCCAAACCTATCCCAATTAAAATATTAAGGGACACTGGAGCTTCTCAGAGTCTTTTATTATCAGGTACTTTGCCTTTGTCTGAGGAGTCTTCTTCAAGTGAAAGTGTTCTTGTTCAGGGAGTTGAGTGCGGCTTTGTAAATGTTCCTCTTCATTGTGTAAATTTGGCATCAGACTTAGTTTCTGGACCTGTGACTGTTGGGGCAGTGACTTCTTTACCCATAGAGGGTGTTCATTTATTACTAGGCAATGACCTAGCTGGAGATAAGGTTGTGGTTAATCCACTTGTAACTGACAAGCCTTGTTTGGATCAGAAAGTTGATCCTGTCGAAACTGAAATCCCTGATTTGTACCCTGCTTGTGCAGTTACTAGAGCAATGGCAAAACGAGCTCTTGAGATTGATGTTGATCAGGATATTATTCCTTTAGCTGACACATGTATCGGTCAGTCTTTTGATGAGGTCACTTTTTCCTCAGGTATTGATCAATCAAATGGTATTGATCACAGTGATCCTCTTTTGGCAACTCATTCTCTTTGTTCTAATCAGGATGACAAAAGACAATCTCTTGTCGTTGAACAGGAGCAAGATCCCAAGATATTTTGTTTGTTTCAGAGGGCTATTAGTGAAACTGAAGCCACACAAGTTCCAGTGTATTACTTTGTGAAAAATGGGGTCCTTATGAGGAAATGGAGACCACCTGAGGTACCCGATGGTGACGAGTGGTCAGTGAGCTATCAAATTGTTGTTCCTAAGTCATATCGACAGGAAATTCTTAATTTAGCCCATGAAACTCCTTTGGCTGGTCATTTAGGAGTCCGTAAGACTTATCACAAGATCTTGAATCATTTTTATTGGCCGAAACTCAAAAGTGATGTTTCTAAATACTGCAGATCTTGTCACACTTGTCAAATGGTAGGAAAACCCAATCGGAAAATACCTAAGGCTCATTTACAACCTATTCCTGCATTTAATAAACCATTTAGTAGAATAATGGTAGACTGTGTTGGTCCTTTACCTAAAACCAAGTCAGGCAACCAATACTTGTTGACCATCATGTGTGCATCTACAAGATTTCCAGAAGCAATTCCTCTAAGAAATATAAAAACTAAAACTATTGTGAAAGTTTTGGTGAAGTTTTTTACACTTGTTGGCCTTCCCAAATCTGTCCAGTCGGATCAAGGGTCAAATTTTATGTCTGGAATTTTCCAACAAGTTATGCATGAATTAGGCATCCAACAGTTTAAATCTTCTGCCTATCACCCTGAAAGTCAAGGTGCTTTGGAAAGATTTCATCAAACTTTGAAGAATATGATTCGATCATATTGCTTTGATACAGAAAAGGATTGGGATGAGGGTGTTCATTTGTTGTTGTTTGCTGTTAGGGAATCAGTTCAAGAGTCGTTGGGTTTTAGTCCCTTTGAACTAGTTTTTGGTCATACTGTCCGTGGACCATTGAAATTATTGAAAGAGAAACTTCTTTCAAATGAAGATTCAGAGATTAATCTTCTTGATTATGTTTCTGATTTCAAATACAAGTTGTCAAAGGCCTGTGAAGTAGCAAGAACTAATCTTCACACTACCCAGTCAAAAATAAAATTAAGGTATGACAGAAATTCACAGGAAAGGAGTTTTAAATCTGGTGACAAAGTTCTGGCTCTCTTTCCCATACCTCAGAATCCTCTTCAGGCTAAATTTTATGGTCCTTATACCGTTGAAAAGAAAGTAAATGACTTAAATTATATCATTAACACTCCTGGGAGACGGAAACAGAAACAACTTTGTCATATAAATATGTTAAAGGAATATTTTGACAGAGATAGCTCAGCTAATTATTCAGTTAATTTAGTTGTACCTGTCCCACACAGTGAAGATATCAACGATGGAATACAATCAGACTATAGTGACTCTGGTATAACCAATCTTCGGAATTCAGAAATATTGAACAACCTAGACCAGAAACTTTCACATCTACAACAACAGGAAAGAAATGAACTAAAACAGCTATTACATGAATATGAGCACTTGTTTCCTGATGTTCCAACACGAACAAGTAAAATTTATCGTGACGTTGACATTGTAGATTCTGCGCCTGTGAAACAGCATCCTTATAGGATGAATCCTCTCAAACAGAACTATCTGAAGAAAGAAATTCAGTATTTACTGGAGAATGATTTCACAGAATCAAGTAAAAGTAACTGGAGTTCACCATGTATTCTTGTTCCCAAGCCAGATAATACATTCCGTATGTATACTGACTATAGAAAAGTCAACAGTGTCACCAAAACTGATTCATTTCCAATCCCAAGAATGGACGATTGCATTGATAAAATTGGAAATGCGGAATATGTCACCAAGTTTGACCTTTTAAAAGGATTCTGGCAAATTCCACTGACGGAAAGGGCAAAAGAAATTTCAGCATTTGCAACTCCAGATGGACTTTATCAATATAAAGTCATGCCGTTTGGAATGAAAAATTCGCCTGCAACGTTTCAACGTCTGATGAACATGATAACATTTGGTCTTGATAATTGTGACGCTTATATCGATGACGTCATTATCTACAACAACACCTGGGAAGATCATTTGGAAACCATTCGAAAATACTTCGATCGACTCAGTGATGCGAATCTGACAATTAATTTGAGCAAAAGTGACTTTTGCCATGCTTGTGTCACATTTTTAGGACATATTGTGGGACAAGGTCAAGTTAAACCTATAGAAGCTAAGGTCAAAGCTATCTCTGAATTTCAAGTTCCAATTTGTAAAATGCAACTGATGCGATTTCTAGGTATGGCTGGATATTATCGGAAATTTTGTTCCAATTTTTCCAAAATTGCTGAACCTTTGACAAGTTTATTGAGTAAGAAAACCAAATTTTGTTGGTCTGACAAGTGTCAGAAATCTTTTGACAAGTTAAAGGCCATGCTTAAGAATGCACCAGTTCTTTCTGCACCAAATTTCAGCCAATCATTTAAATTATCTGTTGATGCAAGTGATGTAGGGGTTGGTGGAGTATTGATTCAGGAAGACAAAAGTGGTGTGGATCACCCTGTGTGTTATTTTTCTAAAAAACTAAACAAGCACCAGAAAAATTATTCCACTATTGAGAAGGAATGTTTGGCTTTGATATTGGCTTTACAGCATTTTGAAGTGTATGTTACCTCAGCTCTTTCTCCAATTATTGTGTACAGTGATCACAATCCCCTTACTTTCATCAACAAAATGAAAGATAAAAATCGGAGATTGTTGAGATGGAGTTTGATATTGCAGGAATATAACATTGACATTAGACACATCAGGGGAAAAGACAATGTGATTGCAGATGCACTCTCACGTGCCTAGAAATGTAATATTGTTTGATGTAATTAAGTCCAGTATTGTAAAACATGTTCTTATGTAATATTGATTATTGTAGTATTAGATGTATATTCAAAAGAAAGCTTTATTATATAAATCTTTCTTTTTCTTTATGAGGGGAGGTGTTATGTATGATGTTTATATAATATTATAAATATTTTAGGAAATTATAAATGTTTCTTCACTTTAATATTTGCTTAAATCTTTATGTTTGTTAGGAAAAACATGTATAACTAGTGTCCTTGAATTAGGTTGTTTTGATTAATATGTTTTCTCAATTTGAAGGTCAAGGTTGAATTTTGTTTACAAGTAAAATTCCATTAAGATGACACACATTCTAGAACATTCTGTCATGTGACCAATCTTTATATATGCCATGTTTGGTGGACATTTATTCAGGTCGACATTACCATCAGTCTTGTAAAGAGCTATTACAGTTGTGAAAATTCATTCCAAATTCTAAGAGAGGAATTATTTTAAATATTCATTGGATTATAACAGTGCTCATAAACTTTTGGATTTTGGATTTTTAATTGATGATTTTGGAATTTAACTGAACTTATTCAGATATTTTGGAATACTTCATTTTGACATCAGCACATCAAGATTTCTAGTACATCAGGACTTTGGAGACCATTAGCACATCATAACATTCAAGGACTCAGCCGTGAATTCGGAACATTCTATATTTAGGACTTGTGATTAGAACAATCATTCTTATTGGATTATTAGGATTTCAAAACACATTACTGTAAGTGACTTTTTTATTTTTCATTTTAATTATCTAGTAATAAATTGCTTGTTGATTTTTACTTGATTTGTTGGTTTCACTTTCTTTCTGTTACATTTTTCTTAGACCATAGAGTCGTAACAATAGCTAAATGTAACTATGGCAGCTCCAGCAACCACTGGAAAAAATATAAACGAATTCTTATTTCATGTTCAATACTGTTGCTGATTGTTTTAATTTTTTTTTGTCTTTTCTCAATTTCACTGTGTCCACACTTCTACATTATCGTGTGTCATTCGAAATTTCCAGAATCGGATTGCATTAGCCGGTCTAACAGTGTTACTGTCATCAATGTATTGCATCAGTTAATATATTGTATTCACTTTCTTTGTCTTTTTTGTGTTGGTCCTCTCCTATTCATTGGCCAATTATCAACGACTGTTTATTTGGAATACGGTTGTTTTAATGCTAGGGCTCATACCAAGTCTAAATAAGTTAATAGATTTCTGTAAACTTTGTTGCATTCTATGATTTTATCCGTTTTTATAGCATGGCACTAGGTAATAAAAACACATCGTCGCCTCTAAAAGAAGAGTCTAACTGCGCTTTTGAGTATGTCATCTATCAGGATATCTGGTCACAATATTTTCATCGTCGTCGTAATATGTCTGTCCGAAAATTAATAGTTCCATGAACAGTGTCTGTTACTGTTGAAACAGACTGTATAACAGATGTTCTGTTTTGAACTTGTGCACTTTTTCTAGCGGTCAGAGGCCATGAGTACCAACACGTATTTGACTTTTACATTAAGTGACTGGCTAATTTGTTTTATTAGCTGTCAAATTTTTGGAACAATAAATAATGTCAGAATCTGATTTGCAAGGGCGTTTGTACGCTTTTAATACATTAGAAGGTGCAGACTCCCCAAAACCGTTGGTGTACAGAGTTATGTTTTTCATGGCTCATTATTGCTCAAGTGTTTATTTTTTTCCTTGCGGTATCTCCAGTCATGCTGTAGTGGATTTTTTAAAATTGTTGCAGATTATATTTATATGGTTCATATCTATGAGACTGTTGATTTGAATTCTTCCTCATCAGGTGAATTATGTTGCATTCCAAAGTGCATTTCTCGCATCTGATTTGACTATATACTGTACATTTTTGTATATTAAACACCAGAGGAAAATGTCGCAACCTGATGATGCCACGATCAACATTGCCGAGTTTAGTCGCTTTTGTTCACTTCCATCTCTAAATGTGTTCTCTATTTGCTGATAAAGACATCCTTGTTAACTCTTAAAGTATAGTTATCAAAAATGATAAATTGTTTGTATTTCGGTATAGTAAATCTTTGTCCCGTTAATTGTGTGTCAGTGCTGTCGCCGTGCTCTGCTTCTTTACCGATACCCAGCTACACTACAGGGCTCCGTTGCTTTTAGCGTCAACCAAAGCAGCATAGTTATGTCTATTATTTTTGTTTAAATATTTACTACTACATTTTTGTTTTCTACAAAATACAATGAGCCTTTATATAGTGTTGTTCCACAACACGTGTAATTCATCACGGATTTCTCTTCTGTTTTCTTTCACTTGGTCCAAGAAAGAATTATATGTGAAATTCTTGAAGAAAAATGAAAGAACATTCTTTTAAATTGTCCTTTCTGTAATAGAATTCTAGCTTGCATTTCATTTGTTTAGCGTTCCAGAGATGCAGGTTGGACCAACTTCATATTTTAAATATTGAATCATTTTATCGTTTCTTTCAAGTCACCTTGTACGTTGGTAGGACACTGTCTAGGTTAGTGTCGGCTTACCAAGTGCTTCCTTTGTATTACTTTTTTTAATTACCTGTTTTCTTTATGTGTGTGTCGTCTTCGTTTTCCTGTTTTGTTTCATACATAATGCATGGAATACCCCCGTTTTTATACTAAACCTCTTTCCCACTTCTTTCACATTGTAGAAAATCATTCTCTCCAACTTAATGTTCTCATTACCCTGCATTGTACTGTGTATGCACTGTGCTTCTTCTGTCTCCGATGGCGATATAATGTATTTTATCGTATATTATTTTCAGCTGTTTAGTAGCGTTTACAATTGCATAATACCATTTCCATTTAAGGAGTACCTACATGTTTTGGATGATTCTTTTGGTCATTAGGATTTTGGACACTTTGTGTATTTCATTTTGTTTGTCGTACAGAGATAGCCCACTATATAACTCCCTTAAAATCGTCTAGTTTCTTAAAGACTGGATCATCTAAAATTACCTGCCTGAATTTGTATCTTTAAATTATGAAAGGGTTTCGCCAATTGTAATTGTGTTTGTAAGAAATATATCTGTCGCCAAGTAATGAACTAGATTTTATCCATACCTTTGATGTGTTTTAGTCCTTGCTTGCTTCAGATAGAGTTATGCCTGTTGATCCGTGATGAACGTTACTGTCCCTCAATTAAACATGATAACGCCACCCCACTTTCTGGTTTAATCTTTGAAGTGAAATTCTTTCACAATCTAGTCTATAAATGCTTTCGTATCTGAGTTAAATGAAACATATTCAGTTTTTACTTTTCCAGCAATTCTTAACTTTCCTGCTGTAAAAACAAAGCGTTTACTTCATCAGACAATATTTTTCAGGTTATCCTTGCGTAGGTTGCATGTTAGAAAATATGCAATCTGAAACAGTTTGTTAGCTAATTTCGTATCATTGACATTTTAAACATAAACGTGCTTCAAGGAGGTTTATAAATTATGCGATGTATTCACATTTTAGATGATAGAATATTATGATCGTCAAATAAATAATTTCCCATTATTTGAAGATGCTCAGGCTGGAAAAGTAAAAAGTCCTTCGCCAAGTAAATTCTCAAAGTAATTTTAAATCCTGGTCTGGGCCAAGTATGTTTTATACAAACGGTTCCTCTTGGCTTAATTATAACTTTAAAAAATACTGAGACTCTACTTACACAGACATTAGCCGTATAGTTTACTGTAGCATGTGTGTATGTATACAAAGTCTGTAATGGGTTATGAAAACAAAGTCTTTCTAAGTTTCCATAGGTCTCGGCTAATTCGCCTTCAGCACTGGAATATGAATTTCCATAATGCACAATCCTTTCTTCAAAACACCAAACAATAACAATAACAACAACAACAACACCCAACAGAAAAAACTACTACTTCTACTACAGAAGTGGATTCTAACTTTCCTCGTGTCGTACATTTATTATATGACTTAACATAAAAAGGTGGGGAGTAAAAGTGCCCAAGTACACTAATAAACTGTATTATCATACTAAAGATCTCTAATAAAGAAACGATCGGAGTAAACATTGTGTCATGGATTGTGTAGTATGGAGATATGTGATGAATCCAATTATTTCTACGGAATGGAGGGGACGAAATCCAGATTCCAAGACCATATAGATTGTCAATCAGTAGGACTTACTTATTCTATGTTATAAAAGAAGTTCCGAAAAGTATATCAAGCCCAAACATGAAATTCTTTATACCACAGAAAAAGTTAAACCTTTCCAAATCAGGACGATAAATAATAATAATCTTGTATGAGATAAATTTAATAGAAACAGTCACTCTTTTTGTGTCTATTCAGCAATAGATCTTGGTAAAGTGTTTAATACAAATCGTATAGATTAGTAAAAGAATTATTATGAATAAGAAAGACAAGCACACTGCATCCAGCAGGATTAAATTCTTAGTGTGAATTGTGCTTATAATTTCTGAGAAAGTGATACAGATAGTACGATCATTTTGTGGCTTTAGAATCTATTCATGATGCTACCATCCAGTTGTTTACGTTCGTAATTCACTAATACAGCGAAATAGCAGAAACACTTGGGAACGTACCAAGACTATTATAAGACTATTATGCAGTGTATTTCGGTGTTGATGTTGTCCAGAATAAACTTGTTGGATACATAGCACTGTTACAATTATGTGGGAGGAGAATACTTTTAAAATCGCAATATACAACATGCGGAACTGCCAAAAACTGTCGAACATTTTTACATTTTACAACTGATATTTCTTCAGGCAATATACCTATCAAATTACATTCACTGTAGCATATTCTCTGGGGTTCTGGCAGTTTTTTTCCTGGTGTACAGAAGAAACAAAATTTCCAGATATATCGCTTCAAATGATGTGTGTTTTTTTTAGCATTTTTTAATTCGAATGTAATTATAGATTTCGACATTGTGTTTATTAGGATCGATGGAAACGAATATGACCAACATGTCAAAGTGTTTGTTGCTCCTTGTAGGCACCTTGCATCTTAGGTGCAAAAGTTGAGACTTCGTTGTTGGCTCTGCCGACACTGAGCCACAGAGGCCAAAGCCAATATTCTCTGTGTCGTCACAAACATCCTCTATTTAAGTTATTCCAACCGGTTTAATGTAGTTTGTCTCAATACCGCACTCTATTCCGTCCAATATTTTACACATCTACATGGATATAAAATTCTTGTTCAATTTTCTCAGTCGTCTTTACTTTCATTCAAAATCTGTCAATCCAGTTTCTGTATCTATCTAAATTGTACTTTGATGGTCTATCCATAGAGTCATTTAGTGTATTTAGCAGACATTCTATGCATATATAAAGCGCATATTGTCTTTATTTGTTATTGTCACAACCCTTTTGCTCTTAACTCATTCACGCAAATCTGTGTAAGAGTATCCCCTGACAGGTTCATAACTATCTACGGGAAATGTTAAATATGCAATCCTGGCAAACATCGGTCGTTTAATTTTAGTATTTCTTGTCCAAATTTGGAATGAAAAATATCAAATAAACGTTCAATTACATGATCAATTTCACCCCTTTTCAGTCTGTTCATAAGTATTGTTTTACAGATAAGTTATGTGTATTTAATTGTTTCGAATACTTGTGGTGGCCTTTTTATAAGTCTGGTGGTTAAGTTGAGCTATTCTATAGGTCTAGTTATACTTTTACCAAACCCAATTGTCGAATATTTAAAATCATGATCTTCTTCATGTAGGATTGAATGTAATTGAAAAATTCATACCAATCTTGATTTCTCCTACTTTATACTCTTTGATCATTTTAACTCCTTTTGTATGAATAGCTAAGCATTGTACTGATAAGTATGTTTACAAAGTGAACTTATTCATAATTCGTGATTATTTTCTTGCTGGGAGACGTTTTAATCGAAATGATAAGTTTGTTTGTGACATTTTTTGGAATTGTTTGGTGTAATACGGTAATCTTCATTCTTTTGTATTTGATTAGCAATATTTCAACATATATGTTAGTATTTCAAATGTGTATTGGATTCACGGAGTAAAACGACAAAATGTTTATATTTGCATAGACAATACAGCGAAACTAAATGTACTTCTTGTTAGTTCATAAAAATATGAAAACAGTGAACATAATAATTTATTTTATATGAGTCATTGTATTGCCATAGTAATATTTTATGAACACGAGACGAGTCTAAACATGTGTCCTCCATGGGCAGGTCTTTAGTCCAGGCAGGTGAATGTTGTAAACAGGTATTCGTGTAGGTATGGCTAAAGATCAACATGAATTCTGAAAGTAAAATAAAATTAGTTTTAGTAGATGTTATGATATTTTTATACAAAATCAGACTGAGGTATGCAAGCCTACACACAAGTATTTCTTTCAATACATGACCCTAACCTTGACTTCTTATAAACAGAAGCATTTGGAACTGCTCTGTTATAATTCCGTTGCCTATTTTTCAACCAGAGGCAATCAGAAATAACGTGCCCTTTCCTCTTACAATAAGTGCACGTGGGGGTAGATAAGGTTTTCTGATCCATCTTATCAGAAATTTGATTCGTTATAGTTACACCAGATTGAGGTCTGCAAGTACTCAAACGAGACAGAAATGGTTTCCTAACAAAGACCTGCTGAGAGGAAGATCTATTTACAAATGGAACCTTGTGAATCAGAGAGTATTTATCAGCTGTACTAGCAGCTTTTTCTAAAGTTTCAACACCTTTCTCATCAAGGTATACTCTAATGTCACTACTGACACAATTCTTGAAATTGTTTCAATTAATACCAGTTGCTTAAGATTATCATAATCCTTATCAACCTTCTTGGACGTACTCCATCTCGTAAAGAAACGCTCTTTTTCCCATGCAAATTCTAAATGAGTCTGGGTAGTTTCCTTTCTACAATTCCTAAAGTTTTGACGATACGTCTCAGGCACCATCTCATAAGCCCTCAAGACACTTTCTTTCACCACTTCGTAATCAGCAGATTATTCAGACTAGAGTGCATTATAAACATCACTAGCTTTACCAGTAAGCACACTCTGCAACAATGAGGTCCAATACTCTTTCGGCCATTTCAGATTCTCAGCAATTTTCTAAAAACATAGAAAATATTTATCTATCTCCTTTTCCCTAAAAGGGGAGACCTGTCTGATATGTTTGGCCAGATCAAAGTATGAACCCATATTGTCACGAGAGTGCCCTTTATTGGTCAATTCCAATTCCCTTAATCTAAATACCCTTTCCTTGTCTCTTTCTCTTTCCTGCCTTTCCCTATCCCTTTCCCTTTCCTGTCTATCCCTTTCCTTATTTTGTATTTCCATATATCTTTCCCTTTCCTGTCTGTCCCGTTCTTTATCTTGTTTTTCCCTATCTTTTTCCTTATCTTGTATTTCCCTATCTCTTTCCTCCCTTCTTTCTTGTCTTTCCCTAACTTTTTCCTCCCTTTTTTCTTGCATCTGCATTTGCTCCCATTGAAATTTAAGTTTTTTCAAATTCTACTTCCTTTGCTATCTTTAATTTCCTTTCTAAACTGAACGGAGTTTTCTTCTTCAACTCTAAACACCCTCTTCAAAAACAAAACACCCTTTTGTACCAAATAGTCATTCAAAATATTCTTAATATCTTGTTTCAAATGAGAAGTCGTCATTTCAGTAAGACTATACTGTTTGGCAATTTGAAGTAACTCGTCCTTTCTCAAGAACTCTAAATTCTCCTGGGTTGGAGCAGCTATGAAACTCTCTACCTTGGATATCATGATGAAAGTCTGTTCGTTTCTCTTTTTGTTTCCTAATCGGGAAATCAAAAAGTCAAAGACCACTAAAATTTCACACAATGAAATTCAAATGTAAAAAGAAAAAAAAAATTTCCGAAGTATTAAAATCTCTGGAATATTAAACTTCGAAAATACTTAAATAATTTCAAATCCCGAAATATTCATAAAATTCGGATCCGAAAATATTCAAATTTCGATCCCGGACGAGCCCCCGATTTCTTCTGTTACGTCTAGGGGTTAGAAAATGTAACAAAAGAAAGAATGACTCAAACTAGCTTTCCCAATTTCTAAAATATAAATTTAATTTCCTAAAATATTAAATATTTCAAACAAACAAAGTGAAAGAATTAAAAATAACTTACAGTTTAGAAATTCCTAAATAATCCTAAATGTCCTATTGAATTTTGATAATCCGGAAGTTAATCCAAAGTATTCCAAATGAATGAATGTTCCAAGTTAATGAATGTTCCGAATAAAAGATTGTTCTGAATGAAGTCACTAAAGTGTTGATATGCCACAAGAAACACAGTTTTAAATTCCAACTGTTATTAATCCTAGGTAAACTCCTGTGAATGTAGAATATTGTTAAGTTCCTTGAAGAATAGTACTTAGATCCAAAATGTACTATTTAGATAATAGAATTTCACCAGTTGATTTTACATATAATAATAATCTTCCTCAATAACCTTATGATTCTGATGTACTGCAAATATTCTGATGTACTGCAAAGAATGTCCATTCAGTGGCTATATTGGCATTATATAGTCTCTTACTGCGCAAAAGAGAATATAAAATTCTAATTCTACGACTTAGAATGAGTTCTGTCAACAACCTTCTTTAACCAATCAGAAACTAGGTCGCTCATGGTACTGCTTGTAGTGCCTTTGCACTACAATTAAAATACCTTATTTCAAATCAATAAGATTTTGATATAGGATTCAAGGTCATACATCTGCGCGCGCTAACACGTGGTTCACCAGTGTGGGTTAAGTTGACCGACATAATTATTGATTTTCTCAGGACATAGCATGACTCATGTAAACATGTTGATTTGTACTTTACTAATAGCGTATGCTATTGAACTAAGGAATAATAATACAATGATTATAAACCCAAATGAAAACTATTATAAAGATAATACATAATGCGATAACAACACTGACTTCTTAGATCTCAAGCAAAAAGCCTACCAAAGTTTTATCTCCAATTCCACATAAGACCGTATTTAGCCACAAATGAAAAGTCTTGATACTGTCAGGACTTTTAGCTTAATGTTGTATGAGGAAGGATAGTGTATTGATTTGTCTGAACATCACCCCCAGCTCTTGTTTACCAGGTTCACGTTTAATCCCGTATTATGTAAGAAACAAAGTTTTTTTCTACAAACGAAATATCCTGACACTATCAGAAATGTTATCATACCTGACGTAAGTGATATCAGCGATCTGTCATAGATTTTATTTTACTTGATAACCAAACATTTCTGCATCAATCAAATAATGAAATATACACAATATATCTGCTTTAAAAAATTACAAGTGATACAAATACGCAACCTCTCACATGTAGGCCATCCAGTTCAAGAAATGCTAAACTTGATTTCGTGACGAATCTCAGAAAATTATATCATATCTGCTTAACAAGTAACAAGTGACTTAACGTTTGAATGAACAAACAATTTTAATGTGAGATATTGATCTTAGGTATTAAAAGATAACTTTTGTTGTCGCCGATTCCTCGTGACACAACCATATAAAAAAGTTTATAGAATTGTACGTCACCTGAGCAAAAAAGTATAAAGCTTGATTTTTATGCAGTTAGCAGCAAGCTCAATAATATTTTGCAAACAAATAATCAGAAACAAGTCTTAAATGTGTTGTACTCACCAACTTAAATGCGAAATATTGCTTCAGATACTTTTATTTTAAGTCCTGTTGACGACTTGTGGCAGAGCCATTTAAGTTCTAAATTGCTGCGTAATAAAAAGATTCCAAAAAACAGTGTGTATATCAGGCTAATTATACAGTAGAAACCATTATATTGTTCATAATGCAAATGAAGAGAAATAGTGAAACTTTAACTCGGAAATAACGATAGCATTAGTGTTCTTTGTTTTGTTCAATAGAGTTTTCCATTTCGTCAATACAGTTTCGCTTTACACCATTATTATGCCGCATTGATCTTTACATTATTTTACGCTCTACTCAATGCGCAATCAAGACATTACAATTTGGTCTAGGAACTCGAATGTATCTTTGCATTATTGAAACCATTTTACTATGGTCTAGGAACTCAAGGGCATTTTTTTTCCAATTAATGGTCCAAAAGTATGTGCATATCAGAGATTTGGACTTTGAATTTAAGAGTGGATCATTTTGCCTTTCTATTTATTGTGCGTGGGTGAAAGTCCATGCAAACAAGATTCGACTATTTTAAAAGCTTTAAAGTGGGTCAGCTCTCTCAAATGACCACTACTACTTTTTTACAAACATCTTCATGATGGGATTCAATGTAATACAATTAATAATCTCATAAGGAGGATACATCAATCTTTCACCCTCAAGGAATGAACAGGGCATTGACAATACCTATCTGTGGGAACCCGAAGTATAGAAGGCTAATAGAATAGTCATAGCTCTGTTTACAACAGTTTGAAACAACCTGTCCCAAAAGGCTACAGTTTTCGCTACCACTTTATCTGTATAATTTTGTTCAGATAACAAAATCAATTAACCATAAATGTCAAAATGATGACTTATTATTCAATGAAAAGTAGATTATGACAGTTTAAACACAAGTAAATAGAAAAGAACTCAGACGGGATTCGAACTTGATACCTCTACTTAATGTTTTCATTCACTCTATTCACTGAGCAAATTTGAACATACCGTACAACGTGGAAAATTGGATATGTCATCGTAAAGCCTTATACGTCTCAACAGGAATTTTTAATTATTTTACAATAGTATTTTTACGTGTACAGCACAGCCAAGTACATCCGTGCCTTAGCAATAAGATAAAACTGTTTTAATGGTATATTCTTCAGAATATATATATATATATATATATATATATATATATATATATATATATATATATATATATATATATATATATATATATATATATATATATATATATATATATGGTAAATATGAATTTAAAGTCAAGAAATCCCTCTCCAAAGATGGAAATATAACAATATACATTGTATGATGCATGTTTTATATAAAATTAAAACTGCCTTCTTACTTTATTTTTCATTGATCGAAAATTCAGACACAATTGATGGAAAATATCCAAAAAGATGTGGTTTCGTCGAAAATAAAATCTGGTTTGAAAAACGAGTCTCTTTGGGACAAATGCCCGTGAAGTTGGACCTTGTTCTTTAAAAGCCGAGAAAAACCATCTACTTTTGAAAGAGATGGTAAGGAAATCGCGACGTTCTATCCATTACATTAGATGACTCTAGTTTATCAGTTATCGCCTGAGAAACTGATGTAAATTAACGCAAAATCAAACCAAATGAGAGGGACTGATGAAGAATGTATTTTCAAACAGACGCACAAACGAAGGTAACACTATATTCCCCTTCCACATTTGTTGTATAGCAACCCTAGTGTGAGGATCATGTAATATATTTAGTCAATAAAGCATTCAAAGTTTACAAATATAAAACATAACAGTATATAAAACGCTACATGCATTTCACTAAGAATGTATTGTCATAGTGAGATGCATGTCAGCCAAGTATCAAAACATATTTATTAATTATATATACATATATAAATATAACTATATATATAACTATATATATATATATATATATATATATATATATATATATATATAAATATATATATATATATATATATATATATAAATATATATGTATATATATATATATATGTATATATATATATATATATATATATATATATATATATATATATATATATATATATATATATATATATATATTGACACAAAAAGTGATAACGGCGCAAATTCAAAACGGTTTCCCAACGTTTCGAGCTAAACAAGCTCTTCATCAGGGGAATAAACAGCTTACATATACAAAACAGACACTAAACGCAAAATCTAAGATAAATTCTGGACTCCTACACATTAAAATCGCTAGGGGGAATTGACAACAAGAGATATACTAAAAAGTGTTGCCACAATAATAATAATAAACGAGCGGGTTATTGTGTATGTCACATAGAGAACTAACATGTTTTGACCTAATTCCAGGTTGTGAGCAAGGGACGGAAACACATCATGACGAAAAATCAACGCCATCTACAGGATTTGCAAAATAAATTATATCCCGGTAGAGTTATGCATGGAGGTTCTAAAGGAAATATGTAAAGAGAAATGTGTAGCGGGATACTGGACAATAATAATAATAATAATAATAATAATAATAATAATAATATTATTATTATTATTATTATTATTATTATTATTATTATTATTATTGTTGTTTTTCTTGTTGTTATTATTAATGACAATAAAATAATAAAAAAAATAGTGCATGTTATTATTTGGGTAAATATTATAGCAAAAAATTGCGTTCGGGTGAAAAACTGATGACTGGCTGTAACTTTGATAAGACTGCAACTGGAAGGTTGGATTTTTTCATGTAGTCCGAAATTCCCTTGAGTTTTCAATTATAATATGCCGTATCCCTGTATTATAATTTGCATTATTGACACGTTTTTATCCATGTTTTTATACTTGGCTGAGAGTGCCACACTGCTGATTGGATCTGCAAAGTACAAGGTTTGGTTTAATTGATTGTCACATAGTTTTATCGAATGAATAGGACGAAGTTATATTTCTGATAAATAACCAAGTGGGTAAAATAATGATTATCGTCGTCGTCATCCTCATCAGTACCATCCTCGTCATAATCATCACAATCAAATAGACATGAAATTTTAAGTTTCACTAATTAGGTACTGAATTACTAGTTACAGTTTTATTATTAAATAATTCCAAAACTTTATGTTTGGTGTTTAACGGAACATCAACATATGAAGGGTTGTATCGTGCAGAAGATCTTTGCCAAGGGGCAAATCGTGACGGCCGACTCTGCCTGCTCTGAGCAGGATTCGAACCTGCATCCTTATGATCTGGAGTTTTGCAGGCTAATAACTGTGGCACTGGGCTCCAACCGTGAGGGATGTATTTACCTGTTTCGAAACTTTTGAAACACACCTCCCTTCTATGCACCACTGCAAAAAAAAGAAGAAGGTTTTATGTATATTTGTCAGAAAAAAGCAATAATTAAGTTCTGTGCACCCATAGCCATCCACTTATTCTTCTTTTGATTCATTTGCAAGAAAGTACATGTAGCTGCCTAATTGCCTACATTTAAGTATAAATTATTGTACAACATTCTCAACGATTTTCTTATCAAACCTAAATATACATTATTATACCCAGTAAAAGATTTTATTACTTCTGGCATATCATATAGTGAAAAGTATCATCTGATTATTGAGCTTGTTACTACCTTGAAAGGTATCCATATTTCTGAACACAAAGAAAAAGACATTACCATATTGTCTCCACAACTGGTTCCTCTCGCTGCCCTGAAATCATCATAAATGGATTGACCCGTGTCTGGATCCGTACAATTCATGAAGAGACAAATATTTGAGTCCGCAGTCTTAAAGGAAAAAAAAAAGACGCATAGCACGAGTTGTATCAAGTAACTTAACTCACCAGACACGCCATTATATTTTGTTCAGGGAACAGCTTGTAAAGGCTGGTGGCACTTTGGGATATGAGAAATTGTTTCAGAGGTTTAGATGTTGAATTTGCGAATCTCAAGACATCACAACGCTAATTATTGTACTTTTCTATTTCTGTCCTTTTATCTACATTTTCGATGAAGTCTGTGCATCAATTACAAGTTCAAATGCACCGAGATTATCATACTTATATTACGCATTAACATGCACAAAAACATAAATCAAATATCAGCATGGGCTATCTTGCATTACTTTGCAGCAATAATTATATTCGAATGGAATGGCTGGAATAGTGTAAGTGTCGTTTCCAGATTCGGACGAAGTGCACGCATGGCAATATAGAATTGGCTGATTCTGGTGACTTGCGGGGCACAAATTCGTTTAAATTTGTAATCAAAACGCCGTTACTGCAACACAACAAGACTTGTTACTATAGCTTGTTGGAAGCGTGCTTAAATCATAAACTCATTTTAAATGACAGATTAACCCTATAAAACTCTTCACTCCGTAGTTGAGTTTACTAGCCAAAGACAGACGCACTTTCACATAATAAGTATTTGCATTGCCAATAATGATTTGTTTTCTTGTATGTATATATCTGTGTATCATAAAAACCTTCTCTGATCCATTCATTAGTCAGCTCTTTAAATATTTCAAATGTTTTTAAATGTTTCTGTTGCTTGAAGAATTATGTTTGGATCGAATGCCATAATGTATTACCTTTCTTGCTTGTTATCTACTTTGTTCGTCCTCAAATTTGTTCATGTCATGGAATTACTGTTTCAAAGCATGACCTAACCATTTTTTCCCTTTGGATGTTCTGACATTTTCACCACATTCGAATTTTCCTACCTAAGTGATTATACTTATCCGAGGATATCCATTTGACTTACGATATCGTATATGATTTTTATACATCATATCTAAGCAAGAAATAAAAACGTTTTTTAAGGAAATGCAGCCAAACATAACGCGAAACAAATAACGGAGGAAACGTTTAATTTGATTTTGAATGAGTTAGAAGTTACACAATTCTTTTAACAAATTGTGTAATATTCAGACCTTCATAAGGTGGATGTTTCCATAATCTAATGGTACTGAGTATATTTCGTTACCTCCCGTTATGCCATTCTACTTTACTTAGATCAGATGATGGAAAAAATGTGCGACAACATTTTATTTATTACATTGACATCTATGTATACACAATAATGACATATTCAAATTTAAGACACGACCTACAGATGGATGGAGAGACAGAAGAAAGGCAGAATTGATATATTCCAGTTAAGTAAGAACCAGTTAGTTTTACAATAAATTGAATATACAAGAGCTCTGGTCAAGCTAGATTGTTTTCTTGATAGAAAATCAACGTGATTCAACGAATCCTTTTTTTTGTAACAATTACATATCTCTTGCCTTAAAAAAGGCAGCTTGCTTCATACTATTAGCATATTTGAGGTATCATTTTTTTATGGGGGGGGGGGAGGGTGAGGGGGTTTATAGGGGAGCGGGGGCATGTGTGCAAGGAAATATGTTTCTTGAGTTCATTTTGACATGTGGCGTAGTTCTCCCCCTAAACAATGAAAGCTTTTTAAAATCGAAGATGTTATCCAGCCACCAACCCATACCATATACGTTCATTTTACATATTGCTTTCCACACAATATGAGCTGTGAATCATATACCTTGACTAGTCTTCTTTGTGATGAATGACTTGCCGTTGAAGTAAATTAATACGTTACTCACATAGAGGACAAAAGTTCAAAGATCGAGGTCGGATATACCTTTCAAAAGGAAAGGTGAATTATACCTACAGGAATCAACATTTTATTCCTAATACTTTTAACACAGGGCAGAATAATAATGCTGTATTCTCTTTTTCCATATTGTTCCGAGCTTCGCTATTACTTAGAAAAAATAATAATAAAAAGGAGTGACTTGGTTGAATATTTAATCATTTATAGGACCGTATGTTCCTTTTTATTTGTTGTATGTGTGTAAAATATGTCATCCATTGGATAGAAACTAATTAAATCCCTACAAAATGAATAGAAGAAAAATAAGTAATATACACTTTTCTGGAGGTTTATAATAATAATAATAATAATAATAATAATAATAATAATAACAATAAGGCCCCATATCATATAGGAGACAATCGTTCCCTACCCTTTCTGGCCCGAATAAGTCAAATCATTACATGACAAATATAGTTCCATAATTTCATGTAGTCGAATTGTTGCATGCAAAAGGAACAAATTGAGTGTTGTTATGTATGATGTTTATATAATATTAGAAATATTTAAGGATTTTATAAATGTTTCTTGACTTTAATATTTGCTTAAACCTTAATGTAAAGTATAATGTTGACATGTTTAGCTATTGTCCATGAATTAGGTTGTTTACTTAGTATTTGACTTCAAGGACGGCTTTGGTAAACAAGTTGTTGATTCAATTTGAGGTCAAGGTTGATTTTGCTTACAGATTAAACCAGAATTTCCTTTAGAGATATGTATTAAGAGTCACATACACCGTAATATTCTAGAACAGTCTGCCATGTGACCTATCTTTGTATATATCATATTTAGTGGACAGTTTTCAGTTTCGACCTTACCATCAGTCTTTTAAAGAGCCATTACAGTTGTGAAAAATCATTCCAAATTCAGAGAGAGGAATTATTAAAAATATTCATTGGATTATAAAAGTCCTCATAGACTTTTGGATTTGGGATTTTGAATTGATGATTCTGGAATTTATGTGAACTTATTCAAAGATATTCTGGAGTACATCATTTTTGACAACGAAAAAAAGGTCTCTTAAGAACTTAAGGTCTTTGCAATTTTTTAAAAAATCTTTATATTTGAACTTTGTTTTTAAGAATGCGTAAGTTTTGTTGTTTAATTGGCACTCTATAGCCACTAATGTGCTGACATACTGCAAAACCATCAACCAACTCACCCACTAAGCCATCCGTCCACCTACCTTCCTATCAACCTACGATTACAAGTCATAAAAGGACATAAAGCAATAAAAGTAGTGCTACGATAATGAGTTGATAAAACCAGATGTTTATGTTCATTTTGTATTTTAAGGAAATCATTGTTAGCAAAATCTTCTTGAGAGGTTATTATTAGATATTCGTGAAGAATTTATCCGTCAGGCACAGGTACAAATCCTTACTACAAGTGGTTAACAACTGGTCTCTGTGTTATAAGTCTGTCAGACCCTCACACGTTTGTTCGACCTTACCACATTCGACCTATCGTTGTAAATACTCTCCGGTCCTACTGACGAACTGGGTGAAGGTTTCTCCTTTCTCGGGTTTACTAAATTTAAATTTCTTCCGAAACTTTTGCTCAGTTAGCTCATATCTTTTTAGGAGTGCCTCTCTTAAAGCGTCATAATCTAACGTGTCGTTCGCGGGGAGACGCGAATATACATCTAGCGCTTTACACTTTAGCAACGCCCTCAGATGGAACGACCAGTCATCCTATCTCCACTTCTGGATAGTGGCATATCGTTCTAATCGATTTAAATAACTATCCATATTATCTTTATCGCTATCAAACGGGGGTAACTTGGGGCCTCTTTATTTGCTCGAGTTAGAGCCTCGTTCCCCGTCTTTCTTCGCCTTTGGTAATTCAATGTTCTTTTTGTGCTACCTCTCCATATTTCTGTCTTCTAACCCTATTGTTTCTAGCTTTCCTTCCATCTCCTCTCTCTAACTTTTCCCTTTGTGTTTCCCTTTCTCATCCTATTCTTTTCTTCTCAGCCGGCGTTTCTAATTCTAGCTTTTCATTCTCTGATTCCACCTTCTCCTTCTCAAATTCTCAAATTCTATTTACTCCTTCTCAAATGTTATCTTTCTTTTCTCAAATTCCCGTCTTTCCCGTTTCTGCCTGGCGCTCTATCTCTAAATTTCCCCTTTCTATATCCCTCTCTTGTAATCTCTGTTCCCTCTCCCGAGCTTGCTCATCCTCAACAAATTGCCTAAGGGACTCTCCCTCATAAAGAAACTGTTTTCCCATCTCCACAAGATCTTAATATGACGACATGAATAATACTGTTGATAGGAGCACCAATCCCAAGTGCACTACCATGTAAAACGTACAATTCTGAGAATTACACCATATCTTCCTTCTCAGAGGACAATAAAACAAGAGCAATATGTATATATGTATATATGATGAACAAAGGGAGCTGTGAATAATGTAAGCAAGATATTTACTCACCCTATATGCGTTATCCAATGTCAAGAACGTCACAATCCGAAACAGATAAGTAAAAATCAGTACTCGAGTCAAGACCCATGTGAACCAATGTCAGCGCTCTGCCTAATCTGATCCCACTTCTGACACCAGTGTAATAGGATAAAACAGAGTAGGATTGAATCTAGCGAAAACATTTAACACAAATTACGGGAATGAGATCTTTATTTATAATGCAAATGAATGATGAATGAAACTTACGCCCTACCAATGCGCACAAAGTTCAACATTGGATATAACAAAATGAAATCGTTCCTAAATGGATACGACCAAAGCATATAACTTCAACAAATAATCACAGATGATCTTGTATATTAAGGGATATGATCAATGTATGGAACTTATCAACATATATGACTGATTATTGGATCTATAAACATACATCATCAATGTATGGAACTTATCAAGCGATATGATTGACATATGGAATTATTAACAAATATGATTGATATTTGGAATTATCAACAAATATGATTCATGTACGGAATTATCAACAAATATGATTCATCAAATATTGTTCATCAAGAAATATGATGCATGTATGTTTAATTATCATACATATTGTGACGCTTATTTTTAGGTTAAAACCTAATATATATAGCATCAACACATATGATGGTATTGATCTCCTGGCATCCAGGTGATTATTACTAGATTCCGACTAACAGCTCCCAATAAATGGTGAATGAATGGCCTCGCGTGATCCGCTCCTCCCAGCCTGCAGAAGGATCCCTCGAGAACCTTTTTATCCCGCAGACCGATTGGTCCAGATTCTTTGGCCCCTCACAAACCCGTATCGCTCCTCGAAATAACGTAAACATTAACGCAGTATTCGGATTACACAAAATCCCCAGAGTTCGACGACTCCCCGTAACAGCTCTACCGCTGAAGATTGCTTCCGTAAAATAGACAGCTTTCTGACAAGACTCATATGTATTGTGACGATACAGAGATATATTTGGGCTATAAGTACCGTAGTCATGGTCAGATCTACGGTCAGAGAACTCGAGGTAAAACAGGTTTGGCACTTTGTGCGTGCATCAGAGAGTGAACATAAATCTGTATTTTTAAATCGCCATGGTCGAAAATAATACACGCCCGGGCAACCCTATACGCAACAACGAAACCCATTGTACATTTTCGTTCATATATAATGCGTAGGCATTTTCGTACACACAATTCTGTAACAACGTAAGCAGGCTACTAATTTATGCACATAAGAAACTATTTAGTAACAATCTTACAAGCTACTAAATAAATATATAACGTTTAGGTAAGATTTGGACAAATTTGTATTGAAGAGACTGTCATTCTTGCAACAATGCATTATAAAATAAATGTGCAACAATGCTAAGCTTTATTTAAGAACATCGGAAAAGCTTCTCATGTAGATTAAGCATGCACCTTTCTTTCAATTAACCACAGTTAATATTTTAAGTATTAAAAATATATTTGCGAATGAATATTATATTCACAGTTCACTTCTCCTTCAGACTCTCTCACTGTTCCACTTTTTGTCTGGTGTTATAAATCGTTTCTCTGATTTGTCGGACCCTCGTATGAGCCCTGTTGTTTGTTTGTCTATGCTGATTGGTGACCTTGTTTAGCTAATTCATGACTTCAGAACATCAGCCCAATGATCATTGCATGAGGTATATTTAGTGTGTTAAAATTAAGAACTTAGAATCAAACAACAACCCAGGCGACACTAACGAATGCCCATAAAGCTTTGATATTCGCTATCAGTTTGGTAGCGATATGGTCACTTATGAAAATGTTGATACTAAGTCACTGCACAAAAGTGTGCAGGCAATAGTTGTCAGAAACGTTGAGTTTCTCATTGACACCAGCAACCTGTCATACAATGTTCGGAGGTAATTCATTTTTATAATGTAAATACACAAACAACGTCAGAAAGATTTGGACAGTTATTAGTGTGTTGTTAGTTGCCTTTTTGAACAAATATACGCTAATTATCATCGCTTATCCTCCAACTCTGTGTCTTAAAATCATATTTCCTCAAATGCCAACGCAGCTGGATTAAAAATGCTTTTTGAAGATTCATATCACGTAGTATTTTGTTATTAAAGTCCACTTCGATTGAGAGTCTTTTGACTTGTCTGAAAAAGGTGTATTCTGTCTTGTTAACTAATAACATAAAAAGACAGACATTTTCTTATTTTGAAAAGTATTTTGCACTAGCTAGTCGTCCAGTGCGCTTTTTATTAAAACAATCACAATTATTTTACCACTCCAGCCAGTACATTACACTGCAATGTACATCGTGTTATGTCCCGATATGACCTCATATTCCACTATGTCCGCATACAGTCATCAGTTTCATTATGTCTGCAACCTTTTGGTCTGTTATGTCCACGCATCCCATTATGTCTGCAACGCTTCGTTCCGATATGTCTGCGCGTTCAGGTACGTCGTTACGTTTCGTTCCGATATGAAGGCCGTTTATTTATGTCCGCAACGTTTCTTCTTGTGTTCCGTTATGTCCTCATCTTATCGTTTCGATATGTGAGCAATTGTTTATTAAGATTTATCCGCAAGTTTCTTTATCTCTGCATGTTCTCAATAGTTGTGGTGGTTAGATAACGAAGTTTTTGTCTGCATCGCATAGTTAACATGGGTGTGCTGCGAGTGAATATTTGAAATTGCATGTTTGCAAGTTAGAGTGTTTTTCATTATATCATACTCCTATACCTTAGTTTGTAAAGATACGTTTTTGTAAGAGTCAGGAGATTACCTTTACCTCCTATATTTTGATTTGTAAGTGTGGGTGCTTGACTGTAAGTAAGCGTGTTTGTCACAGTGTCATACCCTTGCCTCCTATACATTAGTTTGTAAGTGTGGGGTGTTATATTGTAAGACTGTTTGATTGTCTGCAAATATGCATTCCTTGTTTTGTCAAAGTTAATACGATGGTTGTTGTCGCGTTTATAAATCGAGAAGCATGACAGAAAAATGTGTTTGTGCAAGACATACAATGAACTTGCATATCAGTCTAGTACCTGCCTGTAAAAGTGCATTACATGTTTGCATAAACTATAACAGTATTAATGTCGCTACTGTCACATTCCTTAAATAGCACAGCTGAGCGGTCGCTTTCTCCATAACTCGGTCAAATAGCAGAACAATTGAATGTATTGGCAGTACAACACACAAGGAACTTGAATATCTCTCTAGTGTTTATCTCTAAGAGATCATTCCTTGTTTTGAGAACATATCGAATAACATGCGATATTTAGCATAGATCAAAGAAACTTTACGCTAATATATATATATATATATATATATATATATATATATATATATTTATATATATCATATATACACACACACACACACACACACACACACACACACACATATATATATATATATATATATATATATATATATATATATTACCATTGTTACGCATAGGGAAAGCTGGCAAACTAGGATAATTATTATAACAGAGCTTTTGACAAAACCAATTAGATTCAAAAACTCATTGCAATGTCTTACTGGCATTTTGTTCAAGAGACTTTTATTCTATGCAAATCATGACTGAAGTATCTTTGTGGTAACGTTAAGTACCTACATTTAAACATTTTCTGTCTGTGTCTGCTCTTATTACAACCGGAAAGCAGACTCAAATCATTGGACATTTTATCACCAAACAAACTAGCAAGCACAAATCCTTCTTTCAAAACATGTGTTGATTTAAAAAACAAAGGATTATATTCACGGAAGCTAAAACGCAATCGATGAATATCGTCCTCACTAAGTGCGATCAAAACCCTATTGGTTAAGGTACATAATACAAAGAGTGTAACATGCTGATAATTTTCGGACATTTTAAACGCCAGTGAGACAATTAATCGAGAGAATAGATAATGAATCACACATACACACACACAGGAGAGCGCGCGCGCACTCACGCAGGCACAATTCATTATTTATGTGTATGTCCGTGTCTTCATCCTGTTAAGTCTCCATAGTCCCCAACTATATTTTCTTATGGAATAATACAAAATAGACATACAAGATAGAAAACTAATAAAAATGCATAGACGTTCACTTATTTCTCCCTCCTAGACATACAATTCTCTTAAGTGTGGGGTGTTAGATTGTAAGAATGTGTGATAGTTATCCTATCATACCCCTTCTCCCTCTTTTGTTGGTGCTAATGACGCGATATGTTTGTTTCCCTTGGGCTAGAGATGTCGCCCAAAACTAGTATTTTAAAAGCAATGTGGTTACAAGAGTAAAATACTTTCTAAATAGTAATGATGCTTTTGATTTGTTAAAATGAGACAAACTCATTGATATTGAATATCTTTCACTGATATATCATATTGTAGTTGTGTTAAACTTTTCCATTACTTTGATGCTTTATATGTTTGGTATTGAGCAAAATATTTGTATGTGATCAGTTTACTATAGCTATTTAAACATATGTTCTGTCATTCAGCTTCTTAGGGAATGATATCTTAAACGCTTATATTCATATGCTTCATTCTCACTTCGAAAAAAGCTGAAAAGTTTTAAATTATGTGGTATGCTGTGTATTCGTATAATGAAGTGGAATAAAATGCGTTGTTGCTGGTACAGATACTATTTTCCTTATAGATTCACGCCAAACACCATCTCGCGTATTGATCGATAGATACATGGCGCGCTCTAATTAATTAAGCAAGACGCTCCACATTTGACCGAACCAGAAAAAGACGCGCTAGGGTTGAAAACATTACCAAATTATTTTTGCCTTTCTTTCACCCTATATAAATGATTTTTTTTTGCAAGTCTTGCCATCCAACATCATCGAGTCAAGATGAGCTTGGAATAAATAATACAAACGTGTTGATTCATTTGGAGTGGGTAGGCGGCCTCGTACGCTGGGTCAGGGATACACTTGGTGGGTGAAGAGGGTGAAGAAGACTAATACAGAGAGTTGAGGTGCAGTTTAAATAAACTCAGGACATTATCTCTGTACTATTAGAAGAAGACAGACGAAGGGAAGGAAATGTAAAAAGAGAATACAAGAGAGACACCCTCAAAGAATGGTGTCAGTAGTAACGAAGACGGAGGGCGGAGTGAGAAAAGGAGTAGAGGAAGAGTGAAGAATAAGAAGATGCTCTGCAGCAGTAGCATGAATGGCAGCAGCAACAACAACAACAGGAGGACTGCAGATGCCCTCACCACTATACAATCGCCTTTCTCAGGACCATCCCAGCGGCCTTTTTCATTGTCACCCATTATTCCAGAAAATGGATACTAGTCATTTCTTGTTTCGATGTTTGTGTTTCTCTATGAGTAATTGTGTGAATGTACCTGCATTAAAAAATTATTTTACAAGTTAGTTAGTAAATAAGTGTGTTTGGTTGTAAGAGTGTCTGTTAACCATTATACCATACTCCATACCCAATCCCTGGATTGTAATGTTAAGGCGCTGGATTGAAAGTATAAGTATATCTTACCCGTCTTTGTGCCACCTAAACATTGGTTTATGCAGAAGGTGAGTGTTTGCCTTTAAGGATGTATGTTGGTTTGTAGAAGTGAGTGATTGTCAGTAATAAGGTGTATATTTGTCTGTCTCTCCATCTTGTTTAAATTCTCATAGAGGGCCATTCCGATACATAGAGGTCTATAATGTCATCTATAATGTTAAAATTCACATAGAGGGCCATTCCGACACAAACGTAGTGTTAACTTCCCAGAACAGTCATACGGTCCAAAACGTATTATTAATTCCCATAACCACCATACCGGACTAAAAGCAACGCTAAATTCCAAACCGCCATACTGACCCAAACGTAATGATAAATTCCCATAATAGCCATACAAACCCAAAGGTAATGTTAAATTGCCAGAATCGTCATTCCATCTTAAGCGTATTATTAAACTACCATACCGGCCTAACGTAATGTTAAATTCCCATAACCGCTATACGGAACCAAACATAATGTTAAACACCGACAAACGCCATACCGACCCAAACGTAGTGTTAAATTCCCTGAATGGTCATACCGTCCAAAACGTACTAATAAATTCCCATAATCGCTAAACCTGCTCAAACGTAATGTTAAATTCCCACAGAGAGAGATTCTTAAAACAGCATAAAGATAAAATAATTTTCTCTATGCATGGGTATATTTCAAAATTCTTTTGTTTCTCCAGATTGTTCTTAAAGAACATTGTGCTCGTATCATATATAGGTATCTAATCTACTACCGCGGTGCGTCCGTGGGCAAGATACTTTACATTGTAAAAAGGTTTGTTGTTTTTGTTTACGGATTTATTTCCGTTACAAACGCACACATGCTGGACTAAAATCCATGTATAAAATGCATATCATTAATATTTACATGGTTCTATAAGAAGGAATGGGTAAATATATGTGCTAAAGTATATAATATGACTGGTTTAACTGAACCTGGAAAAACATAACATATTTTGAGTTAAATTTTACTCACAAATTTCACATAAGCCCCACTGTAGACCTTTTATTTCCTATTGCATGTCCTCTGCGTATGATACAAATGTACATGTTAGGTGAAAATAATTACATTCCTAAAATGTATGAGAAGTGATATATGAATATAAGCACGAAACTACTTTATATCATTGATTCAACCATATTTGTATCAGGGACATTTCAATTTCAAGTTTACAAAAAAAAAAACAAAAAAAAAAAAAAAAAAAAAAAACGGGGTCACTTAACAATATATAAATGCTTCAGGTGAATATACATATATGTGTGAAACTATACCATATTATCAATTTGACATTATTTGAACAAGATTACATACCTAATAAGTTCAATTTTACTAAATAAATACAACATTAGGACCACTGTTGAATTTTATTTTCAATTTCAACACGTGATCTTGACAAAGATCTATATATATGTATGTGTCATTAGTTTTCAAAAAGTTTGCTGGCATATATAAATATATGTGTGAAACTTCACTATATAATTGACTTGTCCATATCTGCAATAGAAAAGACACCGTTTTAGTTCAATTTTATATAGCAAAGAAACATTGGGGCCACTTAAAAACATTATTTCCTTTATGGTATATCTATATTTGAAACAATCTACATTTTATGTGTGTATATTGGAGTTTTGATTAGGTGTGCAGAAATGCGATGGGGGATATATACAACGCTTCTGTGACTGTCATAGTTCTGTTCATATTTAGATAAAATACACACTTTAAGCTCTGTCTCGCTCAGTAAAGAAAACAACAGGGAAATTTTTTGAGAGCATTTTCGCTACTACAAAAATAGATTAGCTTAATAATAAGTTAAATTTTGAGTGAATTTACCCATTTTTACAAAGGTTTTATATGAAGGCATGCGGAGACATTGGTAAAAGCAAAATAAATTATCTTTCCAGTATTTAAACTAGTTATATTTTGATAGCAATTTTACTTAGTGGATAAACATTTGTGAAAGTCAAAAGCAACTATTTACTACTCAAAATCGTTAATGTTTAACAAAAATATTACTCTCCTGTATAAATACTGAAGTATGAATATTTTTATGCAAAAGCAACGAAGACCCGTAAATGTTTGAAACCAAACAATTAAATTCAGTGTAAGTGTGCAAAGGTAGATTACAGAATAAAATTGCATTAGTCGTTGAGGAATTTACACAAATAAATTATAAACTCGAATGTGAACATCTCATAGTAAAATGATTTGAAAATCCATGTTATCACTGAATAGAATAGGGACAAAAGCAAAGTTTGGAAAATTGCAACAAGTTTTTTGAGGAGTGACTTGCTTCTGTCTGACGTCAACACAATGTCTGAAAATACCCCAAAACACTTTTTGCTTTTCATTCTTTATCTTTTGTTAATCTGTTATCTTTCGTTAATCACCTTAGCTGGATTTCTCAACTTTTTGCCACATAAACTATAATGTAAGACCATACGAAAACACGTTTACACCCGACAGCACACACACAAAATAACAACATTTCTTGTTTAATAAAGTAGGCATTGATGATCATTCATACCTCTCAAACCAGGTCTCGTTAAGCAGATACATTCAATCAAAATGTGATTTAACTTACTTTTTAAGCTACATTGTTTACATTACACGAAATTTACTTCAACTGAAAACTTCCGCAACAACTAGACACAATGACGAACTGACGTTCCCGTATAGTCTCGGGAAGTCTCAATGACGGCGATATTTCGTGACAGTTTGCTATTATTATAAAAAGAGTTTCCTATCTCAGGTATCATAAGTCTCTATCTTGACTAATTGTTATGTATGTATGAATGCATAAATGTATGTATATATGTATGTATGTATAGATGGATGGATGGATCTATGTCACGCTAGGTAGGTAGAAGCACGTGGGTTTAGCCCTTTTTCTTTTTCCAATGCAACACAAACTTTCTTTACTTACGGTTTTATACAAAAACCGTTGTAAAAATATTTCATATTTTTACATAGGTCTTAGAATAAGCGAAAGCAAGTTTGGGTGCCTCATTGGCCATACATACTAGTATTTGACAAATAAATGGAAATGCATCGGTTATCATACAACTTTTATTAATATTATTTTCATGCTTCGATACTCTTCCTTATTTTATTGTTGTTTTCTTACTGACTTACTTGAAATTTTCCACTGAATAGCCCAAACATGAAACTCCAGTATATTTTATAATCAATACACATTGCCCTATTTTTTTGAACCCCAATTAATTATTGACTATATATCTTAATATGACTAGTTGATTGCGAACTATAATGTAAGCGCTTCTCATAACCTTCAGTTCCTTCTTTTGTTTATCCTTTTGTGACACATGTTTATACCTATAAAGTATTCCTTATCATGTATCTACCTAGCTTATTAATCACTTACTATGTACCCTCATACTTACTTTACTAACTTACCGACTCAGTTCATCTTTTTTCAAAACAGCATCCACTATGGAGGAGAAAGAACAAGAAATTATGCGACAACACTGGACCTATCTTACAAGAAATATGTATATTTGTTCGAGACTGCTAGACTTTATTTTTGAAAAGAACGGAATAAGCGATTCGGATTATGACATGCTTAGAAAAGAAAAAGATATGGAGGAAAAGATTAGATGTCTCCTGCGTTGCTTAATGAGGAAAAACAATGGTCTAAAAATCCTTATAGAAAGTCTACTGCAAACAGAACACGGTGGTGACATTGCGAAAAAGCTAAATGAATCTTGTAAAACAAGAACAGGAAAGGTATACTAGGTGTCTATCTATCTCGTTACGTATATTTTCGAGTAAATATTCTGCAAAAACTGGTTCTTAATATCAGATTGGATTTTACCAGCAGCAAAGTTTGATGTAATTTATCTCCTTTCTACTTCATTACTGTAACCAATTTTGTCAACATGTGGCATGAAACGAAACGCTGTTCTCAATATGATCTTGATGATAATGGTGATGATTATAACCATCGTTTATGCTGTTGTTGCTGCTGCTGTTCTTGTTTATAAATTATAATGCAAGCCGCGATGTTTCCTTATATTGTCAATAAATGATATTTGCAGGGAGGATTCATTCACAAAATAAATCTCCTCTTCCCACTCCCGTAAAGTTACTATGAAGTAAAAGATTAAAATAAGATATCATAACTCATAATTTTCTACTTCGATTTGATTACAGGTCAGCCCTTCTCAATAGGTGACGCTTAGCCTAATGATCCTTAAAAAATCGAAAGAGATTTCTGGATATGACAACAGTAATGGCGACAATAGACGCATCTTCGACAGCGTAGGAGCGACACCAGAGAAAGCATGTATCGTGAGAATTTATCGAGAGAATGACTTCACAAAGATCCTTCTTGGCAGTGCATGTAGATTTGAAAACTTAGTCAGAAAAGGAGATGCCTACATGGGAACAAAAGACTGCAAACTATATTTCACAAAAACGTTCGAAATTACCGAGTCTGTTAAAGAAAATGCACCTATGTTACCAGAAGATGTTTTGAAAAATGGCGTAGAGAGAAATCTCTTAGATGCGCTGAATTCTTATATTACCTTGAGTTGAGTAAAGGGAAAAGTGGTGCAAGCTAGTTAAGTACATGATCATGTATATATTGTCATGGGTAGTTGTGAATTCCATAAATTCTACAAATCACTTCCTCATCGTGAATATATATATATATATATATATATATATATATATATATATATATATATATATATATATATATATATATATATATATATATATGATATCTACGTTTTTTTAGTAGATATAAGGTAATATTTCAAGAGTTAAGTGGAAACATTGCATTGTCACGAGTGACGAATACAAAATGTTAACACTTCACGATTTGCATGGAATTGTTTCTCCATTCAGTGTCAATGCAATTAACGGCTGCATTGCTATATCAATAAAAAGAAATTTCGACATTTTACAATAATTTTATGACAGCGACTTTTTAAAAATTTAGATTGTACATATAATGCTTCAAATTGTGTATTTTGTCAAATTAATACATTTCTTGCGCGGATTGATGCAGTGAACATTGCTGGTGTATGGATATAATAACAACATGACAGAACGCTCAAACAGGCTTCAGAGCGTAACATCATTAAATAACATATTTTAATGATTGTGAGTTTACTTGTAAGGATTTTGGCTGCTATTTTTATTTCTCCATTCAAACGTGAACTTTGTGTGTTGGCAGGCTTTCAGTCTATTTCGTTAAGATACGCTGCACCCTAATTTCGATTGCCAGTTATTTTCGGTTTGCAGTAGACACTAACCAATGCCTGATTTCTCCATCGTTTTTCGACATGATTATGATTGTGTTGACAGTTAAAATCGCTACTTAAACAATGTTATTACTATATATAATCAAGGTTTTTTCTTAACAATGTGTACCATTTGGCGTTGAGTGTAACAGGTATACGATACTGTATGGGTGTCACAGAATACTGAATAGCAACAGGTTATGTACGTTCAGTCACTGGCAATTTGTATAATTCATGTGGAAAACTAATTATAAAAAAGTTAATACCTGAAGCCTCCTTTTTTCGTTTGGGGTTCATTTTTATGTATTCTTGACGGCACATTTTTATTGATTACAAAAATGTATACAGTCTTGACAAATTTTAAGATCTATTCATCCTGATGGGTAGAGAGAGAGAGAGAGAGAGAGAGAGAGAGAGAGAGAGAGAGAGAGACAGAGAGAGAAGGAAAAGCTTAAGAAAAATAAAATAGGCCTTAATATAGAAATCTAGGTCTGAAGAATATTTATAAGGGCACATATACTTCCTAAATGGAAAGAGAAAGTAGTTCCAAAAGTGGCATCGCTGTGGCGATAGAAGTGGTATCGACACTGTGACGATATCATTTCTCTCCCACTTATATATTTCAGTATCTCATTATGTATATATATATATATATATATATATATATATATATATATATATATATATATATCTATATATATATACATACATATATATATATATATATATATATATATATATATATATAACGTTCCTTCAAAAAATATGACGTCATGGTAGAAAATGGACATAATATAGTTTTAACGTTATAATTGTGTTTCATAATGAACTGAAAGCATTTTATTTATATTAATATGGTATTTGGATGAAGTAAGTTGCAATATATTCAAGAAAACTTACCTTTTTAATGCACAGAATCTCAAAGTGTCAATCTTGTGTCCGAAGGGACATTTTCTTGAGTCTTGCCGCATGCACACACACACACACACACACACACACACACACATATATATATATATATATATATATATATATATATATATATAACGTAACAAAAAGAAAGTGAAACCAACAATGTGTATAAAAATCAATAAACAATTTATTTCCAAATAATAAATGTGAAAATCAAAGACACTTACAGTAACGTGTGTTAACATCCAAATAATCCAATAAATTCACTGGTCTACAGTCAAAATACTTCCGCAATAAATGTTGTCAAACTCTACTAATTCTGGGTCACTGAGAACGAAAATGATGCTTAAAATTGTTGATTGGCTCTAGTTTTAAAGATATTATACTGGGTCAGTATATACGACCCTTGACTTGGGAATGGTGGAGGATAAGTGAGTTATAAAGGGAAGAGATCTAAATTTAAACCAGAAATGACTAAAATACATCTTTGACTGGATCTATGAATAAATCTCTGACTGGTTTTGGACAGTACTTGCTTTTTAGACACAACAATGAATGATGCAATCTGAAGCTGGTATTGCGTCATACATGATATGAATTGCATCATGTTATTCCTAGAAGTGATGGATGATGCAATCATAACTAAGCTTACATAACTCTGCTGAAGGAATTGACCTATATCAGCTTTACAAATCATACAGTGTCGTGCTCTCTTATTTGTCAGTGTTTGATTTTGCAAAGGGACACATTTCTGTTTAGCCAAAGTGAGCAGTGATGCCTCGTACTGGTGTGAACAATGCAGATAACTTCTGCTATGTTTGTGGTGAAGTGACTTTTGCATCACAAAAGCGCAGTATAACCACTGCAGTGAGCGATGAGCACGGCGAGCGATTTCACCAGGACATTGCGACAATGGATAAACGCTATCAGGGCAAATAGAGCCCATCAATGCTTGCAGAGTATTGCTGGATATGATCCATTTAATGAATACCAGAGACAAGCCAAGAAGCGCCGAGTAGACACTGAATAAGGACTAAACTATGTACTTATATATACATAATAGTTTTTTGACCTTTGTTTCAATATATTTTTTATTTATATAACCCTTTTGCTGTTTTTTAAAGTGTTACATAAACAGGACAGGTGAAATATTATCATGTAAAGCAACCATAAAGACATGAAAAAACCTAGGTTTACTATTTATGATTAAAACTCTACTATGTACACAATATGCATAGACGTAAAATGTAAAAACTTAAATATCTTGGAAACAGTAGCCAATCAGTTGTTTTAATTGTCATATTTGAATTCAGCACATCAAAATCCCTAATAAATAGCACATTTTATCTCTGAAGCAGACGACTTCGAAAAAATTGTAGACCAGTGTTATTAGTGTATTAATCACATATAGAAATTATAAAATGTTCCGAATGAATGAATGTTCCGAACGAATGTTACAAATGAAAGATTGTTCCGAATGAATGAATCTACGTAATGAACGAATGTTCCGAATGAAAGATTGCATTGTTCCGAATGAATGGATCTGGAAAGTCCTGATGTACCAACGATAAAGTAATACAGACCATCTTTGAGAATGTTTACAGGCATCCAAAAGTCCTAAATACAACTCCAAACGTTAGTGAGTACTCCATGGTAACTTCGATGAATGTTCCAATAAATAATTACTTTCGAATTATTTATACAGCAATACAGCATTACGGCATCACAGAACTACAAGATTTCAGCACGGCTATTATTTCAAACATCTGATGATTCCAAAAGCTGATCGTAAAATCATGTTTTCAACACAGGATTTTAAATTGGAATGCGTAAAATTCGTATATTAAGGTCTTAAATACTCTTTGCAAAAGACCTATTTCACAACAGGAAACGTGTCATATTACGACCCAGAATGCAATACTAAATGCGTCGATTTAATGCAAAAGTACTCTTAGAGTGGTAAACAGCTCTGACATTGAACTAAAATGTTGTCAACATTTTGTTTATTTGACTAAAGTACAACTTAACCTAACTTAAGTATGACTCACTATTTGCCACAATTTTAAAGTACAGTTATAGAACAAAAGTTTAGGCACATAATAAATTCCATATACATAATATATATATATATATATATATATATATATATATATATATATATATATATATATATATATATATATATATATATATATATATATATATATCCATTCATTTAACTTGGAGCCCACCTCACAAATATGTTCAATCATTGTCACTCATGAAACATAATATTATTCACTCTGATTTATTGACTTAAGCTACCATTCTCACTTTCAAAATACGTTAAGTTGGATATTGCGGCATATGATCGTGCCCAGAAGAAGGTAATATCTTACCTCTTGACCTCATCTGAAATATTGTGATATTTGACTAATTTTCCATACTAAGGAAAAGTCATTTAGGACATTGCTTTTAAGGCCTGACCAATTATGAATAAAAAATTAAAAGTGTCAACAAATAACATTGACCAATGTTAGTTTTGACTTATACCAATGTTAGTTTTGTTCTGCAGAACTTATTATATCTGATGAACCAATCACATATTCCAATGGGCAAATTATAAACCTGGACTGATTTTCCTTTCTTTTTAGAACACATTCATGAAATAAAAATTGAGTGCCACACTACCTAGGCCTCTGTAAGTGTCATAAATATGAATAGAGATCCTCAATTATATAAAGTTTGACGCATTATCACTATTGTCGGTCCCTTTGTCTATTATATTACCCTCCTCTCTCTTCTGATACTGTTCTCTTTGCCCTTTTCGGACTTTCCATTGTTTCGTAACTTGATGACATATGACCAATATCTTAGATATATATCGACTTTTATAATTATGTCTATAGAAATTTTAAACAATTGTAAGATATACGTTTATTTATTAAGAAGAAAGGACAGAATAACCACAAGAAATTGTACGTTTCTCAATTAACGTCTGAATGATTTCGCAATGTATATTTCGTTCAGTTTCCTCGTCATATACTTTTCTTCAGCTCCTTTAGTACAATTTTACACCCATTGTTGTAGACATAAACATTATATACATATATATTGGTGATGTATCACGCTGTTAAGATTTAAATGCATTATAAAGAAACGAGAGAGCCGAAGATTTTAAAAATTTTAAGAGGGTTCCCAAATTAATTTGATGATCATATATATATATATATATATATATATATATATATATATATATATATATATATGCGCAGTATTGTCTTCCTATTGCATGTGAGCAGAAAAAGAAAGTGTTAATGAATGTAAACTCAAAACTGGTTAATATAAATTTACAAGATTTTTAGATAGTGAACTGTGTACTGAGAAATGCGATTTATATGGTTCATTTTCTAACAGTTGTGCAGGTAAATGATCCCCGTCGTTGCAATCTGTAATCAGTATAAGTCATCAGTCCTTCCGAGGTTATCTCCCACACCCCGGAGTGTGCCAATGGTTATCTGTTAACGAGCATATTGCAGTAGTAGGTTGGAGTATAAATAGTTGCAGCATTTATAATATCGTGATTGCTAACTATTCCACAGGCTTCACCACTGGACGTCGTAAAGGATGGCTTATTCAGTTTGAGATCACTGAATCTTAAAGATAAGAATGGGACAACGAAACTGGCACTTTTCCAGGAGAACTCAAAAATGAATGTCAAGGTCAATGATATAATTGAGGCCACCAATGTTTACAGCAATGAGTACGAAGGATCTGTGTCTCTTTCAGCTTCAAGAAAAGCAAATGCAGGGTATGTAATTTGGGAAGACATTTAAGGACGTATTACATTATCGAACTGAGTGTTTCAGGAAGTACAGTAATTACTTTAGACACTACTACAATAAAAGAAGAATAAACTATTTGCTTTGTTCGTCGATTAAACTTTGAAAAGATACGTTTTATTCATATAAAGGTAAAGTATCTGTTAGGTAAATTTAGCCGTTTGTAAAGTATCGCAAGCACTTCTGAATGTACGAAATTAATGTATGACAATGACCGGTTTTCTGTAATTTTTGTCTAGCATGCACCAATAATCTGGAAAATAATCTAATACAAGAAGAATCAGTTGATTGCTTTGAGTGAGAGGTAAAGTCAGGTCGTCCGTTGACAAATGTTTGCAGCAAAATCACTCGCTTGAGATTTATCTCACATTGGTCAAAGTCATCTGTTATCTTTGGTGGCCGGTTATTGGATAAAGTCAAGATCCAGTTTTCCTGACATGAAATAAGTTCACGATGGATACCTTACAACCAGTGAAGTATGCATACAATTTCATCACGATCAAAGATACATTGTATTTGAATCAAAACAATGCAAGACACGATGACAATTTAAATAAGGAAGTTTTACATAAATGTATTGAACATTGTTTCCGTGCCAAACTGAATTCGGAATAAATTAATAACTAAAAGGAAATTATTGAAGGAGTCGTTTTAGTAAGATAGAATAAATTTGTCATTGCGAACACGATGGAAATAAAGGTAAGAACGAAAACTTGATAATTCATATTTTTGTACCAGAATGCAAAACAGCTTTCATATATTTTTTTCACGAAATGATTTTATAGAAGAAATAAGACAGAACTTTAAACTGGGATGTTAGACCTTCTTGGAAAATACTTGGAATAAGATTTAGAGCCAAGGTCGAAGACCAGACTTTGTATTTTGTTAATTATGATTTAAGAATTTTTCAAACCTATTTACCAATTGTGAATATATATATATATATATATATATATATATATATATATATATATATATATATATATATATATATATATATATATATATATTGATAGACATATGCATACGTACATATATACATAGTTGTTGCTTCTACATACAGACCCAGAGGCAATAATGCACATCAGAGAACATATTGATATGTTCACAGTCATTTTTGATGTATATATATATAGCAAGAAAGATATTTTTGAGATTTTTTATTACCAGATAATCGAGGACTTCGAGCTTCAGTCTCTCTAGATAAAAGATGAAGACTTCTCCAGAGATGACGAATTTTTGACAGAAGAGATACGGGAAAACGTCACCATCGAGGAATTTTCAGATATACTTATATATCCCAGTTATAGCAATCCAGGTAAATTTGCCATTTTAATTGTATTACTAAAACATAAATCTGTTTATACACACATCTGTCAAGTCTTGACTTCATTAATCAGAGTTTGATACAATTCTTTTAATCTGTCTAATAAAAACCATACATATATCTATCTGAAACAACTGCTTAAGATTAGTATATTAAATTTGCATCTTCGTTTCTAAGGGTTAATTTTGCATACATTTATCGAGCTAGAGATGACTGTAGCTTATCAGATGATATTTGCTAAATATTTCTTTAATTTCAAAGATTATTTTTTTTATTACATCAAGATTCTCGATTGTCATACCGCTAAATATGTAAAGCACGTAGAAATGTATTTGCTAAATTTAAGACTCGAAATGTATCAAGAATCCACAACGTGAAATATCAAGCGGACTTAGCAGGTGATATGCACAAATGCGAATTCCAAATAGTCCAGCGCATTCCAAATAGCTCAGCGCATATACCATGTTATGATTCAAGCAACACCTTCTAAGTTTGCATTTATCTGGATTGAGGAAAACCTTCATTGCAAAGATACATGCTAAGTTAAAATTTTAGAAAATTATCCATTTTTCGACAGGCACAAACATATACCTTAGAGTTTAAAAGCTAACGCTGGTTGAGAAATATAAGGTGGTGGAAAAGAGGAAACAACTAATAGTTTTTGAAGCACACGTACCTGAAAGAACTTGGAAATGAGCTAATAGCATTATAATTGAAGACAAAATAAATACAGATAGCCCGGCTGACATCTACGTATTTTTCCTCTATATAAGGCTTTTTGTCTAAATTGCGGATGACGCAAACGTGCGTTTTTTTTTCTTCTGATATATGTACACACATACAGTGAAACCCCTCAAAACCGAAAACCCTTGGGACTAAATTTAATTTTCGGTTTTAAGAGGTTTTTAGTTTACTAAGGGCTACCTTGATTTTTTTAAAAATGTCTTTTATAAGCGCTTATGTGACGAGCGAGCAAGCGAGAGAGAGAGACAGAGAGAGAGTAATTAGAGAACATCTGTTTATGTGTGCGTGTAAGAGAAACAAAAATAAGAAAGCTGCTTGTTGTTTTTAAACATTTAATGAAATATTAGGCTAAATCATGTCTGGTCACGTGAATAAATAGAGTTGTTTCACATACAAATACAGCTCTTGTCTCCAAAAATATTTATAGAACAAGATACTTTTGTAACTTTACTATAAGTCCATTATAATTATGAATGATAATCCATAATAATTAAATACTATACTCGGTATAATTCATAATGTTTATATGCCCAATTTTCCCCCTAGTTTCGTCGACGTAGGTTTTGGCACAGATTTATACTCTTTGATCAGACTAATTTTATCCTGTAAGGATATTTCGATCCTATGACACTTTGCTGGTCGTTCTGACATCTTGATATGCGAGAGAAGACAAATAGACAGTCATCGCTACTTAAATACATGTATGTACTGATTATTATCCTTTGAAAATCATTTGTGTGAAGCTGACTTTTAGAATACTGTTTTGTCGGTCTCAGTCGGCAAAGCATCAAAAGCGAGGTCGCACGCCTTGTTAATAAAGCCCGGGTATTTAATTAAAAGCAAACAAAAAAATTATATCGATCATATATACCAAAGAAGAGCATGAATCCCAATTAGATAATACGCAGATAAACATAATCTTTCATAAATGACTTATCTACATGTAATTTACCGTACAAGATGAGGCTTTTTATGGTGCAAAGACTTCAGATTAGCCTATTGTCGGCCCTGCTCTGTGTCGGCGCGTGTGCCAAGTATTGTTTTAACCTTGCGTGCCATTGGGGCATTTGCTCACTTATAAGTCTACTACAGTGTTTGCTAACCGTAAATAATCTGGTCCAGTGTGCGTCAGGAATTGGCAGCTAAAATACATTTCCATGTTTAAACTGAGTTTCAGTTGTGTTTTTGTTTTTGTTTTAAATTGAAATTTTGGATCGGAATTTGTTTCGCCTTTCGAAGTTGAGAGTTTTCGGGTTACTGGAAAAAAATGATGATATTAAAAAAGAAACAATTCGGGACCCCCAAATAATTTCGATTTTGAGACTATTCTGGTATAACGAGGGTTCGGTTGTAAGGGGTTTATATATTGCACACTACGAAAGTGACTTTGTGATTTCGAATTCTTGAACCTAAAGCTCAATTTTTTGTTCAAAATGTATCTGGATTTTTAAAATATTGCAAATTGGACAGAAGAATTAGAGCGGATAACATGGAAATAATTAGGTACCTCGATTGTTTTGTCCAACTTCAACTGATTTTCTTTAGTGGTTTGTTTTAAATGTAGATTTTATTCCTTAGCTGCGAAATCTGTGTGGTCCCTCTGGTAATATGTTTCATTAATAGCTAGTTGGGCAAATACATGAATTAGGGTTTTTAGTTAGGCATAAAAGTCCCAAACATGCATGCATGCCAATTATTTTAGAGAAAATGTCATCGTTATTATTAGTCGGCACACTCGTTATCTTTAAATTCAATGATTAAATGGCACCATTTTGTTATAAACTTGGCATATTTGCTATTTATTTTACAGGCTGTAGAAAGTACAAAGTCGAGGATGACGAATGTCCCAAATGCAAATCACCCTGGAAGAGACAATATTGGTGTTGTGCAGATTTCGTCTTCTTATTTGAAGACCTGAGAAAAGAAACGATCCGTCTTTTCGCAAGTGATATATCTACCATTCTAAAGGAGGATGTAGATGTGTCGTCAGATGGAAGTTTGATCACTCAAATCTCAAATATATTCCCATTGGAGTTCTCGTGTACAATTAACAAAAAAAAAAAAAACAAAACAAATTCAGAAACATAGTACGAAAACGTCCATCCTCATGTCTTGATGAATGAAGTTTACAAAAATGTATTCAACGAAACCTGTATAGAAGACCCACCTTTAGAACCTTCTACATATGGCTGCAATATAGACATGGCTGTTATACTGTAGCAAACTTATCCATCTTTCACATGTTTTCATTACTATACAATGTTTATGCATACTACTACTACTTCTACTACTACTAATAGTAATAATAATAAAGGACAAATAACCTCCAAATGTACATTCCCCTCGAGTTGGAACATTTGTTTACTTTTTGTATGTAAAGGTGAAGCTGATGGCGATCAGAATATGAGCTGTCCATGTGTAAAATCTGACTTTTTCCGAACAGGAAATATATATTCCTACATGACTATTTTATATGGAGTTATTTTTATATTCGTTGATTGGGAAATAATTTTTTTATCCCCAGTTGTACATGGTTATTGTAAATTGTGTTCACTTACCGTCTGCGTTGAATGGAGAAATACGTGTAGTTTGCTCATTTCTCTTGTGTAATTTTGTGTCACTTTAATGAATATTTCATCATATTCCTTCATCTGTTTGAGGCAGCTGTTCATATATTAATATTTTCTGCCTGAAGGTGTTATAAAACATGTTGGAGTTTCAACATTCATATTCAGGTGCCAGTTGAATTGTTATGCACCCTGCCCATTCGGCTGGTCTCTACAGGACACGTTGACTCAACTACTCAAAAAGTTTTCATATATGATAATTTTCGTTTTTTTTGTGTCTTTGAATTTGCAACGTGTGTTTTCGAAATGCAGAACGTAAGAACCGCCACTTAGGCATTTGTTATTTAGCTGGGTTTTAGTAAACATAATCCAAAAATTTAAAAGTCTCTCATCATTCTGTGCTCATTCACACTCCCATAAAGTCTGATTTCGTTGCATATAGGTCAAGATAATTACTGCTGAAACACTATAAGTCATCAATAAGTCAATAAAATAATGCTGAATTCTCTCATTACTGAGAGTCATTAGAGTATTTTAACTCTCGACACAAACCGTGTCAAAACTTTGCAGACAACTCCGTGTTTCATTTGTGACATTCTATAATTTTCTTTGTCACTGAGACACAATACCTTACCATGAAAGCATTATAACCAAACTTTCTCAGAAGTGATATTTCTTTGCTTTTTATGCCTGTTTTCAGAGCTGTAACGTAAATTCCAACAGCACTCTGTCAACAACACTATCGTCATCAGCAATATACCTGCTTTCAATTTCAGAAGTCTAATCCATGTGAAGATTATAAATCTGATTGATTACACTGAATTCCAATCTTAGTTCAATTCTATGCAATGAAGCAGAACATTCCCGTTGATGCTTGGACTAATGAGTCATGTTAATACTGAATTAGTTACCATGACACTTAGTAGGACACGATAAGTTTTGTTGGCTACAGTTTTCTCTCGGAGGGTTTTTCAGCACGGTTGAACGTGAGCAAGGCACAAGGCAAAGTTGTTTGCACTATATATCTCATTGTGTAAAAAACGTAACATACACTTACATGTATTTCACCTACATGTATTTACAGTTATTTGTATCCCTATTGGGAAAACTATGTGCTATCTGTAACAGACGGCTGATGAAAATGCTTGGGAAATATAGTTGAACTGGCACAAAATACACTAAATTTGCCTGTCCCTGAAATACAGAAGCGAATTTTCAACAGCTTACTCATTACTATTTTCAAATGAAAGTTTAAAATATTTTTAAAAAAATGATCGGCTCGTTTATTATTAATTTATCTATGAATTTCAGAAAGTGAAAATGCCATGCAGCACCAACAGTCTTCTATTGGATGCACATCAAAAGTAACGCCTAGTACTCTCATACCCAAACCAGCTCTCGTCAACCATAAGATAAAAAAACCCCAGAAAAGTGTAGGTTCTTTAAACCTCCCCTAGGACATACACAGTTCCTTTTATAGCACATATAATTCTACATTATTATTGACGCCATATACTGTTACGATCTTAGGTCTTGGAATAATGTAACAGAAAGAAAGTGAAACCAACAAAATTAGTAAAATCAACAAGCAATTTATTTCTAGACAATTAAATTTAAAATTCAAAAGACACTTACAGTAACTTCAATTAAAATCAAAATAATCCAATAATCCTAAGTGTCCTAATTACATGTCCTAAATATAGAATGTTCCGAATGAATTCCAATAGCCTTAAATGTCCTGATGCGTCAGTAGTTTTGAATGTTATGATATGCCTGAATCCAGAATATCTTTGAATAAATTCACATACATCCCAAAGTCAAATATTGGTCCAATATGAGAATGAGTACTTTTTGTAATTCTAATGAATATATCAAATAAATAATTCTTCTCTCTGAATTTGCTCTGAATTTTTACAACACAACTATGAACATCTCATTATCAAAATTATTCTTCATAGACTGGCCATTTGAACAAAAATGAAATATTGTCCACTAAAATCTCTATATATAAACATACGTCACATGACAGAATGTTCTAGAATATGAGTAACTCTAATGGAAACTTTCCTCTGCGAACGTGACGTTTATCACATAAGCCATGGAAAATTCAACTTTAAGTACTAAATGCTATGTAAACAAGTCTGACCTTGAACTCAGATGCTGTAAATATGTTGTTTACAAAATGAATAAAGTAAAAACTTACCTCATGAACGCATATTATAAATTCAATATACATAATCTATATATATATATATATTCTCTATTTTATTCTTCCTCAAGTGCTGTGCGTGAAATGTACCTGCTGATGGGGAACTTATATGTATTAGAACATATGAATAAAAACAACTTAAATTTAAAACTGCTTGATCAAATGAAATACAATTTAAAACAAAAATCGTTGTTTTCATTTATTTAAATAAAATATGGAATAAATGATGACAAATCATCTTGAAAGGCTTCCATGTAGTGGTGTAAGAAGAATTAGCAAACTATTTACCCTGTGACCTTTAACCCATGTGCCATTGATCTGTTATATCCCTGTTCAAACTGTTGACTTGAAAAAGCCATTAAATGGAATATGTGGATAAGAGATCTTTATTCATTCCCGTAATTTTTAAGAACTATAAGGGTACATTTTCTAAATTCACAAGCTGATAAGAAGTAATGTAGATCAAATGAAAACCTGGAGTTGTTAAAATTTATATAGATTTAGGGTTATTTTTATTTTCGTATGCATACAATAATTTTTTAATCCTGAAATGTATAGGACATTGCGACTTTGACACTACATAATGTGGACGAATGAAACACGTATTTATCGAATATCGATAAATTGGCAGAAACTAGTGCTCGACCATGAAATTTTATCCAATCTCCAGCAATAGTAATTAATAATTTAATTCCATGTGTCTTCTTTTGTTTGTAATTGACGGTTTCCTTCCTTGGCTTTAACTCCTTCATTGTAAAACTTCTCGTCGATAAATAAACATTTTAAATCCTAGAGTAAAATTTGATTAAAGATAGTTTGAATTTTGAAAAAAAAAATACTGCTTTATAGCAGTAGAGAAAATATTCATTTTTCCTGATATGATACATTCTTAAATCTCTTGAACATGTTCCTTTTTTACAACAATAAAGGGGTACACTTCAAAGTTTACACAACTGTATAGATTGTTAAAGTTGTTTACTCTGCATTGAAACAGTGATATGTAAAGTGTCGCCTAAATGCATGTCATTCAGGAGCTTTCTTGTTATTTCCACTGAGTGAGTTTGTTTACTTTATTAATACACAGAAACGAGTCGTAAATCCTTGTTTTAACTTTGAGAATTTCATGCACTAAAGTGAGTTAGTATGTGCAGAAAGTTACAAAGTCTAAGTAATAGTAACAAAACACAATAACGATTGCTTATACATAACATACAAGTAAAATAATTGGTGCCTGAAACCTTCTGGTCAATCCCCTCAAATTATGCATCATGCAGACATATGAGTCATCGTTACGGAGTTGTAAAAAGGTTTTAGACAAAATAAACTCTATGTATTTCACGTCGTTTGCACAACAAGTTCCAACGACTCTTATCACGCATTCTTAACGGCTTGGATGCTGGTGTGTTGTTATCTTTCTGCGGAGGAAACTAAGGAACTCAGAGGAAACCACCGATATTGGATGTGAGACTGCATGCCCTCGCGCTTGTCGCAGTCGGGTTTTAATATGTGTTGTTCAAATGACGGAAAATATATTAATTATAAATTTAAAAACTTCAACTGCTATCAATAGATCCTATTTCTTTGAAAGTTTATCCACATGTCTAAAGCTTTTTAAAATGTTTATTTTATTCCACTTACTTTCTAATTGAATATGGAATAAAGTGAAGGTATTATACATCAATAATAGTCACATCTTCCATAATAATAATAACAGTGTCAACATTATAGTGTAGCTTAAGGTTTGGATTTAATTGTACTGATTTGACATCCAATATTCAATTTGATTCCTCTTTTTACCTAACACATGTTTCCTTTATGGTTGAAATATAGATGCTACCATTTTAATTATTGGACAGTATGACACTTAAAGATCGTTATATTTACATTGATTTATTCATTTACGTAAGCTATTTATAACACTAGAGTCATTGAAGTTTATACGTAGTTTTATAAAGATAACTAACCTTACGAAAATGCATTGTGTAGCTGTAATTGAACCTTTGTCGTTTAATTAATAATGTTAATATTCACCATACCGCGTTGATTTACATAAATTGTCGTGTCTGTTAGTTATTTATATTACATACATTTTCATCTATCAAGATTAACTTCCTTTTCAATACATTAACGAATGAGAATGAAAATATGTACATTAGAACTCCTTATACAATACTGTATTGTAATCTATAGATTCAATATTGAAACTGTGAGTCATCAAGAATATCAAAGTCACAACTTTACTGTTAACTGCATATTTGTCTCTGTTTATCTTTTTGCGCCCAACCTCTCATCGTCGCGCACTACTATGAACCAACTGTTATGTCTGGATGTAAATATAAAATAATTTTTAAAACGAACAAAGTCCAGATCACATGGTCATGGTGTTTTAGACCTTCTTCGTGAAGAACAATGAAGCTAAGTAACTCCTAAGGAGATTACTCCTACAGGATTAACATTCAGTGGCTCATTTTACTACAATCATAACACAATGGGGTTTTAAAATTACGTAATTCCAAATGTATGTCTTTATTATTGGCGACTACAAAACGATGCCAGGCTCAGTCTTATTGAAGAGTCTATATTATTAGATTCGGATAGGTGTATGTTATTCATTTCAGAATGAGATGATATCTTTCCATCAGCGTTCCCAGTTCTAGTAATGTGAAAATAAAAGAACCAATTAATTCAAGTTTTTTTTATATGTAATCGAGCATGTACATGGTCAACTCACGGAAAAGAGAACCATATGCATACAACTATGGTAGACTTATTTACATGGCCTCTGACCTCATAATCTTTCTGTGGTCGAATATGAGAAGCTCATACGCATGTCCCAGTTGTACAGTGCTAGTCTGAAGGAGATATAATACCAAGCTCATCTTCAATTTTAAATAAGATATATATATATATATATATATATATATATATATATATATATATACCATTAAAAATAACATGCCTTTTAAAGTGTTGGTATAAAGCAATTTGATATACCAATACTGTTGGTATATCAAATTGTGATCCGCATATGGCGCATGAATACGAATATATAAACAAAGTTTCAACAGTGATTATTGCGTCTATTCGCTCTAGATCAGTGATAAACTTCCACTTATTAATCATTATCGACATAATAAAATAACGCAAAAAAATATTAATAATCCCCGTTTTCTAATTGAATTAAACATGGTACACAATTTCATTTAAATCCCCTCTGCTTTCCCTTTTATCTCTCTCTCTCTCTCTCATGCATAAGGGACACACATACATGGAAATCTATGGAGAGAGAGAGAAAAAAAAGAATTTGAGCTGGATGAAACCCTTGAACTTGAACTTACACCAAGTAACCTACAAGAACCTGGGTCGTCGTTATGGTATGCTTACACTTTTCAAGGGGTTTATCTACAGTGTTCACAATACCAATTATACAAAGTTGCAATAGTCTGTCGAGACTGTACGGTAAATTTCTTGGTTAGGAGGCACACACATACTGTAATCTTTTTAATGCTTTGTTTTTGTTTTTTAACCTATATTAGGGTTCTAAAAACATTATTTTTAAATATTAAAATATCCGAAGGCCGCTCTCCCTCTCTCTCTCTCTAACTGTGTTGGTTGGTCAGGCAGCAGACTAATCGACTCACAGAGAAACATAGCGATGGACAATGAAAAAAAAATCTTATGCTAAGTCACTCCAAATCCCCACCCCACCTCTCTCTCTCTCTCTCTGGACCATCGTCGCAAGATACGTGCGAAAATCTGTGAAAAAACTAGCATAGCGGATTTTCACCCGTCATGCGACGATGTCTCTGGACCTATGAATGATGGTAAAATTTACAGATAAACCGACCAACGGAAGGGGGAAAGAGAGAGATGGAGGATAAAAACAATCTTTTGGTCGGTAGCAATGTTAATTAAAGAATAATAATGACTTAGATCAACTGTAAATAAATTTCAATGTTTTAATTACCTCTTGTTGGCTCGTCATTTAGCTTAGTCTATATTCCACACTCGTTTCAATATACTCGACGGTGACTGAATGGTTGCGCGTTCAGTCTTCAAGAAGCTAACCATGCTGTGTTTGTAGTGCTCTACTTTCTTCACTTAAACCATCTTTCATGTTTAAATCATAAGTGTGTCTTATATTATTTAATCAATATGAATGAAAATAGAAGCTAAAAACAAAAAATTAAAGAAGCAACTTATTAATTTGCAAAGAGTATATTGTGAATAGCCGCAATAGGTACAGAACAATATTTTGTAGCGGACACACTTGGCAGGGATGTTAAGAGTTCACTCCGTCAATACACAGTTCCCTGTAGTCAATCTTACCTCCGTTGGAAATGCAAGTATGTGTATTTGTATGTGATATAAATAAAATATATGTATAGTATGTACGCTGTATCTTTGATATACCACTCGTTGTATACATTTTATATTAAAAGGAAACTCGGCAAGCCTCGTTTCCTTTTAATGAAAAATTTATACATCTCGTGGTATATCAATATCGAGCTGAGTAGTAGCATTAATGGTTGCAAGACCTATTTGGTATGTGCCTCACGTGACATATTTGCAACCTAAATATGCTCTATTGTTGAAATGAAATGATCATGCAGTTTTGGTAAATTTTGGATTATATTGCTTTGCATCTGAACCGAACAATATTCAAGTGGTCTGATGTTGTAGAAATATTACATTTCCTGGATTAATTTACAACCTTTAATATTTTAACTAAATATGAAATAAGCCAGCTGTTGCAATACTTTTGACCAAGTAATTTAGCTGTTTTAGCAGAAGATTTCCAGTGAGTGCAAAATATACCAGGGCCCCAAGAGGAGTCTTTCGATTCCACTATTTCGGCATATATGTACTGGAGCATATAAGGTTCCGGATTTGCTGCGATACAAGGCCTTAGAGATTATTTGCACGTCAATTTTTTCTTATAAATGTACATAAATGCCAACCCTAGTGGATGAATTGTCAATTCCCTAAATGAAATAGTTGGCATTTTGTTTCTTATAAACCCCTACGAAAACTTCACCAAGAATTTCAAACTTTGTTGGTCATGGTCTGAACCATTTTGACCTTTTGTTGATAATTGTTTAGATGTGGAAGAGTTCGTTGATGCTGAATTACTTGGAGTTGGTGGTGGGTGGGGGTGGTGGATTACAAATATTGCAAATAATTTCTTTGAGTTAGATCAACAAAACCACAGCGGCATTACCTGGTATAACTGGTAATATAATGATCAGGCTTTTAAACTCAGCTTGGTGAGAGGAATGTCTCTCTATCTTGTCATAGGTTTATGGACGAATAATAAGTGTTAATTTCTTCCTTTTTTATATATCCCCAATCATAACGTGGTGAAATATTAAAGTTGTTGCAGATTACGTCAAACGGCTTTAGATATATAATTATGTTCGCTGGATTAAAATAGTTGTCACCAGGTAATAGTATATTACACCTTGACATCAGTTTTCTTATTTTAAAATAGAAGAAAAACATGTAAAAATATTTTTTCTGTATTATACTAGGATCAGATAAATGCCAGTATGATATTCCAAATCCTGATGTTACCATCCATATTGTACAGCTTAATTGACTTTTGGTAAAATTTCGTATTAGACTGTGCACTATATATATGTTCACTGAATCATCATTATCAAATTTTAGACTGTAAATATCACACTTATCTAATTTTTTGTATGAAAAATGGTTATTTCTGTGTTTCATATTGTTTCTACTGTTAATTCATTTGCTATTCCTTTATCAACTGGTGCACATAACTGAGTTGCTAGGCAAGAATACATGCTAGTTGTTTTTTTTCCTTTTTGTTAAACTCAGAATTAGGTTTATTTACTAAAAACTTTTAAGTGATTATTTCTATTTTATAAAATAATTTTGTTAAAGCCCAGTCTCAGAAGGCGTGCTAGCCCTGATAAATCTTTTAGTTTATCATCAGGTATTAAACGTATAATATAATTGCTACTGCCTGTACCCTGTCGCTATTATGAACGGTTTCTGAGGCGAGTTCACACATAACTTTTTCAACTCCATGTGGCCTTTGTGGCCATGTTCACATTGGAAGTTAAGCCGTACCCACCAAACGTGTACAGTTTGCGGATGAATCCGACCCCAGACCGTCAACATGTAACCTATTAATCAGACATCATTTATTCACTCAGCCATTTATACATACACATCAATTTATATAAAACCTTTCCATACTACGTTGTCAAATTTAAAGTGTAGATACTGATGCTATAGTTAGACGCAATCAAGGGAAGTAACACATGGACACCACTAAACAGTTCACTTTGATTGTATTATAAAAACCGCTATAAAGTCTTTAACTAAGCTATGTATGGGTATATACGGCGTTTTATATCTACTATTGTTTTAGTGAAATTAACATGTGGAAACAACTATATATTCAAGATGAGAAGCGATCGTACAATATTCAAGATGGCCAAGGTGTATTCTATGTTGGCGGTCAAATCTGAATAAATTTCATTTACGTTCAACAACATATTGCAAAGATGGTAATACTTTCAGAAGAAGCAGCGATTTTTTAAATGGACACTGTTGTAGATATGCTGGAGATCAAATCTGTATAATTTGTGTTTCAGACCAACTAAAGTCTTTTAATGAAAGTCTCAAGTCAATATCTTCATCCGTTCACGAGGAGTAGCAATAACAATACAGTTCATATTACTACCTTAGAGGCCTTTTCATTGGTTTCAGATTGACACCACTTTCATTTAGGACCACGAAGGGGTTTTCCGTGTCCTATTGCTAATTTGTATTTATGAGTCACTGACAGTAGGTATATTTAACAGGATGATGTCTGTTGATAATTACTGATGTATATCGTCAATGATAGATTCATGTTCCAAACTATGTTCATCACCTCTCTTCTTAACCTACAGCATATGGGAGGGAGGCATAGGTGCTCGGAAATAAGTCCCATTTATTTCCAAAGGGGAAGTAACATTTATTTTATCACATTGCCTGGTTACCATATCATATTTTGACAGCGTCAATTTATATTCCATCAACTATGCACAGATTTAAATTATTGTTAATAAACAATACATTTTGTAAGTTTATTATTCAAAGGTGCTAGAGGTTCCAAATAGATGGAACACTATCATTCATCCAAGATAATTTCCAAGTACTTGCAATGTTTCTTACAAAATTTGATTTTCACAAGTTCTGTTATACAGTTTTTCAGAAATAAGGATCAATATTGTACATAATGATGTATATTCATTCAAACTCAGCTTTGTCGGAAACCTTATAATTGAGGATTCTTTCATATATAACGTCTATTTCTTTTCCGTGATCTCTGATCGTGGAAAGAAGTTGTTCAAGTCTGGATTTTACTTCATCATGGTGATTCTGAAGATCATCAAGTTTTCCTTTGATCTTATAATTCTCACAATGCATGTTCTACCACCCCGCCCCCTGCACTTGAAGACCTGCTTTTAGCGCTTAAATGATATCATGGACATCTGGCTTTTAAAGAAAGAGGAAAGCAGAAAGGTATTGTATACATCGTTTTAAACACCATATTTTTTGTACGAGGAAAAAATAGAAGCATGTCCAATGCAAAATTAGGCTCCCATAAATGAGTTCCTAACTCCAACATTAAAAATGTTATTTATACCTTATTGGAAATTAGAAGTATTTTTTAAATTCAGATGTTTCTTAGATAGCAAAAAGATTATTTATAGAATGTACTCGAAAATATTTTCTTTTTAAAAAAAACTTTGAACAGTCTAGTCTCCATAGGCTTCCATTTATCATCATCTATGTACAATTTATCGCTGAGAGTCAAAATCTTATTATTTTCAGTTTGTTATCAGAACTAAAGCACACACATTAAATATTTGAACTAATGCATAGCTGAACACAGATCATCTAAAATCTTGGGGGTGGGGGCAGTTTATTTGCATTCCTTTTATCCTAGACATGGAAAATCAGAATATTATGTACTTCTTTCTTTCAGTTACGTTCTCTTTTCGCACAATCCTTTTGCCGTGTGCAAAATATATTGAATTTAATATTGATATATTTTACAATGTCAACGTTTTTCAAAACCATTAGTACAAAAGTACATTCTTCCGTTTTATTTAAATTAAACAAAACAATACAGTTTAGGCGTCTCTGACATATTTATGCAACTTATTTGCATGTGATCTCTTTATTAATTTCTCTCTTCTTCTATTTACACTTTTCTTTTCATTCTTGTTGTGTAATACTCATTATATAAGTGAGTCAATGTTTATATATTTTATCAATATTCGTTTTTATAGCAATTGTTAATTGGTAGTTGCTAAATGGTAATTGTACTGATACCATGAAATATTAGTAGTATCATTTGTAGTAGTAGTATTGTTGTTCTTCTTATTATTATGTCTTTAATTTAGTTGATACTGTTGATGCTTAAAACGTAGTTGCTCTTTTTAGTCCTGGTGATGATAAAATATACTATAATCTGACAATGTAATATGAATTGTTTGCTGGGAAAGTTTGAACAACATATTAGGGTCACATTTGATAACGATAATAATCTTCTGAATTTTTTTAATCATTTTTAAATACTTTCAAGTATAATTGCACAAAGATTTGAATTCTTTGTTTACTCTAAGCTAATAGTATTTTTTAAGAGCATTTCAAACGTTATAAAATAGAAACCTCCGCCAGGCTTGAAAAATAGGTCACAGTCACTCACATTTCGTGTTAGGATTAATCTTCCTGACAAATCAGCTTTGATGAGTGTAGATGAAATAGTGTCCAAGTTATGGAGAGTGTTAGAAGTTGTAAAGGACGTAGGAAGGAACAAGACAACAATACATTAAAGATGGAACAAAGAAACAAAGCGGTTAAATGCGATATGCGTTACAACTGTAGTGATGATTACAAGACCCCTGTACCTCGAACAATACCTTTGTACCTCGAATAATACCTATGTACCTCGAACAATACCTTAGTACATCGAACAATACCTCTGTATCTCGAAGAATACATCTATACCTGGAACAATATATCTGTACCTCGAACAATACCTTTGTACCTCGAAAAATACCACTGATCCTTGACAGATCATTCAAAACATGACATGTTGAGCATCGTACCAATCGGTTTCGTTTTACCTATCCTGAGTGTCAACCCAGATATATATAAACTATCAATTATATAAAATTCTTCCAAAAATCAGTCAAAATATTTCGCGTCTCAAGAACAAGCTTTTGCAACATGTTTTTTCAAAGTAGCTGTTGCAGAACTAAAGCTATTCTAACTATTGCTTTTTTTTGTCACTATGTTCTTGACCTTTGATCTATTAGGTCCAAACAAATACTTGTCTTTCTAGAAAGTTTGGTCAAACATGTAGTGTAGAACCCAAGCTATTGTGTGAAAACACTTTTTCTTTCAGGTCAATGTGACATTCACTTTGATCTATTGACTTAATATCAGTTGGAACCTTTTATGACTCAAGTGCAAGTAATATATTAAGTTTACTTATGATTTGAGCTATTGTGTACAAACAATGTTTTTATTTGCGATCACTGTGATCTTGACTTGTGATCGCTGAAGCCCAAAGCATTAAGTGTCTCTCTTGATTCCAGTGCAAGCCAGCCACAATGTGTTTTAAACTTAGGTGTAATGGATAGATAAAGTCATAGCATTACACGCTCAGCAATTTGGTGGGCGTATAAAAGGGGTACCATGCAGAGATCATGAAATTTCTCATATATCTTCAGACCTGACCTGTGATCTTGTGATTAATGAGCACGATCTTAAAGCATGAATAAGCCTTGAAACATTTTATTATCTGGAGACCCTTTCCTCTCGGCTTTTGACTGTTTGATTCAACACTGATACGCCTGATGTCATAATTGAAAATTAAAATGGATGGTAAAGGTTAAAGATTAGATGCTAGTTAAAGACTGTATCGAAAATGATTTTTTATAACTGACTTTCAGCAAATAGAGTCTGGTCCTTGAGTTAATAACCATAAACCTAAATGTAAATTGTTTTCAGAGAAACATTACAGTCTGTACTAAACTGCAACATGAACAATCGACAAACATAATGCTATCAACGATTGTATGACTCGCCTCATTAATGCTTTTAGCATAAGCTACAGGAGCCATTGTAAACATCAATTATCGCACAGAAAATAAATTCAGAAGAACAGGGTACTAAACTACGAAATGTTGGCCCATGTGACAGGGCAAAAAGACGTAGCGAAATAAAAAAGAATATTATTTTAAATGACATCAAAGAAGAGGTACTAAAATGAGTTGATAAAAGCGATAATTGTTTTAAAAAGTTTGAATCATTGTTCATAAAACCTGCATCGGAAGCCGTTACTATTGTCAACTCCTAGCAACTAGAGTTTCCAGGTTTTGTAAAACCTTGGTGTAACAGCTGGCATGACTACTATTACCAGTAAAGTTAATTAATCAGAATTTACCTTGATTAGCCACTACAGCTGAAGCCGCACATGAAATGCATGCAGTCCACTCTTCTAGTGCTTCCTCATTTAAACGTACAATACACAGTTAACTTACTGAGAGCAACCTAATAAATCATTATAATCATTCGTATCGACAGTTAACTATCGAATAAACACATGTACTACTACTTTCAACTGCACTGATCAGAGAAGGCCTTCTGTGTAGGGTACATGGACTGAAAATATATATACGGTCATGATATGAACACAAATGTTTAATGTCTGTTACTAAAGCACGCAATGTAGGTCACAGTGACCTTTGGTTGTTATGGTGTAGTACTAAGAAATATGCAACCAGTTATCAACGTTTGTGATTCTAAAGTGAATGGTAGCAACGAAATGAACTTTAAATACAGAATATGAAGAAAGAAAAAAATCACTGAAACGTGGAATATTGGTGACAGTGATTTATTTTTGTGATGTGAGTGTATGTCACATCGAAATATATCTCTCAACAGTTTGCATGATTCTAGGTATAACTGTATGCATACAGATTACAAAGACCTATGTGATCATCAACTTAATGCAAACATTTATCCCGAGTCAGTAAGATGCGCAAAGTATGTTACAGTGACCTTCTGTTGTTTAAAGATGTGGCACTAAAAGACGCATACAATCGTCATGTTTGATCATTATAGCATAAACATGAAAAATAAATTTTTAACAAAATTTTATCAAAACCAGTAAAACATGAGATAGGTGTCACACTGGCCTACTTTTTCGATGTGGGTGCAGTACTGTTCAAGATGTATCCCCTCACCACTTGTCATGATTCCAGGTATTAAAGTATGTATACAGGGTGCGAAAGTCCTAAACGCTTTAACCAAGAATGTACAAATAATGCACATGTAGCTACAAAGTTAGCCCCCTTAGCACCTTTCATAGTGGGTAGATGGTTTAAAGCCTTCTTCGAAGTGTTGCCTGGTACCTGGAAGGAATGAAGCAATGAGATGCAGAGAGGTTGTAAATTTGTATTTGACTTGAAGAAGTTGAAACCGACTCTTATGCCAGGGGTTATACAATCTCCTATGCTTCATGAAGAATAGTTAACAAGTACACGCAACTCTCCAATAAATCAATTAGAACCACTAGGTTTTGGTTCTTGGAAATATTTAAGTATTTAATTTATCAATGTATACATTAAATATATTCTTTGCATTATTCTTTATTCATATGTTCCAGCAATGACAGAATTACTACACCTTTATTTTGCTTCATTATTTGCATGTTTTCACGATTAATGAGGGGAAACATAACTATGTTCGTTGCCATTATATAAGATTTTCCATTATCCTTTCTATCCTTGACAATGTGCACAGCTCTTTTAGAATTCGATAACATTTTTGTTCACAACAAATTGCACCGACTTCTTAGATTTTTGAAACAATTGTTTGAACGCAGTTTGGTCGGGTGGGGTATGATTTTGTTCTATATTTTACTCAGAAAACGTTAAAAACTGAACATAACTGTGATGATTGTGACCTATATATTTAAACCTTGGTGTGTCACAGTATCCAAGAAATCCATAAATGAATAAATTGGAATAAGCGTCTAAACACAGATGTAAAAGGCATATACCATTTCCATTGCCACTTTTCGCGCCTTTTTCACTTAAAATTATATACTTCAGTGTAACAAAGATTACTGGCTGAAAACTAAGCATGACTAATGTGATAAAGCAAAATCATTGAAACAATTTTAATCCAGTTGTGTTCATATTGCTTAAACTTATCAACCAGTATACGATTTTCCATTTTCTTCAGTTGATATATATATATATATATATAGATAGATAGATAGATAGATAGATATTTTTAACTTCCTTAGGTGGCTGCGTAAGAGACGCTATAGTGTAGTTGGAAGCCGACAAGCTTTGTGATAATTCAAAACTGAAGCTTATATGCATTGCACAGTAGAATCATGAAAAATAAAATACATCACATGATGCACATAGTTCATGAGACGCCAAATAAATCAATGTTTACTAACTCATTAAAACATATTTTGTAGTCTCTGTTTAAGAAATAATGACTTGGAAAATCGAAACTATTTCAGTAGATAAATACCAGGGTTTTCACCAGGAAGATTTGATAGCATGCGGATCAGCAAGCCATAGCGCCACATGATCACAAAATGTTTACAAAAACGCGCAATATCATCAAACAAGTAAAAAAAAAAAAGAACTATACAAGAAATTATATATATCATTTTAGATAGTATTCTTTAGTTCCCTAAGTTATGTCAACATTATCAAGCCGAAATTAATTTGAGGTTTTGAATTAAGACAATATATATCATTCTTTTCTTCATATCCCTATATCTCCTTGCTGCCATATAAAGTTAAAGTCCTTAAGGCAAAGTCCTTTAGCGCTGATAGTGACAAGATAATCGAGCACCCTCTCTAACAGCCTTTTCATCAACATACGTTTGATCTTCTTCATGGTTGAAAAGGATCTTCCACAGTCGGGCAAAACAATGGGACGGAACGTTTATTAATGGATGTAAGAAAAGATATAAAACAACCAGATTTCTAATTATGTGAACTACCAAGAAGAGCTACTTCAGGAGTCAAGACTATATCGTGTTTTTAAATAATATTGATAGAATAACTAATATAGCATATATTCATTTCAGTTAAGAGCAATATATCAAGATGTTTGTTATCGGTTAATTCCTTTAACACCTGAAAGCTAAAGAAGTGTTTAAAACTGTAAAGTGGTTTATTTTCCTGCTCTAGACACAACTAGCACTGATAGACTATTGTTGACGAAATGAACCAAATACAAACTAAGAAATGATTCTAAACTTTTTCTCTACATGTTTTCAAAACAGGTGCAATTTGGAACCATGCATTATTACATTTCTTACTTGGGTAGACACATACAAACAATTCCAAGGTTAACACCCAGTTAAGTTAGGATTTTACTTTTGTATTGACCAAATTATATTTTTTCGTGCCCAGAGTATATTACGTAAATATAAGAGAAACTCATGGATTAGATGCAATGTTCATTTATGAAATTATACTACTGCTACTACGCTGCTACCACTGCTACGACTCAGCTATAAAAATAAAAGCAACTACAATGATGGCGTATCAGGAACACAATGGTAAATGGTCCTGAGGAGAACACTGAACACTTGTTTTTAGATTTGCAATCTGAAAGAATCCTCGAGAAAATTATTTTTTTAAATTCAACTTTTAAAACATATATTCATCTATTCAAAGATGCCTCTTTTGGAGTCATTATTTAGGTTTTAACATGACAAATACACCATATTGAGCTTATTGGTCTATGCTGACTTAGTATCACAGGACCCAAGCATCTAACACAACCACATGACTGAGTATCACAGGACCCAAGCGTCTAATACAACCAAATGACGAGCACACATGTAATGCACCTGGAATATTACATCACATTGAGCGTTACTTTTGGTGACAGAAAGAGATTTCAGTTCTGCAATATAAATACATCGTTTTCTCCATGGGTAGTAAAATTAAAAGAAAGCGGTTCATGCTAGTATGTATATACTTAGTACAATATATTGATCGCAATAATATAGTTTTGCAATCTGATTAAACGCATATAAATAAAAGCTTATACTTTCTTAATTTCTGAAGTATAATGTTAACTGAGATGGAACTGAATATGAAAATGGATTTCATCTGTAAATACATGCTTTCATTACAGGTTTCATATGCCTTCAATATGAACATATAGTTTATTTAGTATTGGCCGTAACTGCTCATATTCCATTTTAGATCTCTGACTTACCAACTGTTTCTTGTTTAACTTTCTGACTCTGGAGTGAAGTGTTATTCTTTAAATCACTGAGATCTTGCTCAGTTTTTTCAAGTTACCCTTGTGTTTCTTGTAGCTTAATTCCTATAGGGTCAATTCAGCCGTCTTAAGCAGTCGACCGAACTCTGCACTCATTCATAGGGTGTAGGGGAAGTTTGATTTAACAACCTGCAATTTGCACATGCTACCTATACGTACTGTAAATCACTCACACAATATAATATGATAGGTACGAGACTGCCAGGTGCCAATGTTACAAAGAGTCAAACATACCTAAAGGACCTGCATTGAATCAAATATAAGTCGAAATTACAGATAACT